>VWZI01021156.1:1512190-1537335 GCA_013396835.1 Psilopogon haemacephalus | reverse complement strand
AAAAATAATCAAAATTTTAAAAATATATATATATATATGCACACACCAACATTCTCCTGCTACATGGATTTTCAAGTAGCTACAGCATGAATTAGACACGCAGGTTTTGCACCTTTGAGTAACTCTCTGACTCAGCACTGGCAGCATGGACATGTGCTGACTTCATGTAGGAAAAAACAGCCCCTGACCATTTCCTCTCAGAGTCTGCGTTTTCTGTCTTTAGCTGTGCTTTGTGCAGGGGCTGAGGCATCACCGTGCAGGGCAGCTTTACCTTGCACCCTGTTCAGGGGGACTGCCACACATTTGGACACTAGGGAGAGAGTGGTCAGGGACTGGAATGAGCTGCCCTGGGAGGTGGTGGAGTCACCCACCCTGAGTGTGTTTAATGGTGGTTTGGAGTAGGGCTCTAGGATCACAGAATGGTTTAGGTTGGAAGGGAGCTCAAAGCTCAGCCAGTTCCAACCCCTCCTGTGCCATAGGCAGGGACACCTCCCACTAGAACAGGTCGCTCAAGGCATCATCCAACCTGACCTTGAACACCTTCATGGAGGTTCTGTGCTCCACAACCTCCCTGGGCAACCTGTGCCAGTGTCTCACCACCCTCACTGCAAACAACTTCCTCCTCACATCCAGTTTCAATCTCCCCTCTGACAATTCAAACCCATTCCTCCTTATCCTGTCATTACAAGACCTTGTCAATAGTCCCTCCCCAGCTGTCCTGTAGCCCCCTCTAGATCCTGGAAGGCCACTCCAAGGTCTCCTGGAAGTCTTCTGCAGGCTGCAGAGCTCCAACTCTCTCAGCCTGTCCTCACAGCAGAGCTGCTGCAGCCCTCTCAGCATCTTGGTGGCCTCCTCTGCACTGGTTCCAACACTTGCATGTGCTGCTTGTGCTGGGGGCTGCAGAGCTGCAGACAGTGCTGCAGGTGGGGTGTGAGGAGAGCAGAGCCAAGGGGCACAATCCCCTCCCTTGTCCTGCTGCCCACAGCTGCTCTTGCTGCAGCCCAGCACACAGTTGCTGTCTGGGCTGCACTCACACTGCAGCCTCATCTTGAGCTTTGCACCACCCCAGACCCCCAGGTTGGGCTTGTTTATCCTGAGGGGCTTTGCCAGCCTGGCTGCTTCTGTGTGATTCTGTGTAAAGAGGATGTCAAATTAGGACTGCAGCAAGTCAGGAGCAAGCCTTGGTCTTAGCAGAATGGGAGTCCTGAATGCAGAAGGACTGGAGCCAATTAAGGTAAGGGACTAGTCCTGGAGAGCCATGGGAATTGTGTGATGGAGGAAGTGCTGGCCTGGGTTGTAAACAACAAAGGCAGAAGACCTGAGCTCACCAAAGCCAGGGCCTGTTCTCTATGCAAGCCTCGGGCCAACCGTGCAGCAGGTGCGGAGCAGTCACTGTCTTGATCCAAGGCTGCTTTCAAGCCTTCCTGCTGTGCTCCAGGGTGCATGCAGGCAGCTTGTACACAGCGTAGCTGCAATTTGGTGGCAAAGCATAATTCCCTGGCACTGCAAAACGCACACAAAGAAGCATAAGCTTCTCACCACTTCAGCATTTTCAGACCATATGCAGTGAGGCATTCCAATTAGGCTGCGAGTTCCTCGCCGTCTGAGAGACGTGGAGGATTTATTAATAATCTGACTCCATTTTTGAGAGCAAAATCTAAGCAAATATGCTTCTGGTAGCGTAGGATGAGCCTCGGGAGAGAGGTGTGCATGGGCTGGGATGCCTGCCATCAAAGCCTGCCTCCACATTCAGGCTATGTGTGCTTGTTGTGCCATGTTTCTGAGCTAGCTTTTTGCACGCTGTTGTACTACCAAGAAGTATCTGAGTCGTAGAAGCAAAGCTAAGGAGCTCAGGGCTGAGCATCATGGAGGAAAATTTATGCTGCTGTTGCTCCAGCACTAGCTGAGGGGATCTGTACCCAGGCTCTGCTGGACACGACAGAGCAATCCCTGCTGTAAATAGTTGCTGCAAAAATCCCACAAGACATGATAAAAAATGGAGCCCTGAAATGGGGCACGAGCAGAGACAGATGCAAGCCAGCAGGATTCACAGCTGGATTAGCAAACTACATTTATCATAGACTCACAGGAACACGGAATGGCTCAGCTTGGAAAGGGACCTCAGAGCTCATCTGCTCCAACCTCCCCACCATGCCCAGGGACACCTCTCAACTAGACTCAGCTGCTCAAGCCCTTATCCAACTTGGCCTTCAACACCCCCAGCCACAGCCTCCCTGGGCAGCCTGTGCCAGAGTCTCACCATCCTCCTACTGAAGAACTTCTTCCTCAGCTCCAGTCTAACCCTGCTCTGCCTCAGCTTCTAAACCATTCCCCCTGGCAAAAGTTCCTCTGCAGCCTTCCTGGAGTATCCCTTCAGGCACTGGCAGGAAGCTCTGAGGTCCTCCCAGAGTCTTCTCTTCTGCAGGCTGCACACCCCCAGCTCCCTCAGCCTGTGCTCACAGCCCTTGGATCATCCTTGTGTCTCTGCCCTGGACTCATTCCAGCATCTCTGTGTCCTCCTTCTGCTGTGGACACCAGAACTGAAGGCATTGCTCAAGTTGGGGGTCTCCCAAGAGGGCAAAATCTCTTCTCTGAAGGGGGAGAATCACCTCTCTGGGGACAGAGTTTGAGAGAGTGGGAATGCAAACTGCTCTGGGATTTGTTGTGTCTGTACAAAGGGTACAGCTCTGACCTCGAGTCCTGCACTACAATGTGCACCTGATGGACTGTCCTACAGAATTGCTTTGCTTTATTTAAGTTGGATACTGCAAAACCCCAAGGACTGATGCATATCCAACACAGGCAGTTCACCCAAGCTCAGGTAACAGGCCCCAGGTTATCCTGTGTTTTAGTAAAGTTTGTGTTGGGGTTTAATCTGTCACCATTCAGAGAACGTCCTCTGTTTTGGGGTGGGGTTTTTGGTTTGGGGTTTTTTTTGTTTGTTTGTTTGTGTTTTTTGGTTGGTTGGTTGTGTTTTTGGGTTTGTTTGTTTGTGGGTGGGTTTTTTGTTTTGTTTTGGGTTTTTTTTTTGTCAAATCAAGGTTTTCAGGAGGTTTGCTCCATGACTAATTTCCACGCAATGCAACAAAGAGTCACTTCAGCCACTGTGGTCTTCCCAGGTGAGTTTGTCGTGTTGGTTGGCACCAGCAGCAGCGAGACAGTTCCTTCATTTAGAGTAATCAATCCTGCCTGCAAGTAGTGCTGTTCCACACAGTCTGTCCCATGGAGTGGGATCCCAGTTTTGAAGAAAACTGCTTCTAGTTCCCCAGTGGCATTCTTGGCTGAGGCTGGGCGGGTGACATCCCACAAGGTCATGGGAGGGAAGGAAATACCTCCTGTTTCCCAACGCCGGCAGTTCGGGCTTGAGCTGATTTTGCAATCTTACTCATATTAGGCAATTCTCTTGCATGTCATAGGATTACTTTGCAGTAGCTCGGGCTACTTGCTTTGAAGGACACTGACCTTGAATCCAAATGATCTGCTCCCTAATAGCCCTCGCTGCAGGAGAGGAAGCAATCCTTCACACGGAATTAGGGGGGGAAGATGCTCCTGGAAGAGCACATGCAAATAACCTCCAGGCGCTTGTTTAATGGAGTGAGAGGTCAGCCTGCCCAGGAAAATTTACATCCACCATGTATCATTACCATTATATAATAGCAGACAAAAAAATATTTACTGGAGTGGAAGTGCAGGACGTGGGGGTTAATAACCACTGTAAATGGTCTTTGCTGAACGCCAAAGCCGCCCAAAATAAAGCACTGGCGGCTGTGCATTAAACAACAGCGTCTAATGGTGGCAACCCAAGGGGTCAGATAACATTATTGCCTCCAGTTCTTATTCCGTGGATGCGTTTTTGGCCTTGGATCCTCTTTACAGCACAAATTACCAGCTTGAAGAGTGCTTTTTAAAAGGCAATCCTCTGAACGGGAGTGGGAAAGAACATTTAAGCAGCTCCAAGGTCCCCACAGACGCGGCGCTGGTGGAAGCTGTCAGGGGAGTGCACTAAAACCCCCTAGAAATACACCATGATTGCCATTCTCCTTGCTTCAGTTTTAAATTTCCCCCTCTCAGGCATAAATGCATAGGTCAAGTCCACCTTGTCCGCCGAGATCAAATATGCTCTCTGCAGCATTCTCTTCCAGAGGGTTTTCGTTTTTCAGCCTTCTTTCTGAGGTCAAAATGAAACCTTCCCTTTATTTCCTGAATTCTTTTAATAGATTTTTTTTTTTTTCCCTTCTTCCTAGGAACCCACAGAGAGGGTTATTGTATGTTACTGCTCCTCTCTGGGTCAGATTTGCTCTTGCTGTAGTGATTGAAATGGAGCTTTGCCAGCTTGCAGCAACAGAGGATATATTCCTATGAGTTTCCTATCAGGAAGCTTTATTGCTGATGTTGATTCTTAGGCTTGCCACATACCTGAAGAAATGTGGGCAGGCACCCAAGAGCTCCACACGATTTTGGTTGTGTTTGCTGCCCATGAAGCTCCACTGATATTCTATCTAGTTGGGCCCATGCTGTGTATAAAGTGAGTGCCACCAGCAGAGTACCTCCTATTCCAAACAGAAAGGATGGAGGCTTGCCTTTGTGCTTTCTTTCAAGGGAATAAGGGCAGACTACCTCTAAAACATCTGATGAATTTAGGAACAAGACCCCATGCAGCAGAGCCAGATCTCCCTAATCCCCTTTCTCCTCTAATGATTTCCTCCACAGTCAGATGTAGGTCAAATATTACTCCCACGCTGGCTGCACCAACATATTTGTTGCTTACAGTGGAGCCTCTACAAACAGAGAGCAGTTTTGATCAGCCTTACTGAAAATGTTTGAAATTGGGTAACAGATACAGGAGCAGTGGTGTCTGGGGCTATGAATGAAATGAGTTGCATTCAATTATGGGATTGAATCTTTTATTAAGGCAGAGGCAAATTCCTGTTGCTTCAGTTAATGAAGAGCTGCATGGCAGCACGCTGAGAGGGTTCCCTTCTCAGAGCACTTGTGCATATGCACAGGCACAAGGGGGGGGGACAGAACTTACAGCTTGTAGGTTTTAGCAGGAAAGAAAACAGGATTTCCTGCAGGAGCTGTAATGCAGCCGTTCAGAAGAGCCTAGCTAGGAATCTGCCGTTTCAGTGGGCTGCCTTTATTTGCTGTTAAGGTAAGCAGCCATTAGCTAATCCCAGCTAATTGCATTGCAGACCAGTGCCACTAGGCCTTCAAATCCCTAAAACCTTTGCTACCTCACACCTCTCCCAACGGCAAGGAATTTTGATTGCCCATTCTCACAAGGGGATAATCTGCTCTTTGCTTTGCTGTCCCCCCCCATTGGATATATCCTCTCAGTGGACCCTTCGCATGGAGAAGGGTCTGCAACCCTCAGCCCTGCTTATCCTCTGCCTTTGAACAGATGAATGCTGATTGCCTGCTTGCTGGCAGCCCAGGATCCACCGGGGCAGCAGCCATCCCCCTGTAGACAGCCCACCTTGCAGACTTTGCAGTGCAGGAGAATCCATAAGGAAGCTTTTCTGCTGCTGCCTGAGCACTCATCAGGCCATACGGAACCCCTGCCTCTTCCTTGGCAACCTTTTAGCAGATGACACTTCATCACTTTTGCCCAGATGTTTTACAGTACTTGTACCAGGACAGAGATCACTGTTTCTGGAGAGAAACCGAGGCATAGGCACGAGAGGACCCAGCTTGTTCAGTCACTCAGCTCTTTGGAGGCAGGCAGTGAAGCCAGAGTGCCCAAAGCCTCCTTCAGCATCTCCCTTAGCTCAAGGGTGAACACCACACAGGGCAATGTGCTGTGGAGGTGAAGACCTCAAATGCAGAGACAGTTGGAGACCTGTGCTAAAATACATCATTCCTTCCTCCCTTCCTTCCAAATTCCTTTCTTTATTCTGAATTCCTTCCTTCTAAATTCATTCCTTTCTTCCAAGTTCCTTCCTTCCAAATTCCTTCCTTTCTTCTGGATCCCTTCCTTCCTTCTGAATCTCTTGCTTCTTAATTTCTTCCTTCCAAATTCCTTCCTTCCTTCCAACTTCCTTCCTTCCTCCTGAATTCCTTCCTCCCTTCCCTCTGTACTGCCTGTGGAGGTGGGGGGTTGGAACTGGATGAGCTTTGAGGTCCTTTCCAACCTTAACCATTCTATGGTTCTAACTGGGCGTTTTGCTGGACACAAACCATCAAGAATGTCAGCTAAGGCACAGCAGCTCAGTCCACTTCTGCTTTTATTGTTCCCCACACACCCCCACAGCCCCCCTCAAGGCTACACCTCTGCCCAGTGCATAGTTTTGCTTTTGTTGTGTTGAAGAGTGGGGCAAAGGCAGAGCCACTCCAGTGACAGACCTACCACAGCTTTTAGTAGTGGCAAAGGTGACTGCAGGAGTCTGCAGCTTTGCTTTTCAGTCCTGGCACAGCTGACAGGTTGCTTTCTGCTTCCTTCTTTGTGGCCCTTTGCTTCTCAGCACATCCTCCTGCTTTATTCATAAGGGAAATGTGACTGGAAATGCCAGCTCAAAAATATCACGCACAAAAACCTGCTGCCTCTTTGTGTCTGTGACATCTCACTCGCTGCCCTTGTAGCTCACTGCTGTTTTCTCTTGCAGCCCTGCTAACTGAATTTACATGCTGCAGTGTTTCCAGGACCACTGCTGTCCTTCACTTGCCCCAGTGGCACTGCTTAGAGCAGGAGGAAATGGAAATGTTGCAGCTGTCAGAGCTGCCCTTGCTGCCTGGTCTTTGGAAAGGGAACTGAATTAGGCATTAATTACTCTTATTTCCTCTCCTTGTTTTATCCTTCCTTCTCTCTCCCTCTGACATTTTTTAAATGTTAGGGAGCTCTGATTTCAACCCATCCCTCACCTCCACCTGTCCCTGCCTGGAAAAAAAAGAAAAACAAAACCAAAACCAAAAACCAAACCAAACCTAGAGAAACCTCAGATGCTTTGTGTAGCAAGAGACCAAACACCTATGGTGGCACAGGCTCTGCTCTGCTTCCTGCATAGCAGGAGGAGCCTGGGAAGGTTTCAGAGTGGAAATATCCACAATGCATTGACAGCAGAGTGGTGACACACATCACTACACTCCCTTACTCTCCTCCTTGAAACTTAGCAGAGTTGCTGCTATTTATTATTTACTTGTTCCTAGAGGCCAAGACTGTGCTGTATTATTTTGTAATCACTTCATAGACAGGCACAACAGGGCAGAGTGGATTCTAGCACTGCTGCTGCTTTGTTGGTGACCCCTAAAGCCATCTCTATTGAAGTATTGGAAAGACCTGGAGCTCACAGGAGCACAGGATGGGTTGGAAGGGACCCAAAGAGCTCATCCAGTCCAACCCCCCTGCCACAGCAGGACCATCCAAGCTAGCTCAGGGCACACAGCAACACATCCAGACAGACCTGCAAAGGCTCCAGACAAGGAGACTCCACAACCTCTCTGGGCAGCCTGTGCCAGTGCTCTGGGACCCACACAGGCAAGAAGTTGCCTCTTATGTGGAGCTGCAACCTCCTGTGCTGCAGTTTCCATCCATTGCTCCTTGGCCTATCCTTGACCCTAACCCTATCCCAGGGAGCAGTGAGCAGAGCCTGTCCCCCCCCTCCTCACCCCCAGCTCTCAGATAGTTATAAACATTATTAAATCCCCTCTCAGTCTTCTCTTCTGCAGCCTAAGCAGCCCCAGGTCCCTCAGCCTCTCCTCACCTGGCAGTGCTGCAGTCCCCTCAGCATCCTCTCAGCCCTCCCTTGGACTCTCCCCAGCAGCTCCCTGTCCCTCTTCAACTGGGGAGCCCAAAACTGAAGGCAGCAACTCAAGCTGAGGAGGCCTCATAGCCCTATGAGTTAGACAGAGGGACAGAAGGGTCTGACCACACAGCACACACAGCACAGGCACAGCTCTGAGCACGTCAGCTCCATGAACACTTCCCAACATCTCCCACCATATCAGTAAGGAAATTGAATGGCAGGGACTAGGCTGGGACTAAAGACAAGTAGGAGGTGGAATGTTTCTTGGGAAGCCCTGTGAGAGGAGCACAGGAGCAGGAGCACAGCTCAGCAGCCATGTGGAGCAGGAGCAGCTCTGGAAGGCAGTGTGCAACGTACCAAACCTGAAAGAAGCCTGGATCTGATGACCTGCAGGAAGAGTCCTTCCAGTTTTAAGACTCAGTGAATGATAAAATCTTTGCATAAATTTACAAGGAGCTTTTTATAGTGAAAAGGGGAAAGGAGCTTGAAAGTGCAGACTGTGAAATGTCATCAGGGATCAGTTACCAGGGTGGCAAAGCTGGTAGCAACCCAAGGAGTGTATAAGACAGGACAAGTGGGAGGCTGTCTGGGCCCTTGAACTCACTCTGTTTCATGAACAGTGTTTTGCCCTCCCCACCTCCTCCCCCTTCCCAGTCATTTACATGTGGGGCCTGCACAGGAGCCAGTGAGCATGGTGTAGCCACTTAGAAGAGTAGAACCATCTTGGCTGGCAGGGAGCTGGGAGCTCCTCGAGGCCAGTCCTTAGCCCTGCACCACTGGGGCACCACTGGGGCACCACTGAACCATGGCCACGAGCACCACATCTCTACCTCTTTTAAACGCCACCAGCACCACCCTGGGCAGCCTCTTCTCATCTCTTACAACCCTGTTAGCCAAGAGGTTTTTTTCTAATATCCAATTTAAACCTCATCTAGCAGAACTTGAGGACATTTCCTCTTGTCCTATTGCTTTTTATTTGGGAGCAGAGACTGAGATCCAGCTTGCTGCAACCTCCTTTCAGGAAGCTGTAGAGAAGAAGCAGCTCTCCCTTGAGCCTCCTTTTCTCCAGGATAAATAAGAATGCCTTTTAAAATTATTATTAAATTAAGAATAGGAAGATTATAAAGCTCTTAATAAAGGTCCTAGAATGTCTGTAGCTGGGAAAAGGGAGGGACCTTGGAATGAATGATCTTGGAGGTCTTTCCAAACCTGGCTCATTCTATTCTATTCTATTCTATTCTATTCTATTCTATTCTATTCTATTCTATTCTATTCTATTCTATTCTATTCTATTCTATTCTATTCTATTCTATTCTATTCTATCCTATCCTATCCTATCCTATCCTATCCTATCCTATCCTATTCTTCTTTTTTTGTAGCTGCTTTTGCTCTGTGACCTTAGGGGTGTCCTTCATGCCAGGCAGCAGCACTTCAGCAGAGAGTGAATGAAGGTGGGAGCACATTTATTTCCTTAAATCCTGGTGCCTGTCCCCACATCCTTCCCTCAGCTGAGAGAGTAGTCATGGAAACAGCCAAGGACAGCCTTGCTCCAACAGCAAAGGTTTGATCCCCATCCATGGGGCAAGGAGAGACCCAGAGAAGGCAAAATCACCCTCCAGGGCGAGAGGGTCACCCTTTAATGCGTTTAGCAAGCGCCATAAAATCTTTAATTGCACAAAGAAACTGAAGGGGACAGAAGAACCCTGGGTTTAGTGCCTCCTCTGAAGAAGACCTGAGGCAGTTTCCCTGGGTTTGCTTGATGTGAGAAAATGTTCAAAAGAGCTGTTGCAATCTATCATGTCAATAAGTGGCAGACAAAAGGTGCCTAATAATATGCATTGGCACAACAGCCCATAATGGCTGTGTGGGAACCATTACATTTATTATTGCAGCAGTGACCCCAAGACTATGGAAACGTTGATTTCTTTCCACAGAAATCTTTACTGTTCTTTCAAGCACCATGAAAAGGAGATGAAATGAGAAGAGAGCAGGGCAGAGGCAGCTTGCTAGGAAATAAAAGGCATCTGAGCCACTTTCTATTCAGTCCCTGTCCACAGCCTTAATAGGAGCAATTAAAGGGATATGCTAAAGTATCTGAGCATATACATCTGGCACAGGTAACACTGCTCTCTGTATTCATCTCCTTTTAAAATGAGGTGAGTGAAAGATGGGAGCAGAGCGCACATCTCTGACCTTGCCTTTGCTAATATAAACACAGAGCACCGTGTACGGCTCGTGGATGCTGAAAAATCCTTGCACAGCTTTCCCCAGGGAGGGCAGGAGGAATAGAAAGACCTGGTCCTGACAGATGCTAATCATGTCACACTTGTGTGCACCTTCCAGATACTATGGTGATGAGGCTGCTCCAGTCTCCAGGCAGAATGCAGCGGGCATATTTGTGCTGAGCAGCCTGACTTTTCACAATTTAAAGATGACCCCTCACATATTTTACTTATATTTTTTTTTTCCTTCCTATAGGTTTGCTGTGTTAATATTTATACAGTGGCCTTTCAGAAGCGAGCACTCAGCCAGTAAGACCCATTGCCATTCACTGGTGGGAAGGGAAAGTCTAATAGATTTCAGCACTTTAAAGTCTATGCACACATAGTTTAATTTGCCATTTCTCCCAGGGGCAGAGCAGCATGGATTTATGCCTCATTGTGATGAGCTCCTTGACTGTAAAACAGCTGACTGTGAATGTAAAATAATGTATAAATGGTGCAAAAATAAAGGAAGAAACAACTACCACAGACTAAACATGGTGATCAGAACCAAATAAGAGACCTGCTAAGTTCAGTGCTGGCCCAAGATGCAGGCATTGCAGCAACAGAATCAAGTACCTGGTCAGGACTGCTCAGGGGGATCACTTTTCCTATCAGACTGAGGCAAAAAAAGATCATTGCAGCCAGGTGGGGTTGGGCTCTTCTCCCAAGTACCCAGCGACAGAACAGGAGGACACAGCCTCAAGCTGTTCCAGGGCAGGTTCAGGATGGATGATAGGGATAAGTTCTACATAGCAACAGTGATTGGCATTGGAATGAGCTGCCCAGGGAGGTGGTGGAGTTCCCATCCCTGGAGGTGTTGAAGCAAGGCCTGGATGGGGCACTTAGAGCCATGGTCTGGTTGATTGGTGCTAGGTTGGGCTGGATGAGCATGGAGCTCTCTTCCAGCCTGGTTGATTCTATGATTTTATGACTTACCAACCCAATACCAACTGCATAGCAGTGCAACCCTGGGCACGTTGCAGTGTCCCAGCCCATTTACCTTGTAGGTGTTTCATTCTGAAGTGAGCTGAACCAACCCCTGAGCTCAAGGCTGTGCTCAGAGCAGAGAAAAGAGGCAGCTGGGAAGTAAGATGCAGATATTTAGTTTCAGAGTGTCCTGCCAGTGTAGAAATATTGGACTAAAGACTAAAGACACCTGTCTGTCAGAAACATCCCCGTGGCATCCAGACATTTTGGAGTCCAAATCTGCTGTGTGCACATGATCCAGCAACAGCAGAACTAGAAGGTCAGTCCATTCCCATTTCCATCCTCAGCATGCTCCATACCCACACTGAGCACTCACCACCTGGTATGTCCTCCTGTGCTTATGCTGCCTCATAATGGCACTAGGCTGTAATTAATGTGGCTTGTCTAATCCTCCAGAAAGGAAAGATGTAGAACCAAGCAGTGAAATGAGTACTTAAAAGTCCCAGGCCACATCTAAGAAAGGTTTGAAATTAGAAACTGGAATGGAAGCATGTGCTTTGAAGCCTTTTAACCACAAGTATCTTGGCCTCCTCCTAGCCTCAGCTTTCTTTCATGGAAGGAATAAAGGAATCTACCTCAGAGGGTGTTCAGGGTGTGATTTGTCACTCTTTGGATGCTAGGTAAGGGAGAACAACAAGGGAGAAGAAAAGGCTGAGTGATGACTGTAAGCAAGACTAGGCTTCTTGGATTAGAGTGGAGTGGATTGTTTTCAGTTTTTCTATCACTCACCTCTAAGTATATAAAATCAACCTTTAACTAATACATACATGGCAGTGGTTCCAGGGCTTTCCCTTTTGCTGAATCAGGCCAGAGATTGCTGTTTTCCTTTACCACAGGAGAGTCATATAATATTGTCCAGAACTCTTCACTCCTTCACTTAAGAATCTACAAAAGATTATTCACAGTTTCTGCATTAGAATTGTGAAACTTGCAGAAAAAAAAGAAAGAATAAGAAACTCTGAGGAGCTTATTCCAGGGTGAATTCTCTGCAAAATACATTCAGGTGTATGCCCTGAGCCTGTAGGAGAGCAGATAGCATCTTATGGGCTAGAAGACCATAGAATGGTTTAGGTTGGAATGGACCTTACAGTTCATCCAGTTCCAACCCCCTCACCACAGGCAGAGACATGTCCCACTCCAACAGGTTGCTCAAGGCCTCATCCAACCTGGTCCTAAAACACCTCCAGGGAGGTAGTGGAGCACAGAAGCACAGAATGGGATCCTTCTTTCATCAGCCCTACCCCAAACACACAATAGAGCTAGCTCGGAATTGCTTGCAAAAAGCCTGCAGCCAGTGTTTTCCTCTGGCTTGGCTTTGAAGGCACACTCCAGCTAGAGCTCTGTGTCTCTCCCATCTAGCAGCAACCTTAACTGCAGGCTGTCTTACACAAAGCTGCCCAGACAGTGCCCACCCAGAAGATTTCTCTCTGCATGCTCCTCTTTATTTAGGCAACCCTTTTCTAATCCCACAACAACTGCAACTCTCAGTTCTCTTTCCCCAACCCTGACTCTTATCCCACTGCTAACTCCAAGTGGGAATTAGGAATTAGGCTGGGTCCTCAAATATGAGTCTGGATGATTTTTTTTCCTGCCCAAGTTCTTCTGGCAGCATATTACTTCTCTTTGAAGTCCCATTACAACTATAGCTACAAGACCTCTCTTTCATTCATCCTTCATTCTAGCCATAAATACAAAAGTGAGCTGAGCTTTGGATGGGGTCAAGTGATCATTGTCCACACTGAAAAAAAATTCCCCCAACCTTTACAGCCTACTCTTTCTTTTGGTGGGCCCTTTGCCATCCCCCTCCAAATGGAGATCTGGCCTTTTTTCTTCTCTGTCTTAACCTTAAAGCAATCCTAACCTTAACTTGGGCTTCAGAAAAGCCCAAGAAACTGCTGCTGAGAACACAAAGGCCTTACAGAAAAGAGTCCTTGCTGTCCTGTCTCTTGCTTTGGCAGCCAGCATTGCACTCCCATTCCAACAGGAGCTCATGGCTCTGGCTTATGGCTCTGTCTCTCTCTAAATGATCATTGTAAGCCTCACACTCACAGCAGTCCCTACACTCAGGCCCCTCCAGGCAGCATTCACAGTAGAACATTACTGTGGCCACAGTCCCTCTGCTCTCCACCCTTTGCTTTGGCATCTCTGTTTCAGCTGCACTCCTGAGACCTCTCTTTTCCTCACCCCCCAAAACCTTTCCCTAACCCTACCTCAAACAGCAGCAACTGTACAGAAAGCCAGCACGACTCTGATGTTCTTTTCCAGCTTTCATTCCATGCTTTTATCCTTTCTGACTGCTTATCTTCGACTTGGAAGACAGAGAGAGGGAAAAAAAGTGGAAGGGATCATGAGAAAGGGGTGGAGGGTTAATGTTCATAAGAGTGCAGCAGCTCTGATTTCTTTAGAGTGCAGGCTGTGCTCTGTGTGCTTCCATCCCAAGAGCACCAGAACTGCTTGGACTTTCATAAGCACATAAGACATCTGTAAACACCCAGAGATTAGGCTGGGGTAAATCTGCACCTTTGAAAACTGTCCCGATCTTACAGAACTTTGAATCATTAGCACATTAACCATTCACACAGCCCTAATAAATGGAGCACTTCATGGTTTGCTGTGTGTCCTTTCTGATTCCCATTAAAGTCAATGTCAGTTTTGCCTTTGGATTCAGTGAGAGTGCCCAGCTATGACAGCTATTAAGCATCTCTCCCACTGTTATAGTAATGAGCCAGGCTACAAGAAGCGAGAGCCCAGTTCCGAGGAGCTAAAACTGTAGACAGAAAACATTCCAGAAAATGATAGGCTCCCATTTCACAGACGGGGAGGGGAGGGGAAAGCAGAGAGATTTATTGCCTGTTGACACAGATGGGTGCAGCCAGAATCAGCTGTGGTGCAGAAGCCTTCCTGCTGCAGCAGTTTGCTGTGAGGGAGCTAATTAGGATTTTGACAGCCTTTCTTGGGTGAATCTAGTTGTGGCCTCTTCAAACTTTACTGCTATCAGCTGTCTGCTTGCCACTTCTATCAGAGATTACTGCCCCTGCATCTGGCTCAGCAGATGTGCCTGTGCATCGGCTGCTCCGCTCCGCAGTTCAGCATCTCCGCTTCCGCCCCACCAGAGGCAGGCACACGCTGAGACACGGAGGTGTGAGCTGGAGTGGCCGAGACACAGGTGGGCAGCGCTGCCCACCCAGCTTAGCACCGGGGCAGGGACTGCTGCCAGGGCAGCCAGAGAGACTCAGTGATATCTGGAGACTCCTGGAGCAGAGGATGTCTGTCAGCATGCGGACACTGGGGCATATGGATCCCAGATGGGAGCTGGCTCATATCCCCAGGTCCAGAGCACAGGCAGAGGAGCTCCTGCTAGGCTGCTTCCATCCCCTTGAGCACACCTGGATGCGTCGTCCAAGGTGACACAGGAAGCCATGGCAGAAGCCCAGCTTTAATCATCCTGGTTTCCAGGAGACCTTGAGCTGCTGAGAAAAGGACCACGCTGAAGGGATGGGTTTACAGGAGGAGGAGAGTGTGGCTCAGATCCCCTTCTCTCCCCCGTTGGTACACATATGTTCAATGGCTTCTCTATCCATATGGTAGTGAAGCCAACCAGGCTGGCTGCACACAGCACTCCATTTTCCACATCCTTTTAAATCCCTGACTGGTTTGGGTTTTTTTCTCTCCTAAGATTGAATTCTGAATGGTGGGAAGGACAACAACCTGAATGGAGAGTTCAGATTCCCTAGGAACTCCTTTTCTTTAGAAGCTATTTACATGTTTGCAGAGATCAGAGTAGCACAGATCCCTCTGGGCAAGCTTTGCAAGTTTCCATTTTGTGCCTTTTAAACTGCAATAGCAGGATTTGGTTGTTTGTTGTTTTTTTTTTTAATAATTATGCTTTATAAATATAAATTGCCACAGCTTCCTTTCTCTCATGTGGAGTGAATGTGTGTTTTCATTTCCTTACAATCCCTCAAAGACTCGTTCCACTTTGCACACTCAGCTCCATCCCCACCTGGCGACTTTCAGATTAGCCACAGCCTCAGCTTTGGCTCTCTGCAAAGGAATCAGGAATTAGTCCTACTCCAGTCCTCCAAACAGGAAGCCAGTTCTCACAGAGTCACAGAACCTTAGAGGTTGGAAAGGACCTCCAGAGATCACCTAGCCCAACCCTCCTGCCAAGCAGGGTAGCTCCTGCAAGCAATTCAGACTTCCAAATCTGAAATCTCCCTGTTGTAGCCTGGAGTCTGCACAAAGACCTTCTTTCTCCACCTGCTTTAGACCTTCACTCTGCAGCACTCAGAGGTGGCCCCAAGCTGCAGCAATCTGAATTCCGTGGTGGCTCCCAGATCACAGGGAACGTCTGAGTGCAGTCTGGGTCCATCTAGCACAGAAAGCATTTCACTGGACAATGCACTGCCTGGGACTTCTGCCATCCATGTCCATCCCTCACTTGAACCACAAGCTCCCTGCCTGGCCTTGGGGAACTCACATGGTGTTTCTGTCACCCACCTTGTCACTCTGCTTAGCCCCGTGGATATGAACCATCCCTTCCTATCTGCAGGTAACAGGGTTTGTTGCACCACAGCCACACTGCCCTGCCTGCTGCTGCTGCCAGCCTCAGGCAGACACCAAAGGCACAAGAGGGATCCATGTGTGCCTGTTTGAGGCTAATTGGGATATTTTAATGAGAAGAATTAGATGATAGGCTGTTAAAAAGCAAACACTGGGGATGTCCACTTCACTCATAGGTTTGCTGAGATGTACAAAAGCAAGGACACAAACATAGATAAGACAGAGTCATTATCTGTCTGAAGAGTCTGAGCTCTCTCTCCTTGGCTTCCAGCTGGATCTGTGTAACCCAACTAATTAATTCTGCTTCTCACCCCCCTCGCCAATCTCTCTGATTTACTTTGCACGTAAGGCAGATTCTGGGATAAGATTGGGAGGTAGGGGGGAGGTGGAAGGGGGGTTGGGAACCCCTCTTGGGGACTCTGATCTCTGGGAGGGGCATTGTGTTTCTCTATTACCTTTTTAATCTGCATAGCCATAAATATTTGTAATTTATTGTAAATAATCTGCTTGTATATTGTGCTGAGCTGTGAATATAAAGCTTCGGTCCTTAACTTCCATCCACCTGAGTCTAGTCTGGGTGAATTCAAAGGTGGGTATGTGGGGTGGCTAACTCCCAAACCATCACACCAGGGTCACTACTTTCTTTTTTAACTACTTTTGTACCTCAGCTCCTATTTCCTCCATCCCTTCCTGCGGCATTATCCTTCAATTTCTTCCTGCAGGACAGTAATGTGCCCGAGTCTGTAATGCATTATCTTCTCATAAAGGGTTATGTAATATTTTATATGCAGGATGCTGTATGAAAACAAATTGCATTACTGTACTGTATTAGGAAACTTTATCCTAGGCAGAAGGCATATTGCATCCTGTTTTTCTTGAGGGCTGAAACAATGGAACTATTAGGGATGGAGGTACACATCGGATGCTTTGGGGAGGGAGCCCTGTGGTAATTTGTCATTTAAGCTGATAAATTCCAACATTACTTATTATCCTAATTAATTCACAGATGAAGGAGGATTTTTGTCCGGGCTGTTGTTGTGTTTTGACTCTAAGGCTTGAATTGCAGTGGCAGGAGGTGCCACAGCAAATGCAGGACAGTGTGGTCTGACGGTGAGGTGAAATGGATTGAGGCTGGTGGTCATGTCTGGGCCACCCGGAGCTTACCTCACATCCATCCTAACATCCCTTTTGTGCAGTGTTTTACTTCATCTCCAGTTAGTCCAGGTTTAGGCATCGCCATTGGGTAACAGCCCCACACTTCTTAAGCTAAACAGACAAGTTGAGAGGTTTGACTCAGCAGCTTCTGAGCTGAGGTAACTCCCAGCAGTGAGTTTTCTGACTGCCTGATAGAAACTAGCCAAGAAAACACCTCAGCAGACCATCTGCGTGTAGGTAGAGCATCGGACCTGATCCAACAGAGAAACTACCAGAGGGTTGTCTGAGCTTGAAATACTGTGCCATTTAAAAGCCAAAATCGATGGCAGTGTGATTTAAGGGTGCCTGCAGCCAAGGTGAAGCCTAAAAGCCATACATCTCCTGCCCTTGTGTCCATGAGAACACATTTGCAGGCTTGAAGGTCCCTTTTTCATACGCCACCCATACCCATTCCTAAGCCAGCCTCAGCAGGCTGTTCTGGCTTTGCTGAAGACACAGACCTCCTCTAACTGTATCAGCTTCTTGCTATAACTCAGGTGGCTCACAAATGTTGTCCCTTCTCCCACGGCTTGCTCCTGTGAATGCCAGCATGACTGGACAAACTCTGGGTGAGGTGAGCGCTGGAGTCCCGACTGGCTAAAACTACACCAAGAAACTTCACTCCTATAAATGGGAAAAGCTCTGCCTGGCTCAGTAAAGATTTTTCTTTTCCCCCTGGGTGATTATCCATGAGTACAATTTTTTTTTTTTTTCCCAGGACCACAGCTGCTTGGTGAAACTAATGCACTGCTAGATGAAATGCTCTGGAATCTCACTCTGATTATAGACTCAATACTTCTTTAGCAGGGCTGTGGTCCAAGCTGAAGCTTTCCTCCAGTTCCTGAAGTCCTTGAAGTTCACTGACTGTTGGGCTGATGCTTGTTAAGTCTCCTAAGAATGCAGAGGACCTTCAGGTAGCTATTTAAACTCTTCCACATGTAAAAGCCTCACTGCTGTTTGTTTATGGGCTGGTTCTTTTTTGGGGGCAGGCGTGGGAACCGAGCTCTTTGTGCAGGTGCAGAGTAAGCACAAAGAAGATGTGAGCAGATGGTCCAACATCCTTTTCCCCATCTTTGTTACAGCCAGGCCTTTTCAGGCAACCATTCTTCCAAAACAAGGTAAGGAAGTGTTTTCTGGCTGGAAAAGAAGCCACGTACTCAACACATGCACCTAAGGCACTAACAGGTTCAAACAGCAAGAGGGGAAAAAAAAAAATCCAACTTCATTGATCTCTTGGAACTGTAATAGGTGAAATCCTTTGTCAGGCAAGGCTCACTCCTCACCTGGCAGACTGCCTTTGTTCTTGAATACAAATTCGTGCAGCTTTTCAATTTCTCTCTCTCTCATATATAAATATGTACACACACATATTTTTATTAGATACTTTAATGTTTGTTTTAGAGGTAATAAAAGACCCTAAACCACAGTGGGTTCCAGAATTTGGGGTGACTCTTGGCTAAAGACTTCTTTTCCTTACGCCTTTCACCTTCCTCCTCCTCTGTTCCTTCTGTTCCCCCAGCAGTAGGCAGCTATAGTTTTTGTAACCAGTTATTTCCTCCTCTTCTCACTACATTTTGTAAACTCAGGACAGACCTCCAAAATAACAATCCCTTTGGGTTTTTTTTTTGGTGGTTGTTTTTCTTTGTTTGTTTGTGCTCCACACCCAGCTGTGAGCTGAAGTCAGGGCAGCAGCAGCAGCAGCAGCAGCAGCAGCAGCAGCCAGAGTGCTGCTGAGCTGGTGGTGTGCTGAGGGCAGAGGTATGCTCGCTGTGGAGCCTTAGGGGTCATCATTACAGAAACAATTTCTCCTGGAAAGATGGATCCAGCTGCTCTCCCTCAATTTTGAAGCCTCCTTCTGACTTTTTAATCCCAGTGCTTGCTTGATAGATCTGAAATGGACATGACAGTTTCCTGGGATTATGGATGGTTTCTTCGGTGTTGGAGTGCTGCTTGGGCCAGTTCCCTGGGGGACCTCAACAGCGTTTTCTGTCCCTGACCTTGGAGAAAGTTTGCAGCGTGTAAGACTGAACAACTCAGGCTCTCAAAGATGTTAAAGTCTTGCAGTGGGTATTGAACAAAACCAAACCTTATGCCCAGAGAATGAGCACAGGAAGGCTGCAGAGGGAATTTTGCTGAGGTTGTCTAGGGACAGGACAAAAGGGAATGGTTTGAAGCTGAGGCAGAACAGGGATAGATTGGAACTGAGGAAGAAGTTCTTCAGTGTGAGGGTGCTGAGTGCCTGGCACAGGCTGCCCAGGGAGGCTGTGGCTGCCTCCTGCCTGGGGGTGGTGCAGGCCAGGTTGGATGAGACCTTGAGCAGCTGAGCCTAACTGAGAGGTGTCCCTGAGCATGGTGGGGAGGGTGGAGCAGGTAACCTCTGGGGTCCCTTCCAACCTGAGCCATTCTAGGACTCTGTGAGTATTGAACAAGTTTTGACAATCAGAAAAAAATAAACCAAAATCAAACAAAATCCAACCTCTCCTTCTGTAAAAATAATCAAGTATCAATAGCCCCATTTTGTCACAATATCTCCTAAAGACTGGCTTTTGTTGTTGTTGTTGTCAGAACATTCCTGCTTGAATCAGAAATAATTGGTTAATCAAGTGCTTGACATCTGTGCTACTTAATGAAGTCATGAGAAATGTATCACTGCCTTTGCCCCTCATTTCATTCAGAGGAAGGAAAAGCATTCTCAGGGGATTGTGAAGCTAGAGCAATGAAGCAGTTGTCCAGTGGTGTACAGGTAGGTCTGTACTAGAAACAGCTCTGAGCAGGACATTTCCTAAAGATCAGAAAATGACAGTGAATCGCAGGATCACAGGATGGAGCACTGCCTGGTGAGCAGAGGCTGAGGGACCTGGGGCTGCTTAGTCTGCCGAAGAGAAGACTCAGAGGGGATTGAATCAATGTTTCTAAATCTCTGAGGGCTGGGGGTCAGGAGTGGGGGGACAGGCTCTGCTCACTGCTCCCTGGGATAGGACAAGGAGCAATGGATGGAAGCTGCAGCACAGGAGGTTGCAGCTCAACACAAGAGGCAACTTCTTGGCTGGAAGGCTCCCAGAGCAGTGGCACAGGCTGCCCAGAGAGGTTGTGGAGTCTCCTTGTCTGGAGCCTTTGCAGGCCTGTCTGGATGTGTTCCTGTGTATGCTGAGCTAGATTGTCTGGTCCTGCTGTGGCAGGGGGATTGGACTTAATGATCTCCTTGAGTCCCTTCCAATCCCTGACATCCTGTAACCCTGCGACAGGCAAACCCCATTTTTTTATCAGTTTAAAACAGGGGGGAAAAATATCTGTGGGCTGACAGAAAAAGGAATTTGGGTTCATGTGAGGCAGATTAAAGCAGTGTGGGCAGTGTAGGACAAGCCTTTAGTGAATTGGAGCTAGGACCCCTGGGTTGTTCGTGCTGTGAAGCAGGCAATCTGCAAGGCTTTGCCTTGAGACTCCACGGGCAGTCCTTGCAGGCATTGCAGTGGGAGGTGCTCACTGCAGCCTGGTTTTGACTTAAAAAATGCATATTTGGCTTTTTCCTGTTTGTAATTCTCATTAACATGGTAACTACACAAGATGTGACCTGGCTTTCAAGGGAATGTGTGGATTCTGTTCTATCTGTCAGGGTCTCTCTCTGTGTAATCTAAGCACGGAGCCTATTTAGTAATTCTGCTTCTGACATGCTTTGTGGCTTGGGGAACTTCACTTGGCTTTATCTTCCTCATAAAGAAGCTTATTCATCTGTAAAATGAGGATAATAATATTTCCCTACCTAAAGAGTGTTGGGAGGCTTATTTTGCTAATGTTTGCCAAGTGTTTTGAGATCCTTATATTGAAAGCTCTATAAAAATGCAAAGTATTACTTAATCCCCTGGGTTTGCTATTATTTAAACGTGTCAGTTATTGTTTTGCACTATTTATCTTTTTTTTTTTCTCTCTCTCTCTCCTTTATGTTATTTTTAATACAATAACTATTATTGCTGGTTTACTCCTGTATGGATGTGACACAGGAATTAATCTTCTTCTGCCGAGTATTATTTACGCATAGCAACGCGAGGCTGGTGGATGGGATTCACCTGGCAACTGGAGGGTGACAAGATTGCAATCAATAGCAAAGCAATAGCATCTGATAATGCAATATTAACAACCCTTATTGCCTCCTATCTGATGTCCAAATTGGCTGTACGAGTTCTGGAGGCACGCTCAGGGCCTTTTAGTGCAATGGAAAGTTATTAGGAAGCATACAAATGTTCTGCACGTATAAATGTGATTTGCTAAAAGCCTCCACCAATGCAGAATAAAAGTTCCTCCTTTTAACCTCTAATTGGGAGTTAACCTTTAGCTCACAAATCTCGGGAAAAGGAAATGGCTTTTCTAATCTTATTTGCTCTTTATGGTTTTACAACATTATGTTGTTATTCCTGAATTTTATTTTGTTTTGTTTTTGTATAGCTGACATTAGGAGCCCTGACATGGCACAGGAGATGAGTGACGACTCGAGCACTTTGGAGTCGTCCTAAGAGGCAGAGCAACGGTGCCTTCAGCCCAGTAACTTCTTACTAACAATAGCTACTACCAAGATCTCTATCATCCATATTTTCTGCAATTTTTGAACGTCAGAAAGTATCATCACAGTCAGGGTTTGACTGCATGAGGAGCTGCTGCCAGTGTGTGTGACGACAACCACATCTCTGGAGACAGAATCACAGAGTCAGCCAGGTTGGAAAAGACCTCTGGGATCATTGAGTCCAACCTGGCACATAACCCTTCTAATGAACTAACCCATGGCACTAAGTTACTCATGCAGCCTCCTCCTAAACACCCTCAGGGATGGGGACTCCACCACCTCCCTGGGCAGCCCATTCCAAAGCCAATCACTGTTTCCATGAAGAACTTCTTCAAACATCCAGCCTGAACCTGCCCTGGCACAGATTGAGGATGTGTCCTCTTGTTCTGGTTGCCTGGCAGAAGAGCCCAACTCCACCTGGCTACAACCTCCCTTCAGGTAGTTGTAGAGAGCAATGAGGTCTGCCCTGAGCATCCTCTTCTCCAGGCTGAATGTTTAACCTTTGCTAGGTACTACGATAAAAAAAAGGAAATCGCAAAAATTCTGAGTTTACAGCCTGAAATGGCAATGGAATATCCCAGTGTTAATGGCAGAAAGGAGAACCTGTCAAAGTGCTGGCTTCATAGAACCACAGAACGGCTTCGGTTGGAAAGGACCTCAGAGCTCATCTGCTTCAACCTCCCCACCATGGGCAGGGACACCTCTCAACTAGACCTGGCTGCTGGAGGCCTCATTGTTCCTCTCACATTCCAACGTGGACGAGTGGCTGCCTTTTGTTTACAGCTTCTAGGATTTTTTGTTGACACTACCATCTTTATGAGGAACTCATCATTACCATCTCTGAGAGTTGGCCTGTTAGGTGTAGGCATCCTTTGGAGTGAAAAGCAACCAGTGCCAATACTCTTAGACTCTGTCATATATATATATATTTCATCCTCAGTTACTCCTTAGCTCCCTCAATGTTTCATGGTTTAGACTCTAGATAGATGGAGAGAGAGAGAAAGAGAGAGAGAGAGAGTTAGAGAGATAAAGATAGAGAAATAGAGAGAATGAGAGACATAGAGAGATACATATATAGATATATACACAGAGAAAGAGAGAGGTAGGTAGATGATTGATAGATGATAGCTAGATAGAGATAGATAGATAGATAGATAGATAGATAGATAGATAGATAGATAGATAGATAGATAGATAGATAGATAGATAGATAGATAGAAGCTTTTCTGATTTGTTCTTTAAATCCTTTTGCTCTTTAGATGATCTCATAAATGTTATGGCTTTGTTTAGCTCTCTCCCCAGAGAGATCTTGGGCTGCATTTCCATTCTCTGACTTGGATTTCCTTCTCTGCTGTTTCCTGCATCCAGAAATCTTCTTGCTTTCTACACACAGCAGATTTGTTTCTCCTCTCATTTGCTGGTTTCAGGCTCACCCATTTTTTTTTTCTGTGCTCAGTCCAGTTCTGTCCTAGGTTATGTTAATGGATTTCCTCTGTGCTTAAGTGTTAGAAATCCACAATAACTTAGAAGGACATAAAGACTTAAATCAGAAGAACACTCAAACTTGTATTTAAACCCCATTGACTTAATGCACATCAGTGATTTGCTGAATTAGTCCTAAGTGCAAGCAATAAGCAAGTCCTAAATGGGAACAATAACGTTTCTGTGATAGCACTTTCTCACAGATGGAGAAATTGACTTGTGTAGGATATTGCTTAATGGCCTCTCTGCCTGTTCCCTCTGGATTCTCCTATTTTACGTTTCTGTAAACTCCATCTTAAGGCACTGCCTGTTATTAGTTCACCTCTGAGGCAACCGGATCAGGTATTAGGCTCTAAGCTGTTGTTTTGGTCCAGGGTGGCAAGTTTGATGTTTCCATACTCAATGGACTATCACCAAATATGTGATGTATGAAAAGAAAACCAGATACATGTTAAAAAAAAAAAAACAACAACAACAAAAAACTCATATAAAAATAATACAAAACCCCAGAGGTGGGGGTTGTCTAAAATCATATAGATGGTGCTACCCAGTAACATCTTTTCTCTCCCAAATCTTTTAATCCTTTTTACCCTTTACAGTTCAAATATATTTGACTTTCTATCTAATTTCTCTAATAATTCTACAAATAATTCTTAGCTTGCTGCTGTCAGTGTTAAACTGACAGATGTGGGGTAGCTCGATAGGGATATCTGCAGGATGGGATTTTAGGACCAGGATGGGTTCTCAGGATGGTGCCTTGTGAAGCAAGGCCAGAGCCCAATTTCCGTGGCACTTCTCAGTGCTGCTCTGTGCTTTGTTTCCCCCTCCTGATTTTGCCACAGGTTTGTTGACTAAGTGAATTTGTCATGTTGGGCTTTTCCCTCCATGTTCTCCTCTCTTTATCACTTCCACTGTCCTTCTAGATGAGCTGCTGCTGTAACTCTTTCTCCATAGAAGAGATGCTCCTGGCTTAATTTGATGAAAGCAAGGTCAGGATTTAGCCAAGTCAGAATGAAGCCAACTCCACATTTACCCTTAAGCAAATGAGGATAATTTGTGGTGTTCTTTTTTTTTTTTTTTTAATTTATTTATGTTTNATAAAAAAAAAAAAAAAAAAAAAAAAAAAAAGGCTACTTGACCCCTGCTGTTGGAAGCACTAATTGCTGTGTGTTGTATACATCAGGACAAGGAGCTGACATGACTGGACAAGGAGCTGATCATAAAGATTCACAGTGATGCAATTATGGAAATTAGATGGCCCCTGTAATTATTAAGATAATCATAATGTAATTGTACCCAGGACACCCAAGGTACCCGCAGTCAACACCATGAATTATGTTTGTTCCTCCTGGCTTTGAGCTAACCCAAGACCTGAGAGCAGCTAATAGCTCTGCAGGCACAGAGCTGGTGAAAGACTTTGATTTTGTGAATAGTGACAAACAAACCAGGCTTGTTTGATGGGGGTAACAGCTGAGCTGTCAGTGTTGTGTTGCTAGGGCTGAGCTGAATGCCAGCTGTCCTTAAGGTCCTGTATAAAGTGAGCTTACAGGGCATGTCCCTCCTCCAGAGCCTACCTGCGCTTTCCTGCTAAGGACCCACAGCTATGTTACTGAGAATTAATAGGTAGATCCCTGTAAAACAAGCACAGAGAGAAAACTGGATTTAAAGGAGAGGGAAGATGATATGCTAGAGCCTTATGCTATTATTTACAGTGCAGGATAAGGCTTTCTGAGGCTTCAACCTGATAGGTGACCTCATCTTATTTTCCACTTGTCTCTGTTTGATTTCAGGCAGGTAATGTAATTTCTCTCCAGATTCTCTATCTATAACATACACTCTTATGCCAGCTGGAAAATTTGCCCTGCTAAATGAGCTGATAAACCCCTCATTTTATGAAGAAATGCAAGACAAAAGAAGGAAGAGCTCAGAGAGACAATCTCAAGAAGATGATGACAAGGGTTTGCTGGAGGTTTCACTGCGCTCGGTTTGTTAACATGTGTGAGCCTGTGAACACCAATCCCAGAGCGACCCTGAGCCTTCAGCACCACCTGCCAGCTCATCCCTTCTGGCTAATCCCTTGTCAGTGTGTCACACTCACGACTGTTGGAAAACCACCTGGGAATGGTGGATCTCCAGCGGGGCACTGCTCTGACATAAGATCATCCTTGGAATTTATTCATTAGTGCTGGGCGTTCGCTGAGATACCCAACTACTATTTCTGCAAGAAAAGCCAAGGAGTGCTTCCCCCCCTGGGTAGCAGCTCACAGCAATCTGTTTTCAGGTGGTGTGGCTTGGCCTTGGTTGGTTTTTATTTTTCATGAAACAGATGAAATAAAGAAAAAAAAAAAAAAGCTCTTTTTT
>VWZI01021156.1:1499471-1512171 GCA_013396835.1 Psilopogon haemacephalus | reverse complement strand
TTTTTTTTTTTTTTTTAACTAAAGCCAGGAGAACCCAAGGGCTTTTCTTGGTTTGCAAGATCAAATTGCGTCTGAAGATTTAAACATCAAACATTGTTTATGGGCATTTACACTTAGGGAGGCAGAATTGGAGATGATGGCTGCAGCCTGACAGAGGAATCAATTGCGGTGCAATGTTCAATAAACATGGATTTTGTTTAATTTTCATCAGCTGTGTCAAATAGAATATCATGAAAAGAAAATCAAAGGTACCGTCACATGGCAGCCTTGAGAAAGGTCAAACCAAGGATCCTTTTTAATCAGTTGTTTTACTTTAGGTCTCAATCTCCTACTGATACTTGGAATCATAGAATGTCAGGGGCTGGGAGGGTCCTCCAAAGCTCACCTGGTCCAGCACCCCTGCCAGAGCAGGATCACTCGGACCAGATCACACAGGAACACATCCAGATGCTTCTTGACTGTGTCCAGAGAAGGAGACTCCACAACTCCCCTGGGCAGCATGATCCAGTGCTCTGTCAGCCTCACAGGGAAAAAAAAAATCTTCCTCAGCTTCACATGGAACCTCCTATGCCTCAATTTCCACCCATTGCCTCTTGTCCTGTCTCTGGACATCACCCAGCAGAGCCTGGCTCCAGCCCCCTGGCACTCACCCCTCACGTATTTGTAGCCATGACTGAGGTCTGCCCTTAGTCTCCTCCTGCTTCTCATAAGACACTTGTCAACACAGGCAGGATTTCTCACTCAGGGTTAGGCATCTCCTCTTGAGCTGTCTCAGTACAGCAAGATACTTTCCATCTTTTGTGTGCATTTGAGTCATTTATAAGATGCTTCAGCACAGCATCCCTGGGTTGCTTATGCACATGAGAGATTGCCCCTGCAGTGGGTGCAGGAACACCCCGGGTGAGCATGCAGTGGTGTAGCTGTGTTTGGGCAGGAGGGTGCAGGGTGAGCACCTCAGCTGCAGGTTACCACAGGGGTCCCTGCACTTTCCAGTCAGCACGGTCCTGGATCTTCCATGTCTCCATCCTCTCATTGTGCCGTTGCTGCAGCACATGGCTGCGGTTCCTCAGCTTTTCCCTTTCCCTGGGTTATTCCACCTCTCTGTTGTCCTTGTTAATTGGGCTCTGGCTGCACACTGATTCTTGCAAACAATGAACCGATGGCCAGAGAGGTGAAAATAATTGCCCAAGGACAGCGCAGGAATTCTGTGGCAAAGTCACAGAGACACTAAAGGTCATTAATTATTTCTGTCACCTGCTATTTCAACGGGGATGTGTGCACAGAAGAAAGTGGAGGCTTGAACCAGTGAATCCATTAACACAGGGCAGTGCAATGTGTGTTCACCAGCCCATTTTCCAGTTTGACTTCAGGCTGCTGCCCTGTGTGGTGCCCAAGCTTGGACTCAGCAGAGATCAGGAGCTGGAGCCAGAAGCAGGTGAAGGTTTGAGGCTGTGTGGCAAGCAGCCACCTGAAGAGCCTCCAGCTGCACTTGCCCACGGCTCCAGTTTCAGTGTCCACATGGAAGGAGGAGCTGGGATCTCCTTGTGCCTGCCCTTAGGAAGATGTTCTTTGTGTTTTCTTGGTTTTGGCTGTGAACTTAGGACTCCACATGACATTGGGAGTCACACCTGAGGCTCTGCCTACCTTACCCACTTCAGCCTCTGTGTGGCTGCTTTCCATCAGGACACCTTTCAAGTGCAGCAATACAGAAGGGCAAGGACATCACTTCCTGTATCCTGGGATCTGACTAAGGAGGAGTATCTATGGCCTTTTTTCTAGCTGCATGCCCACTGTCATTGCAGTTACATATTAACATTTCATTTCCCAAGTACATTAGTAAAAGTAAAGATAATAAAGGTATTAGTTATCTTAATGCTGAGGCTATGGGATTATCCTTAGGTACTCTTCCTTAGAAACCAGAAGTTATAAACAGTCTCCTGGCTGCATATAACTCCTGTGGTCTGGCATTTCTTGGGCAACTAATCACAATTTAACTCCAAACAGCCCGAGACCAGTGTCTAGTGGAAAGAGGAGCTTTGTCACAGCACTTGCAGAGTCAGCTGAGGCAGTCAGGATTTCAGGGGCTCTTGCAGGGCAAAGGCTTTCAAATCCACCCCAGACCTCCACATTCCTCCTTCCTGGTCTCAGCTGAGAAGAGCTGCACAGGGGTCGATGAACCCAGTGTGATGTAGCCACTGTGTCACAGCTCAAACCTGCTGCTCTCTGCTGCTGCTTCTCACTGAGGGCTCTTGCACCAAAGTGCAGCCTGGCACGAGCAGAGATGAGCTCCAGCAGAAGGACAACCTACCCAACTACTACTGGTGGGGAACAGCAAACTTCTTGCTTCATCAGGGAACAACATACTTCATAAGCAAGTGAGGATGCTCCAAGATCAGCTCTTGGAGTTGCCTTTGTTCTCACTACATCCTACAGCTGGTGCTTGCTTACCAAAAGAATTAATCCAGATGCCTTGAACCATGGGGTCTTTCGTGAGCCTCTATCTAGCATGCATTTGCAGGAGAGCAGCTGTGCCCTCTCTGCTGTAGCCTCACCATGTCCTCATGGCACTATAAAGACAGGCAAATCAAAGCCTCATTTTGTTTTCTTAGCTCACAGCCATGCTTGTTCCTTCAGCCACTGTTTTGGCACTTGCTTTGTGACTGCCTGTTGCTTCAGGTGAAGGACAAATTGGCTGCCTGCTTGAGCACCATCACTTAATCTCTCTCAGAAAGGTTCTGCTGTCCCTTTGGCTGCTGTCTTCACCTAAAGGCTCTGCTAAACTTATCATTGAATGGGAATTAAAAGAAGGTGGATGGCAAGGGTCCAACAGATTAAAAACTGGAATCACACCTTAAAAGTTCTCCTCCCCAGATCAGCCACGGGTACAGCAGAAAAGATGCAAGGTGCAGTGTAGTATGAGGGATAGTGCTGCAGAGAAATAAGAGCTGAAACAGCTGGAAACATTATTTATAGTGTAGGGGGGGAAAAAAAGAGTCATAGGGAAAAAAATAAAAATGAAGGGAATCAGAGAGTAAAATGACAATGAAGTCAATGTCCAGGCAAGGATTCAAGCTCTGTTTTACGCTGGGTTATGAAGCCTAAAAGGTGACTTAGCTTATGCTGGGAGCCAGCTTTATAATCAAGAGCAATATCAAAGCCATTAAATGGAGATGATTGTTTGGGCACAGAAGAGGAGTGGGCAGGGGGTTAATTTGCTGCTGAAGCCTGGCAGGGCTGTGCCATTATTCCTTGCTTGCACCGTTTCTAAAGAGAGACACTTTGCGACATCCAGGTCACTGAATTTGGCTTGAGCTCCTCTCCAGCTTGTAGATGATTGTGAGGGGACCTATTAAAAAAAAAAAAAAAAAAAAAAAAGAAGAAAAAAAGAAAAGAGAGGTTTGGTTAACCACATCCTCACTATCCCCCACCGTGGAAAGCAAATCCTGCGCTGCTTTTGTGCCCGGCAGCCAGACTGTCCTTCCCTACTCCTTGTCAGCTAGCAATGAAACACCAGATGGTGTCCTTCCAAAAATAAATTTATTATAGTTTCATTCTGAGTTTTCTTATGGAATTTCAGGAGAGAACTGGGGCTAATGCAAATTGGCAGTGCAGGTATGACATTTCCTGCCATCTCCGGGTTATGAGCGGGTATTTTTATCTTTTAGGAGGGAGAGCCATATCCTCTCTCCTCAGATTTAACAAGTCTAATTGCACGCTTTCTACCAGCCACCTTGCCCAGGATTCACGGCTGGAGCCCCTCGGAATTCACGGGGCCTGTCCTTCTGTGTATTGGATTGGACTCAGTCACTGTTAAGGCTCCTGTAACCATTATCGTTTAATGTCTTTGTTTATCACCATCTGAGGCACCAGGGCTCCCATTAGCTTCCTCTAGTGACTATTCACACCAGAATATTTCAAGACCCACTGGCATCTGAATAACCCTGCCATGCTCCTGGTGCTGTGTGTTTTTTAGCTTCCCCTAATTCCGACCGCGGAATGGGGACAGAAGTCTTTAATTGTCCCCTCAGCATAGATAAATAATTCCGGCAGCAAAGCATCTTCAAAGAAGCCTTGAGCATTCTTCAGATAAATCAATTAAGATTCTTTCAGAATCGTTATTATGCCCTAGCAATTAGTCATTGTTTAGTCAAGCTGTGCATACTTATCTCTTTTATATATCACTCCTTCATTCCAGCCTCCCAAGAACTTTTGTTCTTTTCTTTTTTCCCCTCCAAGCTCCCCCCCCAGCTTATCTGCGTCTTCCTGGCAACGCTGTGCCCAGAAATGAGCCTAAGTTTGCTCACAGATGGAAAGCTGCAGAGTCTCCAACACCTACAGAGCACGACGTGGGGAGCCTCTGCCATTCAGGCAGTGCTGGGAGTCAGCACAAAGGTAACAGCAGCCCAAGAGGCGAAAGGGGATGGACAAACCTGTCTCTAACGCTTAATCTGGTGTCCTCGCACCAAAACTCTGCTCTGCAGATTCTCGTACAAGTGAAGTCGTTCTGCCAACTGCTGCTCCCCCATATGCCTTGCTTTCAAGCCTTGGGGAGCACCAGCCTGAAAGAGGCTTTTCAGAGCTCTCTTTATTTGTTTTATTTTTTTTTTTTAGCATTCCCCAAATTAACCAGCATGATTTCTTGCCAACAGATGGGGAGTGACCTGGGGCTTGGAATTCAGCTGCCTGTTGGGCAGAAAAAGCCTTTAAAAAACCCTCCCTGTAGGAGCTGTAGGATGGGAACAGGTGCTTTGGGGAAAACACTGGCACTTAGAGATCAGAGGTGCAAGGGGGAACAGCACCAATTTTATTCCTCCCACTCGAGGATAGAGCTAAAAGAACAGAGTGGTGTTGGGTGCCAGAGTGACTCCCCAGATGACACATTTGTGAAGCTCCACCCAGGCTTTTTAGGAATGAAGCCCCCCTAGCCCAGCACATTGCCTGGTGTTCAACCCACCCATCTTTTTCCCACCTTAGCAAAAGGTGAACAGCTCATTTCTCTGATGGCAGGATCTGCTCAGGTACTGGAAGGCAGCTCTAAGGTGCTCCTGGACTCTTCTCTGGGCTGCACACCCCCAGCCTCCTCAGCCTGTCCTCACAGCAGAGCTGCTCCAGCCCTTAGATCATCTTTGTGGCCTCCTCTGGCCTCACTCCAGCAGCTCTGAGTCCTCCTTCTGCTGGGGACACCAGACCCGGAGGCAGTGTTCAAGGGGAGGTCCTGCAATGTTTGTTAGCTCCTCCTGCATGCTACTACCTCAAGCACTGAGGCGTCTGTAGTACTTTACTTACTGATTTCTCTAAGTGTGAGCACCCTGGGCTTTGTGTTTGTTGGGTTGTGTTGGGTGGGGTTTCTTTCCTGTACTTTGATTTGAAGTGTATTTTTTTCTGAGCAGGACTAATTGCAAGGGGAGGCTGTTGGAGGCTGTGCAGGCTCCTTTGCGTTTTTCAGGCGCAGAGGCAGGGAGCGAGGCAGAAATGCTGGGCTTGTGCTAGGCTTCATTTTGCAGCCAGGATGGCAAATACATCTGTTTGCGTCACCAGCCTGGAATATATCATTTTCTGCTTCTCAGAAGCTATTTATAATTGGATTATAGGATGTTTCATAATTATTTAGAATGGTATTTATAGGAGGCAACACTAAGCTCGGTAGTTCGCTTGCAATCAAGAATGTGAAGAAAACACCCTATAATTCATCTTTAAGTACCCTCTAGAAATCATTTAATTATATTGTGTGACAAGTGCTGGGGAAAAGAAAAAAAAAAAAAAAAAAAAAAGAGAAAGTACAATTTTTGGAAGTTATTTGTGTTGTGGCCTTTAATCAAGCTGATATACACAGAGGCTGGCACACACCAACAAAGACTAGGCAGGGTGTAACGAACACGACACTGGTTTTTTTGGGGGGGGTTTAGCTTTGATCTTGGGTCAGGGCTACTTTCATCCACCAGAGGACTTCGTGGTGTGTATTATAGATAGATTTTGGAGCAAGAAAAGGAGAAGGAAGCTTCCTGCTCTGGTATTGCCAGTCTGAAGTGTTAGTGTGAAGCATCTTGTGCCTTGTTGTTTGATAGACAAGGGAGTGACAGAGCCATCAAGGGTCACCTGGCAGCCCCCTGCCCATTTTGAGGGAGGCAGTTTCTCTTCCTCTGGAGAAGTGAAACCACCACACTGGCCCCCATGCCCCGTGCCTGACCCCTGGCTCCTCAGCTCCTGCTCCCCCATGGGGACTTGAGGCTGATCAATGCACATCAGAAGCATCCAGAAGCTCCATCCCGTGACTGACACCATGGGAGGATGCATAAAGCAGCCCAGCCCCTAGGCACTGTCCAAGGTTTTAAAAGGTGCTGCAGTTCGAGCTGTAAAGGCATTTGTCAATTCCACAACAGCATTCAATTCCAGGCTCTGTTGCTGCCCTCGCAGACTGTGGAATGCCTTCAGAGGCAGGGAGAGCAGGCAGCATTTTCTTGCACAAGACGCTGCACTAAATAAATATGTAGCAGGAAATGGGTACAGAAGCCTCTCCTGCTTGCCTTAACAGGACTAAACAGCAGGAGGGAAGCCTGTGCATTCTCATCTGGGAGCACAACTGCAATCCCCTTCCTAAACAATATAAGCAGACCAAACTACAACTGAGTCCTTTTTCTTTCTTTTTTTTTTTTCTTTTTTTTCCCCTGACTTCCTTGCATGCTGTTTGCTTCTGCCTTGTCCTTTGTCTATCTGGACAATAAATAGTCTGCAACTGGAACAATATATTGTTGTATATATGTAAAATGCCCAGCACAGAAAAGGGCCCTTATCTTGGCTAAAGCCTCAGAAGTATCAGGTTCTATTTGATAAATAACTCCAACCAGTTTAGTGCACCTAGAGGGATTAGTTTTGCTCACACCAGATGAAAATCTGACTCGTTCAGACTGGCTACTGGAGCTGTTTGTTTGCAAAAGCAGTGTTCTTGCAATGGAAAGCACAACCAATGAGTGAAAATATGGAATGAAAACAAAAGCAAACAAAACAATGCCACCCCACTCCCCTTCAAAAAAAAAAAATTAAAAATGAGGAAAGAAATGCTGGGAATTTACAGTCTTGGTGATGAGGAATTGATGATTTATTTAGTGAGTTTGTTATTTGTAGTGAGGAACAATTAATTTACAAGCTGCAGGCTGGAGCTGAGGAAGAAGTTGTTCAGTGTGAGGGTGGTGAGACTCTGGCACAGGCTGCCCAGGGAGGCTGTGGCTGCCTCCTGCCTGGGGATGCTGAGGACCAGGCTGGATGAGGACTTGAGCAGTTGAGCCTCGTTGAGAAGTGTCCCTGGGCATGGTGGGGAGGGTGGAGGTAGATTACTTCTGAGGTCCCTTTCAACCTGAGCCATGGGCATGGCTGTGTCACATAACCTGCAGTGTGGACCTTGAGGAAGCACTCCCCAGGTCCCACAGCTCCCTGTTTAATAACAGCAGCTTTAACTGTCCATGAGATGTATTTCACTAAGAAAAAAATATTCCTTTCCTAACTTAAACATGTTGGGGAAATGTAAATAATAGAAGCTAGCCAGACAAAATCAGCCCTGGATACCCTCAGAGTTTGTATTTTAAGCTTCTAACATACACGGAGTCTATCAGAAACAGTGGTAGAATATTCCTAAATCTGGAAAATCAACATTTTCATTGTGATAGGAAGCTTCCACTCTCTCCTCTGAAAAGTTACCAAGAAATAAAAGAAAATGTGTGTGTGTAGGGGGTTATTTCCCCTCCTCTATCCACAAATCTCTGTGATTTCAACAGAGCAGAGCATGATATTTTAATCAGGTCACAAAGTGCTCACCTCCTTCAGCAGGGAAAAGCACAGTGCTAGAGAAGATGGTGGCTTGCAGAGAGCTCTGAGGATGCTGTTGTGTCTTGCTGGTTTGTAGAACAATGGAGACTATTCTGGATGCAATGCGAGGTATGGGGACAAGCTAACCCTGCAGCACAGCATCATTATTCAGAACATTTCTGGTTTTGTTGGCTGCTGTTTGCTATCTGCTCGCGGTCCAGGTGTGCAGCAGGGAAGTCTGAGGCTGCCCCTGCTCAGGCATCCTCTGCCACAGACCTGAAGGCTGTGTCCCAGGGGAATAACTGCAGCACCCTCGCTTTTGTGATCCTTCCTGCCAGAGAGAGGCAGAGGGTGCCCTGCGGGTGGGGAGAGCAGCAGAGAGGCTGCCTGGGGGACAGTGGGCAGTGTGGGCTGCTTCCATGGCTCCCACGCTTACCACATAACCTGTGATGAGCCTGCCAAGAAACCACAAAGATGCCCAAGAGCAGGATGTGTTCCTGTGTGATCTGCTCCTGGGGATCCTGCTCTGGCAGGGGGCCTGGACCAGATGAGCTTTCGAGGTCCCTTCCAGCCCCTGACGTTCTGTGAGTCTATGAATTACCTCTCAAAAGGCTTAACCACGCAACAGATCTTTTGAGGGGCCCCGAGTCGATCCCCTCTCTGCTGCATTCGGAGCTCTGTGTATTTCTGGCTCTCCTGCACAATCCCCTACCCATAACACCTTGAACCCAGGCTCTCCGAGTTTGAAGACTGGAGGCTGAGAAGATTAATCAGGAGGAGGGAGTAATTAGAGCTGGGATGTCATACTAAATCACAAGGCCTGGTTAGTCAAGCAGCTTGCTGATGACAGCACCAGTTGGATGCAATGAATAGTGGACAGTGGTAGAGTTTAATATTTTAGCACCTGCTTTATTTTGCATGCAGGAGACCAGCTCCACATCCACATTTAAATCAGCCTGCAGTCGCAGGCAGCTCTTTCAGGCGGAGAACTGCCTGCTGCCTGTTAGCTCACAAATGGCCACTTCAAACCTCTGCAAAGCCAAAGGGTAAGTTCCAGACAGGATCGGCAGAGGAATGAAAAACGACAGAAACCTCTTGCATTTTGCAGGAGCTCCTGGTGTTTCTATATTTAGTTTGGCTTTGAGGCTCTTTTATTTTTTTCTTTCTCTGAGGTGAGGGCACTGTCATAGCAGGTCTGCTTCATACAAATAATTAAAAGCGAGGACGTGGAGGGAAGGAGATCATTTAGTTGGAGTCGAGCCTGCAGCCTGCTGTTTAGGGCTGTCAGCTGAAGCAGTGACAGCCTTCATTCTTAGCTGTTGGGGATCATGATGGTGTGTGCTGAGTGTGCATGTGTGTACAGGTACATGCAAATCACCCCGCGTGGGCACCGTGTGTCAGGGCATGCAACAGCCTCAACAAACAATATTGCACAGAACAACAGCACGAGGTCTTCATCAGCAGGGGAATCAACCAACCTGGGAATGTTTTGCTGCTGCACACAATGCAAAGCAAAATAATGGCCACTTACACGGGAAGCATCTCATGAGTTTTTTTCCTTACTGCTCTCAGATCTCACTGCCTGTCCCTGCAAATCCAGGCTCAGCCCCTGTGCTGTGCACTCCTCATTCAAGTGCACTCCTCCTGCTCCAGTGCCCTGTGCTGCTGGGCTGGGCTCTCACAGGCTCACAGGATGTCAGGGGTGGGAAGGGTCCCAAAGAGCTCATCCAGTCCAACCCCCCTGCCACAGCAGGACCAGACAATCTAGCTCAGGGCACACAGCAACACATCCAGACAGGCCTGCAAAGGCTCCACACAAGGAGACTCCACAACCTCCTGTGCTGCAGCTTCCATCCATTGCTCCTTGTCCTATCCCAGGCAGCAAGTGAGCAGAACCTGTCCCCCCACTCCCAGAGATTTAGAAACATTGATTCAATCCCCTCTCAGTCTTCTCTTCTGCAGACTAAGCAGCCCCAGGTCCCTCAGCCTCTCCTCACCAAGTAGTGCTCCACTCCCCTTAGAATCCTTGGAGCCCTCCCTTGGACTCTCTCCAGCAGATCCCAGTGTCTCTGCTCCATGTAACAGCAAAATAATCCAGAGATTTTTACAAAGGGAGTAGACCTCACCATCCCCAAGGAAAGAACCACCCCAACAGGAGCTGTGGAAGAAACATCTGAGGCTCAAGGATGCACCATGAATGCCACTTACAGCTACTGCTGGGGGAAAGCCTGGCTTTTCATCACTTTAAAAAGAAATAAATAAATAGCCCAATAATTCTGAATTGCAACCAAGCTTTAACTGCTCCTCACAATCCTAAAAAAAAAGAAAACAAACAACCAAGCAACAGGAGTTTATATTTTGTGGTTATTTCAACGTGTCCTTTGCTCAAGCACTGCCTGAGCCTTGATTTCATCTCAGAGTGTGCAACTAACCTACTTCCTTAGCAGTGCAGCTGAACATTAAATTATTAATGATTTTTTTTTTTTAATGCTATCAATATTTCTAATAACCTTATAAGTGCTGAATGTTAACATTTTCAATGCTGGATATTAGGGTGGTGGATACAGTGGAATCAATACTGTTTTCTATAATGTAGTAATTGATCCAGCTGGCTCTCCACTGCTCCTTGCAACCATAAAAAAAAAAAAGAGAAAAAAAGGAAAATAAATATTTCATTCAGGCACGAGGACGCAGAGAGAAAATGTCAAGGCTATGATTAAAGTCCAAAAGGGAAATGCAGTTTGGAAATCTGTATTATCCCCTGGAGGAGATTTTGATCTCAGCCCTATTGAGATGTTGCCATTGAAATGGACGTAGCAGAGCAGCAGGTAGGGCTCAGAGGACATTTGTCACTGGGCTGTGTAAACAGCCTGTGCTGAGAACGGGGTGGCATCAGCAAGACATCCCTAGATGCCCTGTGAGCAGGGTGGCACCACACATGGCACTGACCCAGCAGCCTCCTGGCCTGGGACATGTCCTGCCCTGAACCTTGCTGACATTCTTGGCTCCCTCTGCTCCTCCTGTGGAGCTCAGTGTCAAACTGCTCCCCATTCCCTTCTCCACTTCCCTCAAGAGCTCCTCCCTTCCTGGTGATGGCTCAAGTGTAGCCTTTGAGTTACCCCAGCTCAGAAGGCAGGAGAGGCTGCTAAGGGGTGTGATGAGGTTAATGGTGTTCTCTAGGCCTATATATAGCCTTTTTTAAAAATATTTTTAGTTCCCTTCCATTATCCCTGGCATTAACAAGAGCAAGAACGTCAGTGATGTACTGTGCTACTAAAATTACAAAGAAATCCTAGAATTCATCTTCTTCTGTCTTCATCAATCAGTGCAGAATGTCCTCCCAAGGTACTTAGCACTTAATTTAGATCCCAGGTGTGCTTGGCTGTTGATGCTGATAGGTTGTGCTCATGTGAGTGTGGTGACCAAGAGCCCAGAGTAGCAATCAGTCTGGGTTACTAGGAGATAGCAAAACTATTTTGCCAGGTTTTATTCATTTTCCTTTTCCATTTTTTCCCCCATTTCCTTTGGTGAAAGACAAAAAAATAAAAGCCTTGTCGTTCATAAATGCAAACTACCACAGGGTGGAAGGGGCCTCCAGGGGTCATCAAGTCCAACCCTCAACCATATTTTCTTCTGCAGATAACCTGAAGACATCTTTACCCTGCGGTCCAGACAACTGAGAAGAGAATCTGCTTACAAATCTCTAGAAAAATAATAAAAATAATAATAATAAATTTTAAAAAACAAACAAACAAAAAAAAAACCCACAGTAAAAAAGACTCAGGGGTTTCCTGGGAAACAGAATTTCTGTTTCAGGAGGAATTTTGATGTAAGGAATGTGCATCCTGAAACTGTAGTAGAAAGTGCTAATGGTGTCCAGTAATAGTTTTGGTTTCTTTAAAAAAAAAGAATGGGCTGGCAGGTCATTAGGCCATGCTATTTCATACGTAGAATCATAGAATCAGCCAGGCTGGAAGAGAGCTCCAAGTTCATCCAGTCCAACCTAGCACCCAGCCCTAGCCAATGGCACTCAGTGCCCATCCAGGCTTTTCTTCAACACTTCCAGGGATGAGGACTCCACCAGCTCCCTGGGCAGCCCATTCCAATGCCAATCACTCTCTCTGGCAACAACTTCCTCCTAACATCCAGCCTAGACCTCCCCTGGCACAGCTTGAGCCTCTGTCCCCTCCTTCTGTCCCTGGGTGCCTGGCAGCAGAGCCCAACCCCAGCTGGCCACAACCTCCCTTCAGGCAGCTGCAGAGAGCAATGAGCTCTGCCCTGAGCCTCCTCTTCTGCAGGCTGCACACCCCCAGCTCCCTCAGCCTCTCCTCTTGGGGCTGTGCTCCAGGCCCCTCCCCAGCCTTGCTGCCCTTCTCTGGACACCTTCCAGCACCTCAACAACTCTCTTGAATTGAGGGGGCCCAGAACTGGACACAGCACTCAAGGTGTGTGCTGAGCAGTGCTGAACACAGGGGCAGAAGAACCTCCCTGCTCCTGCTGGCCACACTGCTCCTGCTCCAGCCCAGGATGCCATTGGCTCTGCTGCCCACCTGGGCACACTGCTGGCTCATGTTCAGCTCCTATCTCCCAGCCCCTCCAGGTCCCTCTCTGCCTGGCTTCTCTCCAGCCACTCTGTCCCCAGCCTGATAGTGCTGTAATAGGTCTGATGTAAGATACCTCTGACAATTAATCAGTTAATAAGAGCATCACAGTGTGTCTGTTTTCAAATGACACTAATTGCTTGTGGTAGTGCTGCTGAAATAGAGCTTCAGTGTTCACACTTCTCTAGGAGCAACCTGTCAAACTCCACAGGCTTCCACAATACCCAATTCAAGCCCACCCAGGACCTTTGATAGAGACCTGGAATTTCACAGGATGTCACTGAGTGCTTTTACAATTC
>VWZI01021156.1:1479687-1499454 GCA_013396835.1 Psilopogon haemacephalus | reverse complement strand
TGAGGTCTTTTACAATTCCCCCCCCCCCCATTTTGGGTTTGTTTTTTTTTAGAGGTAATAGACAGGTGTATCCACTGATAAAGCCACAGATCTTCTCTGAGGGTTTTGATTGTGCAGCTAAAATTCTTGTAGAGCTTCCAGACCTACACAGATTCCACCCAGAGAGGATGAGTGCAGAGGGCATTTTGCAGTATTAATCAGTCAAAATCAGCAGCGACTGCAGCACCATTCCTCAGTGTCACTGAAGCACTTCCCTGGCACTGGACCAGTGCTGGTCTGGTGATTACAATGATAACTCCTGCTTGTACTTAGAAGGCAGAGAATTATCATCTGTCCCCTGCATGTCGAGGAACCAAGTGAGAGCTGATTCTGTCCCTGATGGCAGGTGAGGAGGAGCATTCCTGAAGTGACAGCAGCTTTGTTTCCAGTGCTTTTTAGACAATCGTTTTGTCCAACATCCTTTGTGAGACCTCACCTTGAATACTGCCTCCAGTTCTGGGGTCCCCAGCAAAAGGAGGACACAGAGCTGCTGGGGTGAGGCCAGAGGAGGCCACAAAGATGATCCAAGGGCTGGAGCAGCTCTGCTGTGAGGGCAGGCTGAGGGAGCGGGGGGTGTGCAGCCTGGAGAGGAAGAAGGCTCTGGGGACGTCTCAGAGCTGCCTTCCAATACCTGAAGGAATCCTACAGGAGGGATGCAGAGGGACTTCTCATGAGGGGGCCTAGCAATAGGACAAGAGGGAATGATTTGAAGCTGAAGGAGAGCAGAGTTAAACTGAAGCTGAGGAAGAAGTTCTTCAGTAGGAGGATGGTGAGACTCTGGCACAGGCTGCACAGAGAGGCTGTGGCTGCCTCCTGCCTGGGGGTGTTGAAGTCCAAGTTGGATGAGTCCTTGAGCAGCTGAGTCTAGCTGAGAGGTGTCCCTGGGCATGGTGTGGAGGTTGGAGCAGATGAGCCCTGAGATCCCTTCCAACCCGAGCCACAGGCACGCCCCTGTCCCATAACCTGCAGTGTGGACTTTGGGGAAGCACTCCCCAGGTCCCAGAGCTCCCTGTTGGGTAACAGAGTAGCTGAACTCTGAGTTGCCTTCCCACCTGGGCGGCTCTGGGATTCTCATTACTTTTCCTTTTGCCTGATTCACCAGTTCTTGCTAATTTGTGACGTGCCTGCTCTCTCGGGTGGTTCCCAGGCCGCCATAGCCGTTCCCATCTCCTCTGCTGCTTGGCCAAAGGGTGCCAAGGTTGGCCTCTGAGCCACGCCGTGCTGCCTGCTTAACCTTTCCCATCACGCGTGGAGCCGGCGCAGCACGCTCAGCCTGCAGGCGCTGAGCTCCGCCGTCCTTCCTTGTCTTTCTGTCCCCTCCCAGGCTGCTGCGTTAATATGCAGACCATTACTGCTTTGCCGATGAGACAGACTGCCGAGGATCAATATTGTCTCCGCGTTTGTCAGCCCCGCATCCCCCCAGAGTTAGGCTCTCGGCTCCGCTGGCCGTGCCCGGTCCCCGCCGGCTACCCGCGGGGAGCGCTGCACGCATCAGGCTCTGCAGCACACGGGGACGGGGCCAAATGTCCTCTCCGGTTGGCTCCCACTGCTTGAGCGATAGCAGGTGCGGGCAGAAGACCAGAGGACAGCTTGCTTCGGGGGTCACTGCAGCTCTACAGCTCACCATCGATGCTGGCAGGCAGGCTTGGGAAGGATGCCCAAATGCTATCAACTAGAGGGCATCGCGTTTTAATGAGAGACACCCGAAAAAATCAACACCGGGGAGAAAAAGGGAGAAAGGTAAACTCCCTGAACAAACATCATAAACAAAACCGGGGATCTGATGGCAGTCGGTGCTTTGTTTTCTTGTTGTTGGTTTGTTGTTTTTTTTCCCCTTGCTGCTCTCTTTCCCCATGCTTTTGTCTCCATGCAGTAGAGTTGTGGAAAACAGTACAGGGAAGGATTCGTGAGAGCTGAATGCAGAAGCATCATCTACGACAGAAAAACTCTCAATTATAGATCAAGACTTTAAGAGACAAAAGCACATTTCACTACAACAACCACCATGCTTGACATGTTTTAAAATCAAGTACACTCTCTCCTTTTCCTTTTCCTTTTCCTTTTCCTTTTCCTTTTCCTTTTCCTTTTCCTTTTCCTTTTCCTTTTCCTTTTCCTTTTCCTTTTCCTTTTCCTTTTCCATTCCCTTTCCCTTTCCCTTTTCCTTTTCCATTCCCTTTCCCTTTTCCTTTTCCTTTCCTTTTCCTTCTTTTCCTATTCCTTTTCATTTTCCTTTTTTTTCCTTTTCCTTTCCCTTTCCCTTTTCCTTTTCCTTTCCCTTTCCCTTTTCCTTATTTAAGAAGGTTCTTTTACTCTTTCTTAAATGATAACTTCTGAGGTCTTCTCATCTTGGTGCTGGACTCATCTTGATGCCTATGGTGGGAGGTTGGAATTGGATGATCTTTGAGGTCTCTTCCAACCTAAACCATTCTATGATTCTATGGACTTGTTCAGACTCCTGGCATTGGACTGTGCCCACCTGTGCAACCTGTCCAGGTCCCTCTGCAGAGCCTCCTGCCCTCTAACAGGTCCACACTTGCTTCCAACTTGGTGTTGTCTGCGAACTCACTGATGGAGGACTCAATCCCTTCATCCAGACCATTAATGAAGATATTAAACTGGACTGTGCCCAGCACTGACCCCTGGGGCCCAGCACCAATCCCTGGGGCAATTGCATTCTCAAAACATTGCTCGGGAGCTGATAAATCACAGCCACAACACATCCAGCTCCATTTGCTGCCCAGAGCCCAGCAACCTGCAAGGCCCTGAATTGCTTGCCAGAAGCACAAATGATTGAGTAGTTTGCCCCAGAGCTATTCTCCAATCTTCTGAGGAGCCTCCCAGACAAACTGATGAATCAGGTTGGGTTTTGAGGGACACCTACTCTAGATTCAATGAAAGTTTAATTAAAAAATCCTAGAAATATTTCATTTATTTCGACAGGAAAAAAAAAAAACCAATCTCAGCTGTTATTTCACAACGAGGGTTGAGAAAGTCTCTTCTCCTTCAACATTTTGAAGGACTAAAACACTTAATACCCATAAAAGGCCAGTTCTTGTCTTAATGTTTGGTTTCTCCTCTGATTTAATAGCCAATTTGGTAGCCATGAACAGCTCTCTTTTTTCCTTCTCTGCTCTGCCTGCCCCCAAAATAAATTATACCTGTTGGCAATACACAGCTACCCAGGTTTCCCTCGCCCCGACCCATTGTTTCCAACACAAAAGAAGTTTTCCCATTGTTTGCAGAAACTCTTGAAAGAATGGCTTCAGATTCCTTGTTAATTATTCTTTTATTAATGGTCTTTCAGATAGGGTTTTGGGTTGTTTTTTTTCAAAGGGACTGTGAATGTCTCAGTGAAACTAATGGGCAGCTACTCACAGGAGTAATCCCATTACAATCAGCAGCACTACTGTTTGTCATTTGGGAGTAAGGTGCTAGAGCTGTGGCTCTTACTGATTTACCACTCTTCATAATTAGTTGCAGTGATTAAAATGCATTTTAGATTGCATTGCACTTTCCCTTCCTTAAAAGTTTTTTTTTTTCTTTTTCTTTTTCTTTTTTTTTTCACTGAGGACAAACTCAGGTTCTGAAGGTGAACAATTGTCCTCCAGTATTAAACAGCAGCAGCAGCAAAGAGAAATGTCACAGATAAGGCTTACAAAGGAGATCAGAAGTAGAGGTGCTTGGGCACAAAGCGTTGCTGGGGGCAGAGGGGTCTTGGATGAAAACACTGCGTGAGGCACCGGCAGCAGCACATGGATGTAATGAATCAATCTGTTGCATCTGTATCTAATTAAGAATCATTAAAATATAGTCTTTTTCTCCGGCCATCAGGATTAGTGGATGCCCCCGCAGGAGAGAGGTTAATAAATAGATTCAAGTGCCAGGGCATGATACATCTTTATCTAGGACTGTTGGGCCTCAAACACTTTTTCTTCAATAACCCAAAATCCAGGCAGATCCTCTCTCCTGTGAGAATCTGACACAGGCAGGAGCCCTTTGTAGGAGCTTTCAAGGCACAGCAGAAAAAAAAGAAAAAAAAAAAAAGAAGAAAATAAAAGCTGAATGCTCGGATGCTGCAAATAGTTTCTGGCAAGGGCAGACATTGTACTTCTATCTCTCTACTACAATTAGAAAAGCAGTTTCTCTAATTTTTTTTTCCCCCCATCTCTTCCACCCCTCCCCAACTCCCCTTTCTGGTTTTCCTCCTCCTCACAAAAGCATTAAGATGCTAAAAGCTTCATTTGCTACAAGCCCTCGTGGGGATGTTAATTCACCCAAGGGTTCAAACAACCCCCCCAGGAGTCAGTTTTATTGACACCCTGCAGCCAGATGATTTCTACCCTGGGAGTGGAAGGGATTCCTCTAATTTTTTTCTCTCTCAACTGTCTGCATTTTATTTCACGTTTTTGTTGTGGTTTACTGTTTGCTGTTGTCCTTTGGGGTTTCTTTTTTTGGTGGTGGTGGTGCTGGGTTTTGTTTTGGGGGTTTGTTTGTTGGTTTGGATTTTTTTTCTATTTTTTTGTTTTGTTTTGGGGTTTTTTTTGGTAGTGGTGGTGGTGCTGGGTTTTGTTTGGAGGTTTGGTTTGTTGGTTTGGATTTTTTTTTATTGGGTTTTTGCTTGTTTTGTTTTGGGGTTTTTTGTGGTGATGGTGGTGCTGGGTTTTGTTTGGAGATTTGGTTGGTTTGGATTTTTTTAATAGTTTGGGGGGTTTTTTGTTTGTTTTGGGGTGCTTTTATTTTTGGGGGGGTGTTGAGTGGAGGAGTGCTCAGAGGAGTACGGAGCAAAGGCTTCTTAGTTTGGGCAAAGGCTCTGCCACCCCTTTCTTCTCCTGCCTGTTAGGGTACTTCTTAGGCTGTGATTCCTCAGATCCCAGGGTAGCAGCCTAGGATCATCGCTGAGATCGAGAGAAAGGCTACAGAGTGGAGTCTTAAAGCTGTCCCTCATGTCTTAGTAAGCTCGAGGTAAGAGGTTCCAGTGCCTCCAGGAGGCAGCTCTGAATGGAGAGCAGTGTGAGGAGGGGGCGCTGGGAGATGCGCCAGAACGAAGCTGAACTGAGCATCGTTTGTTGGAGGCGTTCGTGGGATGCCTCTGCTGTGTCACAACCACGTGCAGTAAAGAGCATTGTTCCTCTAATGTTCCTCTCTCTCGGAACTGCAAGGGAAAGTACAGCCCAATTAGTGCGGCAGCTTAAAACAATAAACCCTCCAGAACGTCTGGTGAGGGAAGCAGGCTTTTATCTGTTTGGTAAATAATTTATTAATCACACTGATGTATCCTCCTTGACAGCAACAGAGCCAGATAAGTGATGGTTCAAAATCAATTTGTCATGGTCCAATGTGCACCGGGTGACCTACTTGGTCTGTTATATAGGTCAGACTTGTACATGATGCTCTGATAGCAGAGGAACTTCCTTCCAAACAACAGCGAAACTGATGGCAGGGCTCAGGCTGGGGGACCCTGTGCTGCCTGGCACTCAAGCACGCAGCTCGGCAAGAGAAAGGCAAGGACAGGAGCCAGGTAGGTGATGTTTTGGGCTCTCGTTGAAACCGACTCAAAAATGCCCTGCCCTAGCAGTGCAGCAGCACTGTCCAGGAGGAAGATCCATACTCTCTGACCTACTTCAATGACCTTGCTCTTATCACACTGCCCTTTGCCACTGATAATGTCTCTAGCATCCCCCTACTATTTCTCTGCTTTGTCCTCCTTCGGTCTCTGCTTTTCCAACCCTCTCCTATTCACACCTTTTTCTTCATTGTGAGACAGAAATCCACTACATCTTTCTCATCGTACCCCTGCTGTGGACTCGTGCAGGTCTGCCAGTAGGAAGTTTTCTGCTTCTAAGCAGGCTAGCCAGGTTAAGGAGCTAGATTACTTTAAACTGCAGGGAGACGGAAATTAAAACCTGTGGCAGAGGTTTCGGGCAGTTGGTTAGCAGGTGCTGCTGTCGGGTTTGGACAGAAGTCTTGGTTGTCACTTTTGGATGGACTTTGTTACCTTAACTCTGTGCTATATTGGTGCATGCTTCAAGGTTTCACCAGTGAGTCCTGGAGAACTGAGTGCTGTGTGAGATGTTATTGTGCAGTGCTGACGCTCCCAAGGGTTTCAAGCAGCCCTGTGATGCTCTGCATGCTGTACCCCCTGCCCTTGGAAGGAAGAACCTTTCAAATTCAGACTGGCTTAAAGAGGTGATGTGGAGGTGCTGGAGCAGGTCCAGAGGAGGACAAGAAAGCTGGGAAGTACCTAGAGAATAAATCCTATGAGGAGCAACAGCGGCTGGTTAGCTTGAGAAAGAGGATGCTGAGGGGAGACCTCATTGCTATTCCCAGCTACCTGAAGGGACATTGTGGAGAGGATGCTGCTGGGCTCTGCTCACAGGGAATTGGAGACAGAACAAGGGGGAATGGCCTCAAGCTGAGCCTGGGGAGGTTGAGATTGTACATTAGGAAGAAGTTTTTCATGGAGAGAGTGGTGAGGGACTGGAATGAGCTGCCCAGGGAGGTGGTGGAGTCCCCCAGCCTGGCTGTGTTTCAGGGTGGTTTGGATGTGGTGCTTGTGGCTATGGTTTAAGGTGAATCTTGCAGAGTAGGGTTCTAGGTTGGGCTTGGTGATCCTGAGGGGCTTTGGCAACCTGCATGTGTCTGTGATTCTGTGATGCTGGCTTTAGTCTTCTCTGCAAATGCTCCAGAGCAGTGCTCTGCTGCTGGAACAAGCTGGGCAACCAACTGGACTTGTGAGCTCCCCTCCTGTCTTCCCACTGCACGTAGCAGGGTGGTGGCAGGGGATTCTTTATGGATTTTGAATATTTCACATAACAGCTAATTTTTTTGATGTATTCTTAAGTCCTTTGTGGGCAATGGTACATAGTGTTACAGAGTGGAGATTTTGCTGCTGCTGGGCACTGAGCAGTATTCTGTGTTGCCCATAACTGAAGGATATTGCACTGAGTAGCCCAGGCCATTGCAGTCCCACATTTTACTGTATCCTCTCTGAACGTCTTGAGAATAGGAGTAGGAAAGAGATTTTCCCCTTCACTGCCAGCTGCTTGGTTTTGAAGGAGTTTTCTCCTCAGTCTTGCTTGGCACTGCACCATTGCAGAGTTTCCATTGTCCAGCTTTAGGTTTCAGCCCTGCTGTACACTGGGGATGGGTGCCCACTGCACACAGGAGAGGTGGATTTAAGTGCAAGGATTTGCCACTAAGGGAAAAGCACAACAGAAATAAGGCCTAAAACTCTGAATTTCCTTTTCACCTGAAACCTGGACTGTTTTCAGCTGCTACTGGAGGAGCTAATGCTTTCTGCAATACCTGTGCTGTCTTGTAGTCCTTTGCTGTGTAAGTGTTCATGGCACTGGCTCTTCTGCTGTCCAAAATTCTCCATCCTACATGACTGGCAACCAGGCAAGCAGCCAGGCTGCCAGAAGGGTACCACCATCACAGGCAGGATCTGAAGGGGCTGCAAACCAACCCACCACATACATTTTTAAATGAGCAGTGTGTACGTTTCAGGATGTTTATTACCCTGGCAAACACAGGATGAAGTCTTCTTGCTTTGCTGGCTGCTTCTCCAGAGGCACAGCAAATTCCAGAAACCAAGAAGGACCTCTGCAGTCATGGCATAAGCTTCTTGTCTGGCCTTGGCACATCAATAAAATCTTAGCCCATCACCAGCCCTTGGTAGCTCTGCCTCCTCCTGTGGAGTCCCCAAAGGGCACCTGCAGCCCAGGGTTTGGTGCAAATCCCACAATACACCCTGGAGGCAGGATAGGAAGGTCTCCCAACCCAACAGCCAAGGAAACAGACAAACCTCTAGCAGGATGTTTGCAGCACTTTGGAATTGCTTATATTTTGTCAGCCTTTAATAATTTAATTGGAGAGGGACACAAGATGCAGGCCCAGCATGACCAAAAAATACATATATTTGCGGGGATATTTTAATAAGATGACTCTTAATGTTTTCCAGGAGGTGTCAGCAGTTCTTTAAAGAGAGGAAGGAGCTGCAACAAATGGCTTCTTCTGCTGAGAATTCAAAAGATATCCTTTAAAGCCTGCAAGCTGCCAGTGAGCTTCAAGGGAACAAGTGTTCTCAAGGTGTATTTATGTCGTCTCCATTGCACTCCAAAGGATTTCTGCCAGCACACCCCATTACATTGAGTAATGCTTCTCTTAAAAGCGAGAGGAGAGGACTTAGATCTTGGTTAATTAAACAATCTTCTCCCTTTTTTAATTATTTACAACAGGAGACTGACACCAAGCTCCTTGTTTCCAGCCCTAAAACCTCAGGACACGATTGTGTTTACCTCGAGAAAAGCTGAAGGGTAAAAAACATTTGTGTTATCTAATGAAGGGGCAGGGAATACGTAATTAAGCACAGATCAAGACTTCTACAAGATCCATTTGAAAACTAAACCAAGCTGAAAACCAAAGCTGCTTCCTGCGTGGTGGGCTGCAGTGGCAGCCAGCTCCTGGCACTGCACACTGAGGATGGTGGAGCAGGACCAGGTCAGCTCTCATCTCCTCAGTTTTATTTACTGCCCGCAGGGGCTGGCAGCTCTCTGTGTGCAACCCTGCTCATGGGAGATTTATCCCTGGCGTGTAAGTACCACACTGGCATCATGGATGCCCAATGACCAAAAATGCTGAAGCATCTCCCATGAAGGGAGAAGGATGCTTTGTGCTGCATGCAGAGCAGGGGAGGATGTGAACACTCTGCAAGGAGCAAGCAGCGAGTACTCTACCCTCAAATTCCATTCACAGCAGGCAGGGAAGTGTGACAGAAGGCTCAGAGTGCAGCGCAGGGCCAACTTCTGAGAGTCTACCTAAGCACCAGGCTGCCTGGTGTCTGAAATCCACACTCAAGAATGTACACCTCCGTGTCAGTCCCAAAGACTTAGAGACTCTCCTCCTCATCCAGTGCTTGGCTGTAGTTTTTTTTTCTTACTCTTTTTTCTGCTTTTTACTAAACAAGAATTGTTTTCTAAACAAGAATTCTGAAGCTGGCTGCCCTTGAGCTTTGCATTCCCCACCAGCCTCTCCTTCTTGGTGAGAACAAGGTCCAACATTGGCTCCTTTATTGCTTGAAGATAGAAGTCATCATCAATGCGTGTCAGGAGCCTCTTGGTTTGCTGCCCTGCTGTGCTGTACTGGGGCAGTCAAAGTCTCTCATGAGGGCCAAGGCTTGTGAACATGAGGCTGCTCCTATCTGTTGATAGAGAACCTCATCCACTCAGTCTTCCTGTCCAAGTGGCCCATGGCAGACCCTCACTGTCCTTGCCCTGCCTTCAATCTTGAAACTTTGGTTGGCTTCTCATCCTTCCCTGGGCGAATTCCAGCCCTCATGAAGGACAAACCTCCCTCCTCACTGCCCCTGCCTGTCCTGCCTAAAGAGCTTCTACCCTTCTATCCCAGCATTCCAGTCACAAGAGCCATCCCACCACTTCTCCATGATGCCAGCAAGGTCACAGCCCTGCAGGTGTGCCACCACCTCTGACTCCTCTGGTTTCTGCCCCATGCTCTGTGCATTCAGGGAGAGCATTTAAGCCCCAGTGAAGCTGGATGGAGTGGCTGGAATTCCTTAGTGGAGCTCTTCAGGTGCTCTCCTGCTGACCTGGCATGCTTAACGTTTCAGAAAATCAAGTGAGTGTGGCCCAGGCTGGACAGCTGGAGTCACTGACTGGCTCAAAGTGCCATGTTATTTTCCTCTGTCTCCACTTACCCCTCTCGAAATGGGATGAATGCTGTTCACCTCTTATGTAAATGTTCTGAGGCTTAATTAGTTAATGTGTGCAAATTGCTTTTGCCATGAACAGTGCTAAGTATTATTATTACTATATTAAAACGTGGCCAGCAGCCAACCTCTCCCTGTAGCTGCAGGGTAATGACAAAGCTGATCAACTGCAGGACTTTATTGTCAGTGATCTGAAACAACAAACAATTTCTGCTCTTTTATCCAGGAACGAGTGCAAATAACATCATTTTAATCTGAATGTTAGTAAACTGCGTGGTAGATAATGGTTTTGGGTTGTTTTTTCTCCGTGTGATTTTTGGATATCCCAAAATATGACCTTCATTCGAATAGGCAGTGTGAAACTGTGCCCAAGGAAAGGGCTGTAAATTCACAGGCAGGTGTTTAAGCACTCCTTAGTCAAACTCTCCACTGTTCTCATCTCTCACTACATAAAAATCTGCCTGCAGTTTACTGTGTGAGGCTGTGTGCTGTCTNGGGGGGAAAGGAAGAAAAAAGCAAAAGGCAGACCTCTCAGAGCTTCAGTCAAGGAGGAGAGGTCAGGAAAGAAAGATGTGTAAGAAAGGGACACACCATTGTGACCTGACCTTCCTTATTATCACTCTTGGTTCCCAGGCAGTACAGAAAAGGTTTCCTGAAAATGACAGATGCAGAATCCCAGAACCCCAGAATAGATTTGTTTGGAAGCAACCTGCAGGATCATCCAGTCCATCCCTCCACCCAGCACAGAAGGGTCAACACCAAACTGTGTGTCTGTGTGCCAGGTCCACAGGCTGCTTGAGCACCTCCAGCCTCAAGGCTGTTCCCACAGATCTGAACCAAGGACATACTGAAAAAAAAAAAGCACTTGTTTTCAAGAGTAGTCCTCTGTTTTAATCTGCCAAGAGACTGCAGTCCAAATCCAGATATGTTCAGCACAAATTTGCTTTACCCTTGACCACCCTACGTAGCCATGAAGTCTCTAGGTTCACTGGTTGATGCCTGTTGTAAACACTTCAGTTGTCATGAGGATGAAGAGATTCCATCCACTGGCTCCACCAACCACTTCAGAGACACAGCAGGCTGTGGTTCACGGATGGATTCTGGTCTCACTATGGGCAGGGGCTAAAAAATAAACCTGTCTGGATCTGTTCATACACACACATGTGACCAACAATCTCAACTCCGGTGGGAGCCAGAAGCAAAAGTATCCTAAATGCTTACTGACATTCTTTCCTACACGTTGCTTTGATCAGCTGCCTTAGGAAGCAGCAGAGTCACAACTGTGTGCAAATGATTGCTTTACTTGTGTAGTGCCTGTCTGTGCTGCTTTGGCTGGGACAGTCCCAGGCCAGCCACAGCTGCAGGCCAGCAGCAGCTCTGAGTCAGCCAGAAGAGGTGACCTGAGTTAGCTCCCAGGTGTATCCCACACCATAGACACCACACTGGCTGCAAAGGAGGAAGTTTGCTTCCTTCAGGCTTTTCTTCATCCTGCTTCTTTTCCCTCTGCTCTCCAGGTCTGCCTTCCTGTTTGGTGTGACTGCAGTGCCTTTGCTGGGCTGACTATCATTTATATTTGTTGTGTTGCCATGGGTATTGTTGTCTCCTTCCCTGAAGACATCCAAAATCCACCTTGGTCTTGTTCTCCTTTTTTAAGGAAAACAAGATCGAACACTGCTGCAACATTTATGGCTGTGCCACCTGGCTCACAGGCTCACAGGATGTCAGGGGTGGGAAGGGACACAAAGAGCTCATCCAGTCCAAGCCCCCTGCCACAGCAGGACCAGACAATCTAGCTCAGGGCACACAGCAACACATCCAGACAGGCCTGCAAAGGCTCCAGACAAGGAGACTCCACAACCTCTCTGGGCAGCCTGTGCCACTGCTCTGGGACCCATACAGTGAAGAAGTTGCCTCTTGTCTTGAGCTGCAACCTCCTGTGCTGCAGCTTCCATCCATTGCTCCTTGTTCTATCCCAGGCAGCAGTGAGCAGAACCTGTCCCCCCACTCCTGACCTCCAGCCCTCAGAGATTTAGAAACATTGATTCAATCCCCTCTGAGTCTTCTCTTCTGCAGACTAAGCAGCCCCAGGCCCCTCAGCCTCTCCTCCCCAGGCAGTCCCCTCAGCATCCTCATAGCCTCCCTCGGACCCTCTCCAGCAGATCCCTGTCCCTCTGCAACTGAGGAGTTCACCAAAACTTCAGAATGGAGCTAACAAGCAATGTAAGAGAGAAAATGTGGACTTGGCGAACTTGGTGTAAGGATGTACACTTAGAGAGGGCAAGGAGCAATCAAGTAAGAAATGCCCAAAGCATTGCAATGTAAGATATAAAAAATTAGTAAAGCTGCAAATATTGAAATTCACCTTTTGGGACAAACTGAGCTTTAACAGGGAGCAGCAGATCTAAAGAGAGATACAGACAGTTCCTCATCAGTTGTGGGAGACTGTCTGGGCAGGTTCCTTTCATCTTAATTAATCACTTTCTAAGGAGGTGCCATGGTTCCTGAGCTGGGTGGTGGAAGCTGTCCTTACAAACACTGAAGTATTCTTAAGAGAGCTGGAAGATCTTTTTTCCCCCCACCCCGAGCCATGATGATGAAACCATTTGCTCAAACAGAGGTATCCAGACGGTGCCAGTTTCCACCACAATCTGAATTAACAGCCCTGGAAATTAAGACCTTGCCTGTGGTGACTGCAGCACGGCACAGAATGAAGCCAGCCTCTGGGAATTCCCATAATGGGAATGTCATTGATAGATTTGTCCTTATGCCAACCTTCATGTACTTTGTAAAAATCTTCTGTTGTTGTTTTAATCACCAGAAAATTTTCTAAAGGTCAGAACATTTCTACTGAGATCACCTTTTTCTTTTTTTTTTTTTTTTTTTTTTTCTTGATGCATTCTAAAATAGAAATATTGTATCTGAAATTTAAATCCTGGAATGGCTCAGGTTGGAAGGGACCTCAGATCTACTCTAACTTCCTGCCATGGACAGGGACACCTCTCAGCTAGACTCAGGTGATCAAAGCTCATCCAACCTGGCTTTGAATAACCCCAGGCAGGAGGCAGCCACAGCCTCCCTGGGCAGCCTATTCCAGACTCTCACTACCCTCACACTCAAGAACTTCTTCCTCAGCTCCAGTCTCTGCTCTGCCTCAACTTCAAACCATTCCCCCTTGGCCTGTCTCTAGACAGCCTGATGTAAAGTGCCTCAGCAGCCTTGCTGGAGGATCCCTGCAGGCACTGGAGCTGTTCTGCTCCTTGACTGTCCTTGTGTGGACTGGAGACTTGTAAAAGAACAAATGGATTATCAACCTCCTGGATGTCCAAGGGATTTGATTGTCCTCTATCTACAGGTGTTTGCTTGGGCTTTGAGCTGGCCAAGAGAATAGGTGGGAGCACACTAAGCTTCCATTCTCTCTTGGTTCTACAGGGTAAGTCATTTTCCCATTGTTTTGATAATGGCAGTGAATTAAACAGCCTGATGGAGATGACTCTTTTTAAAAATGACTGTTTTGGATAATAACTCCTTTCTCCCAAAGCAGTGGGTCGTTTTGATGCTCACACTTGCTGTCTTTTGATCTCACTTCAATCTCTCACTCATACCAATTTTCCTCTCTGCGTTTGGGAATCTCCAGGCTAACAGAGTGCCAAAGCTTGCAGCAGGTTCAGGTTACTGAAGCTCTGGGGTTTTATTGGTATGCAGATGTTCATGCAAGGGTCTGTCCACAGATGCCCTAAGCTGACTTAGGAGAGCAGTGAGATGGAGCCTCTACAGAAATCACAAAGAGACATTACTTCTACGTTTGGTTTTCACTGTTTTAGAGAGAGTTCCTACTGTTTCTCTTCCACTTTTGTGACCTGCACTAACACGAGCATTGCCTCTGCTGAGTAAAGTGTGAGGAATAATTTGCCCAGGTACTCTGCAGAGCTGCACCTTTGGCTGAGAAGTGCTGTCCCCTCAGGTGCTTTTCGTTGTTACTACTACTACTTGACAGCTCCTCAAACCTGCTGCTCGTCCCTGCTGCTCCTTCTAAGGTTTTCCAGCAAACACAAGCCACACTGAAACAGCTTAAACAGCTCTTTACAAACTTGGTTCCTTTCAAAAGGCCTGGGCTAGTAAAACAGGTCAGGAGCTTACTCATGCAAGCAGCTCCTCTGCTTCTTTTGTTTCTCGCAGGGAGAGGGCTCTGAGCAGCAAGCAGCAGAGAGCAGAGTGCTAGCTGCAGAGCTGGAGCAGCACCAGGCAATGTGCTCTGCAGGTCTGATGGGAGGACTCCCTGCTAGCCAGGGCAGCTCTGGATGTGCTCCTTAGCCTGTTCCCTGCCCGTCATTAGGAGAAGTTTCACACCAGAGGTTTGCTTTCTGGATTGTGCTTGTTATCCTTTGCCTTAGTCCTTCACTTAGGGCTTCAGGTGTCTCTTGTATCTCCCTGGATTTTATATCTTTATCCATTTACAGTATTTAAAGGGAGAGATTCTATGATGTGTTACAATATTTATCTTCCTTTGTGCAGACAGTGATAATTCACGTCTGGCACAGCCAGGAGTGACTTATTAGGGCTTTCTTCACTGGAGAAGAAAGAGGTCGTAAAGTAACTCAGCACATCTTGTGTTTTATGATGATAGCTCTATTTTATAATACACTTCCTGCCTCACCTCCCCCCCATTCCTTGCAGTTTACCAAGTATATAACTCTGCTCTACCTGGGCCTTTCAAACAATATCTGTTGCCATAAACTTGGTGCAGCTCTGCTTGGTTTCCAAAGTCCTGTTGTAATGTCATTTAAAATATGGCCAGACTGGGAGATCCCCAGGGCCTCTGCTGCCTTCCTTATTGCACAAAACCACCATGCATATTGCCTCTTCTGCCGTTTTCCCTGGAGACTTTTGCTCTTTCTCTTTTTTCTTTCTTCAAAGAGGAAAAATGAGAAAGTCTGCTGGCCAGGGCAGGCAGTGGTGGGGCACCTGCAGGTGTGCATGCTGAACATGTCCACGTCTTGGAGTGTGTAGGGAGGACACAGCTGAGCTGCTGCCTGTGTATATAGCATCAATGAAACTCATGCTCAATGAGTCTGGCATGTCCCAGCTGCATTAGACACGACTCACACACATATTGTCAGGAATAATTAGCTGGGGACGCTGGGGAGCCTCCTTCCCTGATGAGCTTTGAGAATGGTGACATCAAAATGCTCCTAGGCTTGTTTCCAGCTTGCAGTGAGGAGGAGCCCTCCCCAGCACCGCTGCTGTGGTGGATCCCATGGCCACAATGCCAAGCTCAGTGTGACCCAGGCCACTGCAGCAGGTCGTGGGGCTTCCAGTACTGGTAGAGCTACAGCCACCCAAAAGGGGGTAAGTGAGAAGGCTGCAGAGCTGCATTTCCTGCAGTGCTGCCAAGGTTTGTGCTGTTGGTACATCAAACAAAGAGGTGTTCCACAGGATTTGCTGCAAGAGGAGGGTGTTCTGAGCTGCTAACTCGGTGATGGAAGATGTTTTCTCAGCTGTTCTTTCGTTTGTATTACTAATTCCTTAAGAGAGCTATATGAGTATACTATGTTGTATTAGATTCCTGCCTTAAAAAAAAAATCTTTTCTCATGACCTTTCTTACATAAAGGGATGACTTAGAGGATTCCTAACAACCTGCTTTTCAAGCACCTTCTTGAGTAGACTATTCTGTACAAAGTCATCTCTCTGGTGTTGCAACTTTAGCAAGCACATCAAATTATATCAGGGTTACTCATCGTGATTCAGTAAATTACACCAAAGGACAGAAAGGAGCCATTCACACATGGATCTGCCTCCACTCCTTGGTTAATGAGAGGGGAGGCAAATAGCTGGTACCCTTTATTTGTACTCTTCAAGCCTCCTGGTACTGCACAAATACTGAGATTCCTTGCCAACAGGGTTGACATGGCAAGAAATGGTTCTCCTTAAGCTGGGAAGTGCAAGCTGAACTGTCAAAACTGCCACTGCTCCACAATCAGCAGGACAGATGGGGAAGGAAGTTGAGTACAATCCTACAATATTCTTTCCAAACCATAGCAGTGATTCCTTGTGAGAGTAAGGGAAGTTGGAGTGGCTGTGTTGGACTCATTCACTGTGGTTTATACATAGCCAGGAAGGCAGTCAGGAGTCTAACTTAGTCATGCACAGGCTGAGGCAGCTGAGTGCCATTTGCAAAAGGCAGGGTTGGTTTTTTTTTTTCCCCCAGACTTTTTATTATTTTTAATTCTGACTTCTGCTTGCCTCATTAATAGTCTGCTTCAGAGCTATTTTGAGGATCATTTTAAGAGATGCTGGAGCAAACATCCTGCCTTCAACCTGGTGTGTGCACCCATTTCTCTTTAGCTTGTTTCAAGAGTCTGGCATCCTCTTAATCAGATTAATTTCTAGTCAATATCCACTAAAATATCCATTTATGCTGTCTTTTGTCCTACAGTAATTACCACATGGGCTCCTGTGCATATTTGGGACTCTTATTGATCACTGCACTACCACAGGTTTCATTGTCTTCATTGCAAGATGCATCATCTTTAAAGTTTGATCCCACTGGAATCAATGGGAGAAGCTCTCACTAATTTCACAGGCCGTGGCTCAGGCTCTAAATCAGTTTCTGGTGTAGCTTTTGAGATAAAAGGGCTTGCACACCTTTCTGCTATGGAAGCCATCACTTGTTGCATTGTGCAGCAGTCATTCAGATGAATTACATACAGAGATGCTGCTTTTGGAAGGCTCAGAATCTTCAGCCCTATCTCTTTGTCCTGGCTATTTTGTCTTTGGATTTCCAGGCAGCAAAATCAAAGCTTTGTGATCTATAACTACATGGAGATGAGCTTCATTAAGGGAAACATAAAAGTGCCTGCTGCACCCACAGCCTGCAGCAAGTGCCCTATCTGCTTGCAAGTATTTTCTGCTCCATCTCAGTCTGTGACTGGCATCTGAAACAATATTTTTGCTGTGTACAGTCTGGTTTTGCTCCTAGCATCGCTTCTGCTCGTGGAGAGCTCAAATTCACTACAATTACTCCTTTCACTCTTCAGTTTTTTGTTCGACACACTGCACAACTGGAACAAAACACACACCACCACCACCATCCCCTACGTTTTCCAATGGTTATTTAGCCCATCAGCAGGTGAAGGGTCAGGGTCAGAGCATGGAAGTGATGCAAAGCTGTTAACAGAGGAAAGCAGTTGTGCTGCATTGCCACCTGAGCATCTCTACGCAGTAAAAGCTCTGCTAAAAAGCCCAAAGTGCTCCTGCCAGAGGAGGAGCAGAGTGTGCATACAAGCTGACACTACAGCCATGGACCCTGAGGACAGCAGACCATTTGTTCCCAGTCCCTCAGATCGCTGTCAGTTTTTCCAGTAAGCCATCAGTGGCATCTGGCAGAGCCAAAACTGACATGCCTGGCTTCCACCTTTCTGCTGGAGTCTGACTAGGAGGCTGGGCCTGCTTAAAATACTCTGGGTCTGATGGAAAAGAGGAATGTGAAAATTCAGAGCTGGAATTTGGAATGAGATTTCACATCTCCTCAGTGAGCAAACCTCAGGAAACTCTTCAGTGTAATGCTTTTTTTAATGCTTTTGGTTTGCTCTCTTTCTCAGGCAGTCAGAATAAAGCTGATGAATTTATTTCTTTCTGCTAAAGCTGGATCCCGAGGCTTAAATTTCACTTTGGGTATGAATAAAATGTAGCTGAACAAGATTCTGCTTTCAAAAATAAAGTAAGCTTGTAGAAAGTTGCTATTTTCCTCCCTAGCTTCATTCCTGGCTATTCTGAAGGAGGAGTTTAACCTAAATTCAGTCAGGTTTGGTTTGGTTTTTTTTTTACACATCAGCCCCACAATGGTGTTAGTGTTTTCTACAAAGTCAAGAATGAGTGTCTGTGGATGACAGCCTCCTCGAGTCCATTGCACTCCTGGACACCATCTAATCCAACTCCAGGAGGCTTTCCAGGCCAGCTCATCCAGCTGCTCACAACCCTTTCTCTGTCAGTCCTCTTGCACAGACCCAGAAGCAATTACTGTTGTGATGAAGTCTCCTTCCCTCCCAAGCTATTTCTGCAGCTCCAGTCCTCCCTTTCAAGATGCAGCTCTCTGTACTGGTGTGGGGATCTGCAGAGCCTTTGTCTGGGCAAAATCTGATTGTGAATCTGAATGAAAGCAGAGCTCATTGCTGTCTACAACTACCTGAAGGGACATTGTGGAGAGGCTGCTGCTGGCTCTGCTCACAGGGAATCGGAGACAGAACAAAGGGGAATGGCCTCAAGCTGAGCCTGGGAGGTTGAGATTGGACATTAGAAAGAAGTTTTTCATGGAGAGAGTGGTCAGGGAGTGGAATGAGCTGCCCAGGGAGGTGGTGGAGTCCCCCAGCCTGGCTGTGTTTCAGGTTGGTTTAGATGTGGTGCTTGGGGCTATGGTTTAAGGTGAATCTTGTAGAGTAGGGTTCTGGGTTGGGCTTGGTGATCCTGAGGAGCTTTACCAACCTGCATGATTCTGTGATCCTGTGTTGGGTCATATTTATCTCCTTTGATCCATTTGAGACTCAAACCTAGGGGCTAGGATAGAGAAGGGAACTCTTCTGGTGGTACCGCTTTGGTTGGGTTAGATACAATTAAGTGGTCTCCATCCAAAGAAACACTTCAGATGCCAAATATCTTGGGAGATTTCCAGCTGAAACTCCCAGATGCAGCTAGACTGGCACAAACTCCAGGCCTGAGTTTCCTCCAGGGAATTAGCAGCTCAGCATTCTGCAACCAGAGTGGTGGAAGCCTAAACTTTAGGAACGATCACTCATGGTGCAAGACCACCTCAGTCATTTCCATAAACATGCATTCAACCACAGATGAAATGACTACTTGAGACCTGGCATGACAGACCAGGGCTGCTTTTTTACATACAGTGGTGAATGTTATTCAATATCAAAAAAAAACAAAAAAACCCCCAAAACTCCAAAACTGAGGTATCATGTGATTTTCAGGAGGCTTGATTAATCTGCACAAGAAAAGCCATAATATAAAGCTACTGAAGCTCTTATCTTCTGCCAGTGGAAAAGCTTCAGAAACTGTGGACTGAAGGACTAAGGCCTCCAGGTAACAGCCCACAAGGCTCCTCAGATTTGCAAATGATTTTACTGCCTTTGTTGAAGTTCTCAGAACACAATTGCTCAAAAGCTGAATGTTGAAAGTAAGGACATGAAAGCCAAGGACTCAAAGGACCCAGCTGATGTTTAGTACAAATAGAGGAAGAAGCAGCATAAGAAGCTGCCGAGCCAAGCAATGTGTTTGCTGTCAGTCAGATGTGTGTAATCCCAAACAGAACAGGTGGAGGCTGGAGTAGATGATCTCTGAGGTCCCTTCCAACCTCAGCCATTCTGTAATTGAGCTGAACACCAGGTCCTCTCCTACCAGTTTATTTTCATGTGTGTTTTAATAGCCTGTGCTCTGTAAGCAAAGCCCCCAGCAACCCTCTCCCTGCCCATCCAGAAAATGATTTCCTGTCAGAGAGATGCTCAAGATCATTAGGAGCTGTCAAAGAAGAGAAGTGGACAGTGTGAATTTGAATTTAAAAAAATAAAAGAGGGGGGAGGGAGTGGAGATAAAATTCAGGCCTGCTCTAAAATCCAGTGTAAGAACTAAGGGAATCTTCCAGTCATTATTAGGCACTTCCCTGTTCCATGTGTGATACTGAAATTCAGTCCCAAATATTTTACCACAGGTAAATGCCGTGAAGCCAGCAGCATCTTTCTCAGGAGGGATTCTTGTTTTCAAGCAGACTTCTTGATTTCAGATTCTCTCTGTTTTAAGAATAGCTTCATTTGTTTTCTTCATTTAAAGGCTTTAATGAAATATTGCTTTTGAACTGGTGGTTTGTTGGTCAGCTTTGAGATGCTTTGTCTTCAGTCCTCCTGAGGTGTTTTCCTCTGTACATTGAATGGGAGCTGAACATAAAAAGAAACTGCAGCACAAGCTCCTGTAAGAAAGAGTTTTAAAGACCTCTACAGAATTTCCC
>VWZI01021156.1:1464919-1477810 GCA_013396835.1 Psilopogon haemacephalus | reverse complement strand
AAAAAAGAAAAACAAAAAAAAAAAAAAAAAAAAAAAAAAAAAAAGAGGCCAAACCCAAAGAGTTTATTGAGATGCCTCAATTACATTTGTGGGAGAAAAGGGTTTTACAATCCCATCTGATTACACAAGTTAAATACCTGAGTGAATAAAGAACGAGGTATAAAGACCTGAAAACAGTTTGCTTTCAAGCCTGCTGGTCTTCCTCTTTGAGAGTATTTTTTTCCCCACAGCAGCAACAGGCCAATGTAAAGCAGAGTGGTTTCCAGACAGGGCTTATTTTGTAGTGCCCTCAGCAGCACCATGGGAGGCATCCAGCAGGTAAGGAGTTATTGCTTTTGTTTTCCTGTTATGGCTTAGCTGGCCTGGGATATAAAAAGAGAAAGGCTTGGTTTAAAGAGAAAGGCTTGGTTTAAAGAGAAAGGCTTGGTTTGTCTCCTCCGTCGTGAGGGTACAGGAACAGCAGTTGCATTGTCTTCATGTTTGCACTTTGGAAATAAAGCCAGTCTAGAAGAAATGAATGAGAAATAACTTGCATTTCTCTGCCTTCTGAGGCATCAGTTTATACTCCTTTTTGGGTGTTTTTTTGTGTTTTTTTTTCCCCATTCCAGTAACAAAAAAAAATTAAAATTATAACTATAATGCCAGCCCAAGGAAACAGATTAAAAAAAAAAAATTAAAAAGGGGGAGGAGGGGAGGAAAAGGAAAAAGAAAAAAAAGGAAAAAAAAAGGTGGAAAAAAAGTGGGGGGTGTGTGGGTGGTCAGAAGCTTATTGAGACACTTTTAACAACCCTTGGATGAGAAACTAGAAGAGAAAGAAAGCTTGCACGGGTGGAGAGAATCAGGGCTGGGGGAACCCGGCCTGGAGGAGAGTGGTACTGGGAGAAAGGTGAACCAGCAAGATGCTTCTGCTCTCTGTGTAACATCATCCTGCTGCTGGGGAGGAGGCTCAGCTGTCATGCCCAGAGTCATCCTCATGATGCTGTACCCTGGCTTGCTCCTCTGCATCACAGCTTGGATTTGCAAGTGATATCCTAAATTATTCCAGTGAGGGATGTGGAACTCCTGTTGCAATATGGGAAACCCTCTACAGTGTGGGATGTCTGGTAGCCCAAAGAAGAGCATGGAAGGGCTGTGCTTGTAAAGGTGAACCTGTCAGTAAGAGCTGTTTGAAGAGGTGCAGTAATTGCAGCTGGCACAGCAGCCATGCAGCACAGGCAGACTGGATTGCCAGGTGACCTCCAGGTGAGTTTTTCCTGCAGCACCTTCTCTCCCACGGCTTCAGTGAAGGATGCATCAGGAGAACTCTCCCAGTGCAGCACAGAACCTTTCAGAGGATCATTGGCAGCTTCATCTCTTTGCATTGCAATTAACCCAAGCAGCTCTCTGACCTTGCCTCCCTTAAGAGGAAAACAAATACATGCTTGTGTGCTTGGATATGAGTCCATGCAGAAACAGTTTTTACCAATTCAGACAGACCATTCCCTCACACACAGATGTCTCCCCATGGAGAGCATGAGAACATGACAAATATTAGCTCTGGTGCTTATTGCTCTTCTGGAAGCACACAGATTTTTCCTCCAATTAGTGTAAGAGAAGCAATATAAGCCAGGAAGGAGGCCCCTGCCACTGCCACCAAGGGCACACAATCTCCCACCTTCATACTAAAATATGAAGTGCAACCTCATTTGAAATTTTTGTTAAAGGTCTGAACAACCTGAAGGAGATGCAAACCCCACAGGTTGATGTGTGGCACACATCTAGGCCAGATGGGACAGATGCAGCTGTGCTGCATGGGAGCCATGTCACTGCCTCTTCCTCAGATCATCCACTGCTGCAGGATCCCTCCCCAGTTTGCACCCCAACACTGGTATCTGCCCAACCCAGTGAGGAATGGGTCCCTATCACTGAAGTGGGAGAGAGCTGAAACTGCAACAAAATGGAAGTAGCTGTTTGAAAGATTAGTGAGGCCAGCAGGGCATCAGCAAAGCTCCAGGACTGCTGCAGAGCTGGAAAGCAAGCTGCAAGCTGCAAGGAGAAGCACAGAGGTGGAAGGTAGCAGCAGTACTGCTGCTTTTGCAAGACAAGCTGGCAGGTGGTACCAACCAGCTCACACCTTCACTCCTGAGCAAACCCTGCCCAGGTCAGTGTAAATGCAAACACCTTGAGTAGACCGTAGGATCCTAGAATGGTTTGAGTTGGGAGAGACCTCCAAAGATCATCTGCTCCAGCTCCCCCTGCAGTCAGTAGGGATATCCTCCACTAAGTCAGGTTGCTCTAAGCAGATCATTGCCTCTGGTCCTATCACTGTAGGTCTTTGTAAAGTACCTTGTAGGATCCCTTCAGGTCCTGGAAGGCTGCCACTAGGTCTTCCCAGAGCCTTCTCTTCTCCTGGCTGAACAACTCCCTCAGCCTGTCCTTGCAGGAGAGGTGCTCCAGTCCCCTGATCACCTCTATGACCTTCCTTTGTATCCATCCCATGAGGTCCATGTCCTTCCTGTGCTGAGAGATCCAGAGTTGGACACCATACTGCAGGCAAGATCTTAGCAGAGCAAAGAAACAGAATCATCTCTCTTGACCTGCTGCCCACACTTGTTATGAAGAGGCTTGGAAAGGACTTTGATTTCACTTTCTTTAAATGGGAATTATTTAAATTTCTCTCATGAAGAAAAAAACCATATTAAAATGTTATTTCCATGTTGCAGTGGAGTCTCAAAAAAAGATATGTCAGACAGATCTAATTTAGATGGGGGAAGCCCAAGGGGTAGAAAAACTGAGTGCTGCAAAATGAATCCCAAATAAATAATAGATTAGAAAACACAATAGAACTGCAAGCTCAGTCTAACTGATCTCAGCACAAAACTGCTGCCTGCAGCCCAGAAGGGTGCTTTCACCTCTTCCCTCTTCCTTAATATGTCCTTCTTCATTTCGCTGTTGTGAACAAGCTATAATCTGCTTTTGTGTGGGAATTAACTTTGAAATTCTCTTCCTATTGAGCCATGTTTCTGCTCCTCTGGACAGTAACTCCTGTCCTAATCATTAAATAAACTCAGCCTTGGCCACTGGGGGTTTGGGTTCTCTTTATAGTTGTCATTTCATTCTTATTCACACACTGCAGTGAACTAATATAATCTTGACCAAGGAAGCCTTCAACTCAGTTGCCTTGTCAGACTCACTTTACTCTTTCCTAAGAGCTCAAAGTCTTCCTGCAGGTATTTGTGCAGTTTCATCACAGTGCCACATTCATTTTGAAATATCAACCTAACTTTAATTGTATTTTTCATGACTTCATTATTTTTTTTTTTTTTAGATGACACTCCCATTTCTCACTGTAACAAAAAAGAAAATTAAAAAGGAAACACTTTTTATTGTGAGTGGTTAATGTATTATCCTAAAATACAGCTGAATTCTTTCACCAGTTTTGCTGAAGCCATATATCCTCCAAGGCCTCTCATCAACAAAAGCACAGCCTCTGTGTGTATATATATAATAGAGTTGTATTTTGAATGCCTTTTTGTCTTCCTCCCTTTTACAAGTTCCTTGTTCCATCTCGTTAAAAGATGCTTTTAAGCTTATCTCTTTTTTTGAAGGGAGGGAGCAGTAATTAGGAAAAGAACAATCACAATGAGGTCCAAGGCTTTGAATGGTAATGATAAAATAAGAGTTATTTGTTTTTTATGTATACACACACGTATATATGTGTATATATATATATATACAATCCTCCTTGTTATCAACATGAAGTGAAATTACTGTGATATGCCTAAAACACAAACACTCAACAAGCCTCTAACATGAAAAGATAAAATGAAGCTTTTGGCATGATGGATATCCGTGAGGATGCAAAGACTGATCAGCACAACATTAAACACATTTCAAACTGCTCCCCAACCTGTTATTTTAGATATTTCTTAGGGTACAAAGGGCTCATGCCTGATCTTCTGTGTCCCTGACTCCTGCACTTCAGGCTCCTCAAAAGGGAAGGTGCATATTCATTTCACCCTTTAACTCAGGGACTCAGCCAGGCTAGCTGCACTTTTGTGGGCAAGCAGTCTTGCTGTGCTAGCAACTTAGGCAACACTTCTGCCAGCTAAGTATTAAGAGAAATGAGAGCTAAGCCCTGCCATGGCACTGAATGCCACTGCCTTAAAGCCAGCCAGCTGCAGCTGTCAGCTAAGCACTAGGGTCAAGCAGGAAAGGTGTTCTCAATGTCTTTTTATTCTTCAGGCCTTCAAGCTGGCTGGCTCAGTGTGTTAGCAGCTGGGAAACCCTGTGGAAGGTCTTGATGACCCTGCACACACGTATAGAAATGCCTGGCACCTAAGTCAACTTATGATTTTGGCTCCTGCAAGCTGAGCTTTGCAGCACCCAGGCAGTTTCCTCGCATGTAAATTGCTTAAAGCCTTCCAATAAGCTCTCCTGTACAGCAAATGGAAAAGATGGATATGTGCAATTAACCCTCCCTCTGTTAGTGTTAAGGACAGCCTACAGAGAGAAGATTGCATACGTGGGCAGCCCATTAGGCTTCCAGAGTCAGGAAGCATGAGGCCAGGTCCAAAGCAGGTTGCTTTTGAGAACAGCAGAGACAATCTAAGCAGCTCACCGCCCTGCTTTTTTGGCTCGCTCTCGAGGGCTGAACATGCTGCTTACAGGCAGAAAACTCAGTTTCATGAGTTTAATTGTAACACCACAGTTAAATATATGCCCTGAGAGGTTTCTGAGAGCATTTGTACATTAAGCTTTTCCTCTAAGTCTTTTCCTTTGGGAACACCTAATACAATTTCTCTTGCCGCGTGCTGAAATTCCATATTAGTCGCTCAGAGTTCTCCTTGATTTACAGGACTTCAGGCAAACCTTTAGACTTTCTCCAAAGGTAAACGTGGTTGGTGGAATTTCTGAGAAGTCCCGAGCTATCTAAAAGTCCAAGTCCCATTCGCTTTCAACAAACCTGAGTGCTGAGAGCCAGGCTTTAAAAACACTCAGTTACTTAGAGGTGAAAAGAGCTGTCTAACAGGATTTACCCAAGTGCCGCCGCTAGCCTGAGACTGCTCCTCACTTATCTGCTTGATTTCGCTTGGTTTATTGCTTCCTGCTTAAACCACCTAATAAATTTTCTCCTGTATAGTTTTGTTGCTTTGGTTTGGGGTTGGGTTTGGGTTTTTTTTTTTGGTGATAGGTTATTCTTTCCACGCTGAAGTGGGTCTGGCCAGAGCTTCCCCAAGTAACCGCTTCCTGGGGAGCTCGATCTTTGCATTCGCTGTTTGCTCTCTGCACAAAAGTTCACCTCTGTAATCTTGCTGCTATTCCACAGCTCCCTGCTGACAGCAGCGAGACCCAGACTCACTGAGGAAATTAGTCACTGCCACCCTGGCTGCCTAAGCAAGCAATGAGGAAATATTCTTGCAGCAGTGATGAGGTCCCTTGGTGACTAAGCAGGAGATCTGTGAAGCTCTATTAGGAAGAGAAACTCCACCCTCATGTGAAACACCAGGGCCTGCTCTCTACTGTGGCTGTTAAAGGATCTGGTTTTACTCTTAACTTGGTGAATCTAGAGTCACTATGTTGATTCCAGCCTCAAGTTAGACTAGCTCTACTCTTAGCTTGGTGAATCTAGAGTCACTATGTTGATTCCAGCCTTGATTTAGATGAGTTTGACTCTAAACTTGATGAATTTAGAGTCATTATGTTAATTCCAGCCTTGATTTAGACTAGTTTTACTCTAAGCTTGGTGAATCTAGAGTCACTATGCTGATTCCAGCCTTGATTTAGATGAGTTTGACTCTTAACTTGGTGAATCTAGAATAATTATGTTGATTCCAGCCTCAATTTGGACTAGTTTTACTATTAGCTTGGTGAATCTAGAGTCACCAAGTAGAATCTAGCCTCAATTTAGACTAGTTTTGCTCTTAACTTGGTGAATCTAGAGTCACTATGTTGATTCCAGCCTCAAGTCAGACTAGCTTTACTCTTAACTTGGTGAATCTAGAGTCATTATGTTGATTCCAGCCTCAAGTCAGACTAGCTTTACTCTTAACTTGGTGAATCTAGAGTCACTATGTTGATTCCAGCCTCAAGTCAGACTAGCTTTACTCTTAACTTGGTGAATCTAGAGTCACTATGTTGATTCCAGCCTTGATTTAGATGAGTTTGACTCTAAACTTGATGAATCTAGAGTCATTATGTTAATTCCAGCCTTGATTTAGATGAGTTTGACTCTAAACTTGATGAATTTAGAGTCATTATGTTAATTCCAGCCTTGATTTAGACTAGTTTTACTCTAAGCTTGGTGAATCTAGAGTCACCAAGTAGAATCTAGCCTCAATTTAGACTAGCTTTGCTCTTAACTTGGTGAATCTAGAGTCACTATGTTGATTCCAGCCTCGATTTAGACTACTGTGGCCTCACCCAGCTGTCATTGGAAAGTTTCTGTGGATTTTAACTAGAGTTGGATGAGACCTTGGAGTCATTTCTGTTGCAACAATCTGGTTACCTTATGTCAAGTTGCCTTCTCCAGTGCATAAACCTCATTACTGAAGAGGTATTGATTGGAATTAAATGAAACATCAAGCTGATAATTTATGCAGATTCATTGCCTAAACCAACAACAAGTTAAGGGTTTTTTATGTCAAAGTATTAATTTCTTTATTTTTAAAAGTTATTTCCAGATTCATCTCCCAGCAATTTAGAACAAGCAGCTAAGCCTTGAAATCAAGCTGAGGCCCTCAAAGCCAAAGTCTCCATCAAAACTTTGCAGGGCATCTATATCAACATCTTAGTTGGAAATGATGGTTCCAAGTATTTCCAGTCACAAAATACTAACCTGGAGTGATATTAAACATTCTTCTGTCACCAGGTGGGACACAGGAACGTTGAAGTGGATAAAGCCTTACAGGTCACTGAGTCCATTTCCCTGGAACAAGGGAAAATAACTTCAGTAAATATCTACTTTAGAAGGCTCTGCTTCTGCACAACACATCAGCAGCTTCACAGCCTTCAAAATATTCACCACCAGCACACAGCAAACAGCCCTGGAGTTAAAGACTGCAATCTACAACTAGTATTTTCCACAGAAGGAAACGAGGCAGATTTAGGAGCCTTACCAGTAGATGTTTCATTAAAGCAACTTTCCAGGTGATGCTGAGAGGACCCTGCAGCACACTTCCAGCTGTGGCTAGTCCCCAGTGTCCCAGAAGACAAGAAGAAAAGTGAAAAATCCCAGCCAGAAATAAAACCTGAGAGTTTCCCATTTATGTATAGTACAGCTGAGGAAGCTGGTGGGACCCCATAGCAGAGCATTGCAGGGAGGAGAAGGCACAGTGCCATTCTTTTTCATAATTCTATGGGAACATCTATCTGCATGGAGTTGAAGCATTTTCTCCCTTATTTATCTCTGCCATTTGCAAAGCAAGACAGAAAAAAACCCACTCTCTGTCTCAAGGTAGAGATCTTTGTCACTCTGTGGAGCTAGAGTTCGCCAAACAGAAGGGCTGAGGGAACTCTTCAGGTCTAATCCCAAATGTGCTGGGGGCTCCAGAACTGTAAAAGACATCCCAGGACACTTTCTTTCCACTATCAGAGTGTCTCAGCAACTTACAGTGTCTGAAAGGTTTGGTCCTACAACACTCCTGGGAGTGGTGTCCAACTGAAAATGGAATTGCTAAGCAGGCAGGATGAAGGAAGAATTTCTCTCTAGAAGTGTTGGCAATGCCTTTGTGTGTTTATTGAAAGGAAATTGGTGCTTTTTAAAAGATGATTCAAAACACTTGATTGAAGCAGCAGCTGAATAATGCAGCAGTCATAATTGCTGTTTGGAGGTGCCTCCTTCTCTCATGAATTCACAGAAGTTGAGGTTCTGGCCTTTGGGAGCAGGTCAGTTCTGTCTGCAATACCTCCCTACACAGCACTCCAACCAAAATAGCAGTCCCACACTTTAAAAACACGTCCAAAAAGGCACGGGATTGTGAACTTCACAGGGTCTCCTCCACCATCCCTTTCCTGGCATGCTCTCTCATTACAAAATGGCAGAGAGCAAGGATGCATCAAAGCAGGACTCACACTTCCTTTTTTTCCAGGGAGAGTGTTTGTGAGAGCACCTTACAGAACTGAGCCATCAGCCTGGGTAAGGCTCCCTTTAGGCAGCTGCAGAGAGCACTGAGGTCTGCCCTGAGCCTCCTCTTCTCCACTGGCAGCACCACAGTCCCTTCACTTGCCTGAGTGCAAGGAGCTGACCCTGCCCTTCCTCTTTGCTACCCTTTGCAGCCCTTTTTCTTCACAGTGCAGGGTCAGCTTTCTTGTTGGGCTGCCTGCCAGTGTGGCCAGTTGCTGGTCCCTGCCTTTGACTTTGCTATTTACCCTCTCTAGGCTAGCTGTGAGACTGCTGAACTTATGCCTGAGTTTTAGATCACAGAGGTCATTAACAGCCAGAACTTTTCCTGATTTTTTTCCACTGTACCAAATGGCTGGATCAGAAATTAAGAGAAAGTTACAGCATTCTGGCATCAGACTCCTTTGCACAGGAAGAAAACAATATAGAAAATTTATTCCTACAACTATTATTGCTTCATGTTAACTAAAGCTGGCAGAAAAACTTGGAAGGAATAATTGGTGATGACAAATTGGGCTTATTTTTTTTAATGTTTGTGAATTATCTCTGAACACTATAATTAGCTCTAATATATTTATTCTTCCCTAATCATTTGCAAATAATTCCTGGGCTGCTGCAGGTTTGAAGAACAGTTCCTGGTTATTTCATATTCAGCATCTGAACTGCTGGGCTGGCACTGGTTGAATGGAGAAGTCGTCTGATGCTGGCTTAATGGGGATAAATGGAAATGGCTCAGGGTGCAAATATTTGTATTTATTAGAGCCAGATTTGCTGATGGTTCATATTCCCTATAATTCATTTAACAGCCACACTTCTTGCAAACTCGACTGCTAAGAAATATGGCTGGAGCTCTGCTGGCATTGCATGCAGAGCAGTTCTAGAGTAAATTAATTCAATACTCGGCTGAAATGTCCTAGGCAAATAATTTCAGCATTGACCCAGCCCTAAGTACATTTGCTGTCTAAACTGGGGGTATTTCTGAACAGTTTCTTAAATAATAATATCCCCCACACCCCCCAAAAAAAAAAAAAAATCATTATAGCCATAATAAACAGCTCAAATAAGGGAAGGAATTGATAGCAGGCTCATCAGGTGCTCTGTTTACAGCTCCACCATTATTTTATAGGCAGTGTATTCCTTTTTTTTTCCATGGGACCATTCTCCTAACCCAATCAGCCCAATAGTATTATCTAAATGTCACCCGTCCACTTTTGATCTATGTTGCTTTTTAATTTCAAGAGGCTTTCTCAGTAATCTGGTTTTCTGGGAATTTATCAGGCTTTTATCCCTGGCCTATAACCTATCCAAATTATCACTCTAATTTAGTTCCTGTTGGCACAGGCAGTGTTCTGACTTTGCATTTTCTCTTTTACAGACTTGTGTTCTAACTTTCATTAATCTCCTGCTCTTCTCCTGCCTCTCTGCTGTAGCAGCTGGGAATTGAAGCAATTCCTGATGCTTTGAAATTTGGCACCCATGGTGTGCCAGCCAGGACAAAGAGTTTTCAGCTGTCTTTGTTGTTATTTCTTTTTTTTTTTCCTCCCTTTCTTTATTTCCCTCCCTCCCCACACCCCATGAAGGATGTTTTCATTTCGTGCCTGTATGTAGTGGTTTGTACAATGTGTGTGTGTTAGCACTGCCTAATATTGCATGAATATGTAACAGAAATCATCACAATAAGCATTAGCAAACAAGCTGAGGAGCAAGCACTCAGTAACTCTCTTTGCTTTAGGCCATATTCTGGCACTTTCACCCTTGTTGACTAAGTAGTCAATGAAAAATAGTGTGGCCTCTTAATGAGGGAAGCAGCGTGCAGGAGTGGAGAATCAATTGCCAGGCATAAGCCCCAGCTGAAAGGCTGAAACAACAACTAAGGGCGAGTTGAGGAGCTTGGAGGCCAGGGAGGGGAAGCAGACACTGCAGATGGCCTTGACTGAGCAAAGGTGGAGCTGCTGCTGCCTGCCTCTTGTACTTGGGATTTGGTCCTGTGCTGGAGTTGAAGCAGCACTGATTCTGTTCAGTGGCTCTGCTTTGCAGCTCAGTCTCTTTGCAGGAGCTGCCCTTTGGGACATTCAGAGGATGTTTTCCCAGGCAGTGCCTGCTCCCAGCACTGATATCACTCCATGTTTCTAATCAGTACTGAGGACTGGCATGGAGACCAAGGCCACTGCCAGACCTCCTGTACTGCGTGGGGGTGCAGAGCAAAAGGCCACAGCTGCAGGGAGGAGGGCACAGGACTGGTGATATCCTAGACCAGGATGACCACCTGAGAAGGAAATTTTCTCTGCAGTCAGGAATGGTATGAGCTAACAAACAGTCGTACTGGACTTGCCCTTAAAGCTGCTTCTACTGCACAGTTATACTGCAGACAATCTCACTTATCTTTCTTTTAATTTTATTTAATGACTTTTTGTACCCTCTGCCCAGGAATTTTGAGCAGAACAGGAGGTAAAGATCCTTTTTTTCACAATAGATGTATATAGGAGGTAAAGAGGAGGAACAGTAGAACAATAGCAGTAATCTACTTCAAGTTCATTAAGGTTGTGCTGAGGTAAAGGGGTCAGATTAGACCATCAAGATGTTTGAGGGTGCATAGACATAGTGTTACACAAAAATACTGTATGGTCCAGCCCCTTCTTTTAACAGGTGCATGCAAAAGCAGGCTCTGTAAGGACTCTGAACACTCATTCTCTCCCTCTAGCTTCAGCAGCAGCTACAGAAACATTGTCCTGGCCAAGTGAAATGCTGCACACCTTCCTGGTTTGCCAAGTGCCTTTATGATCATCTCCTCACTTGTCACCTGGAGACTTGCCTTGGGCAAACTAAAAGCCACCGTTGTAAGAACAGCCCCGAGAGCTGTGCATGCAGTGATGGAAAGATAGTTCAGCTCCCTGTTTGTGCTTTTGAAACCAGCCCAGTGAGCTAAATCTGCAACCACTGCTGACTCCTCACTTGCCTCTTCATTATCTGCCTGCAAACTCTTGTGCTGTTTTCCCTTTGAACTAATTTTGCATATGAAATGCTTTGTTGAAACTCGGTGTGATTAGATCTCTTCCGCCTCCCCCCTTCCTCTATGAAATCCCTTGTTTTTATCTTAGTTTTGTGGCTATCAAACGGTGGCATCCTGCTTCACTTTCTTTTTTGCAGTTGCAAACTCTTGCTGCTTCCTTCAGCTCCGCTCTCTCTGGCTGCAGAACCAGTTGGCTCAGCTTGCTAAACTCTCAGAAAACTTCTTTTCCTCACCCTCTAGAGGAGGAGTTAGGTGCCAGTTAAGTGAGCTGAACTGATTTACTAATTGATCAGAGGAGCTTCAGTGCCAGAGTTAAGCAGAATGAGGCATTGCTCAGTCAGAGCAAGTGGTGAAAAGTGCTGCTTATGCTGGCAGCTGGCAGAAAGCAATCAGGTTAGTTTTTGGTAAATCCATACTGTGCTTTACTCTCCTCCCACTCTGTCTTGGTTTGTAATCTGCTCTTCAAAATGTTTCCCTGTTCTACAGTTGTGTTCCTTGTTTCAGAGCTTCCTGTGTGCATAGGTATCTCTACCCCATTTACTCTCCTCTAGGTACATGTTCTCTATTTGGTGCCCTAGATGTGTTTCATGTAGTGTCAGACCAGCAGCAGGTAATATTCCTCACCTGGTAGCCAAGATGGAAATGATCCCTCCTTCATCTGGAGTACAGACCTCTGAATTTTCCTTTCACTTTAAACTTCATGATTGCAACTCGAGTTGCATAACTTGCCCTTGTCTGTAGTCTTCCCAGCATTGCTCTATTTACAAACATGGGAGAGAAAGAGAAATTAAACTGAACTACAGCATGATGCACCAATTTTGGGGTACATTTACATTTTACATACATAATGAAATACACACATACATTTGCAATTGCCTTTTAAAAGTGAGCAAGAATAAAGTTCCGTGGAAAATGTGGCTAGGGCAGGTGGTGATGATAACCAGAGGGGCAGATATGGCTTATTTTACACACTTGCCCTTTGAACAGGCTGGGTGGATTCAGCATGGCTGTCTCATATGGCACAGGCTCACAGCAAGCAGGTCCCTGAAGAAACCCTCTGGTGATGTGGAAGTCATTAACACAGTGGCATTACCCCTTCATCTGAGGAGCACTGTGAATTTCCATCCCATTTCCAAAAGGTCCTGCAGAAACACTGGAAATGCTAAACCAACCAGAAGAAAATGGAATTCAGGTGCCAGAAATATTTTAGACAGGTATTGCAGGTTTTATTTTCAGAAGTTTTAATCGTTTGGATTATGCTTTGTGGTTAATGGAAAATGGCAATAAAAAGCCATTTAGATTAACAAGAGGACATTGTAGGTGTAAGTTCTGGGCCCCTCAATTCAAGAGAGATGTTGAAGTACTGGAAGGTGTCCAGAGAAGGGCAGCAAGGGTGGGGAGGGGCCTGGAGCACAGCCCCAAGAGGAGAGGCTGAGGGAGCTGGGGGTGTGCAGCCTGCAGAAGAGGAGGCTCAGGGCAGGGCTCATTGCTCTCTGCAGCTACCTGAAGGGAAGTTGTAGCCAGGTGGGGTTGGGCTCTGCTGTCAGGCAATCAGTGACAGAAGGAGGAGACACAGCCTCAAGTTGTGCCAGGTCTAGGCTGGATGTTAGGAGGAAGTTGTTGCCAGAGAGAGAGATTGGCATTGGAATGGGCTGCCCAGGGAGGTGTTGAAGCAAAGCCTGGATGGGCACTGAGTGCTATTGGCTAGGGCTGGGTGCCAGGTTGGACTGGATGGATGATCTTGGAGCTCTCTTCCAACTTGGCATTCTATTCTATTCTA
>VWZI01021156.1:1415696-1451601 GCA_013396835.1 Psilopogon haemacephalus | reverse complement strand
TACTTTTTTTTTTTTTTTTTCATTCCATCAGTTGCCAACAGCAAAACCTGAGGAAGAGCTCTCTTTCAGGATCTCAGGAAGGGTTATAGTGTGATGGAACAACAGGCAGGTTTTTGCCTGGAGGTGTGCTCACACACAAAGCCTCTCCTCCTGTGGACTGCAAGTAGGAGGAGTGTATGAGGGAGGAGGAGCTGATGACTCTGTAAGTGCACAGTTAACAGAAAGGGGAAATATCTATTAGCTTAAGCTAGCCTGCACTCTAAAGCTTTAGGGAGAGACCCACAAAGGCTAATGCTAGCCCAGTGAGGTTAATCCCTCCAGGCTCTTTTCTGTACTAACTATAGAGAAGGATAGACGGGACAGTTGCCTGAAGGAATTCAGATCAATCCCATTTCCTAGGTGCCCTTCTGGGGGTGTCTTTCTCATCTCAGCCATGCAGGTGAACCTCTGGGAGGGGTAGGGTCATAGGCTTCAGCTCATCTTTGAGACTACACCCATGGATTCCCCTCTCAGGACAAAACTGACCTGCAGCTGATCTAGGCTTAGGCATAAAGGGTGAAGCCAGGTTTCCATCCAATACCTTAAGTGAGGAGCAACCATCTTTGGTGGCTAGAGACCTAGCCCACAGTATCCATATTGCATCTGTGCAGTGAGAAAGGGTGAGAAAAGACCCCCCCAAGTAAGCTTTGTCTTTAGCTCCTTGGATGGGGCTCCTCATTCCAACTGTGAGAGGAGTAGACAGGTGAGCCCTCTCCTGCCCTTGGGGCACCTGGGCACTGGCAGGCGTAGGGCCAAGCTGCCTGCCCTTGTGCACTGCAGCCAGGAATGCATCTTTGCTCTTACACAGGCTGTGCAGTGCAGGTGTGGCTGCCTGCACGGCAGGGACCTCTCCTGTTATTCTGGCCAAATCATCATCTGTCTCTAGGCTATAGGAGTCATCACCCAGCTGGCAGGCTCCCAAAAGCATAGCCCTGAATCCCCACACCTGCACAGCACGCAGCAGAATGGGATCTTGGCCTGAGACTTGGACACTTGCTTAGGCAAGGCAAAGAAATAAAGTTGAGTATAACGATTAATAATTGACTGTGTAAGAGACTTCAAATTCTTATTCCTATTTACAGGAAAGACCAAACTTAATGAAGATGCTGTGGGCTGCACAAAGATGCTGTAGTGCAGCTGAAAGGAGGTGTACAGCCTGTGGAACTTCCACAATGTTCTTTCTGAAAATGCTCTTTTATCTCTGATTTTTTTTTTTTTTTTCAGGAAAAAAAAAATAAAAAGAAACAAACCCAAATGTTTTCAGTTCTGTAATGTCTTGCCAAAGATAACAAGAAAGAAGAAAAGAAGGAAAATGGAAAAAAAAAAAAAAAAAGCACCTAAGTGTCCACTTTAATTATTTGCCTATCTTCAGACTAGATAGGTTTGCACAGTTAATTGCAAAAATGATTAAGACAAATGCTATTAGGCACCATTTAAATCCATTTTAGACCAGGAGAAACGTTGATAACGAGAATAAGCTTATCCCAGGCCAAGGTGCTTCACCAATAATAGATTTACTGACTAAAAGGTAGATGAGGGAGCAAGAAAACTTGAAGAAGCTGTTAAAAAGCTGCAGTTGGAGCAGCTCTGCCAACTGTGGTAAGGCATGGGGCAGCCAGAGGAAGGCAGGTTGAGTTTCCCTGCAGTTGTGCCCTGTTGTAAAAAGCATGCTGTGGTTTCTGGGAGAAAGGTTTGGTCTTTTCCTAATACTTTGTTAATCATCAGTGAAGAAACCTCCTTGCCAAAGTGATGGCACTGAAGTGAAAGTGGTGAGATTTGAGGAAAGGGAAAGCTTTTAGGTCTCAGTACAGAGAAGACAAAGGAACTCTATTTATATATGTATTCCCCCCTAACACAAATCCCTCAGCACTCACAGCTGCTGTTCTGGGAGCTTCCTTCTGTCACCCAGTGTGCAGTGAGGGTCAGACCAGAGGATTTTGCATGCACAACAGGCCAAAGTGACTGGGGACAAATGGTTATTGCTGGTCTTGAAGCTGTGGCTGGTGTCCTATCAGGTAGGGAAAGGCACTGCTGGTGACTCCCTTCTGGGTTGTGGTTCAGGGTCTTGTGGCTGTGAAAGCTCTCCCAAACTTCCCTTCAGCCTCTGGCCTGAGCGAGTAAAGCCCAGAGTAGAAGCACTACTCATCTTTTACTACTCCTGTGTCTGTTTCTATCACTGGTTTCCCTTCTCTGCTATGACTGGGTTGGTATCTCTCCAGAAAATGTCTTCAATTTTTTTTTCCCCCAGTCTTGCCAGCTGTAATTTGGTCATGTTGATTTTCTCCCTAAGGCCGATTGCAAATTGAATTATAGCAAGCAAAAAGACACATGTAATGTTGCAAATACACTGGGAACCTGCTCAGCTTTTCTATTTTGTTCTTCTTTCTGGTTGCTCTCACAGATTTAATATTCAGCTGGAAAAAAAAAAAAATTGACTTAAGTGGGTCCATGAGCTGCACAGGCTGCCTCTTGGCTTTCTACCAACAGGTTCATGTCATTCAAAACACCAAAAGGAATCAGTGGATGAGAGGTAAAATTGCTGGGTGCTCACGTGGCTGATAGGGAATGATGGGGAGATTTTTATTTTCCCTCTTTTTAGCCTTCAGGTACTGCCACAAGAGTTTGTTTGCTGTTGTTTCTTTTTAATTAATGTTTATGGCTCTCAACCTTCTCTAAGTAGATCAATAACATCACCCAGCTTTTAACATCATTTCTGGAAAAGCTGCTGGCACTTCCAGGACGTTGTGAGGGAGGAGTTTGTGTGTGACCAGGCTGTTTGTCCATTCGGGGTGAAGGCAGAAGGATGAAAAACAAGCCCAAGTTGACATTTTTGGGGCCTATTGTGGTGTTTGTCTCATAGAGAAAATGAGGCTGACATTTGAAAGTATGCAATGAATGGTATGTAAGTAATGCTGGGCCACTGATTTACTCTGCACTCAGCCAAAGGCAGCTGCCTGCTTCCACAAACAAGGAAGGCTTCTGGGGATGTGGGCAAGGCACAATGAAATGTTCTCACAAACCCATAAGCCTGCACGGATGGATTAAAAATATCAGGAAATATTTAGCGGAACAGAATAGAATAGAATGGCATAGTATAGAATGGAATAGAATAGAGTAGAATAGAATCATAGAATCATAGAATCAGTCAGGGTTGGAAGGGAGCACAAGGATCAGCCAGTTCCAACCCCCCTGCCATGCCCAGGGACACCCTACCCTAGATCAGGCTGCCCACAGCCTCTGCCAGCCTGGCCAAAAACACCTCCAGGGATCTGGCCCCAAACAACTCCCTGCAGGGGCAACCCATTCCAGCCTCTCACCACTCTCATGCTGAAGAACTTCCTCCTCACCTCCAGGCTGAATCTCCCCACCTCCAGCTTTGCTCCATTCCCCCTAGTCCTGTCACTACCTGATAGCCTAAAAAGAGTGAAAGGGAATGGAATGGAATGGAATGGAATGGAATGGAATGGAATGGAATGGAATGGAATAGAATAGAATAGAATAGAATAGAATAGAATAGAATAGAATAGAATAGAATAGAATAGAATAGAATAGAATAGAATAGAATAGAATAGAATAGAATAGAATAAGCCAGGTTGGAAGGTACCTCCAAGCTCATCCAGTCCAACCTAGCACCCAGCCCTAGCCAATGGCACAAAGTGCTCCATCCAGTAGTGTTGGTAACTACCTTGTCCTAGCCTGCCAGCTCAGGAAGGCCATGAACAAGCGTGGGGAAAGTTTCTTTCTGTCTTGCTGCCTGTGCACCCAGTGCAGTTTGCTGGGGAGGAAGGTGGCAGGCAGCTAGCACTGCTGGAACAGCCAGGTCTGTGCCAGCCTGGGCTGGGGGCTGTTGCAGCTGAGGGTTGAATGCACCTCCTGCCTTCTATAAGAACAGACTCAGCAGCCTAGGAAATTACAACAACCTCCAGTAATGACTAATCTTGATGGATGCCCTCCCACCCAAATGAAAGTATTGCTTTATATATTTAACTTCATCATAGAAGAAGGGATAAGGGCATAGGGAAGGTTTTGCTGTTTTCTCTCTCGGGCACAATCATTTGTGACAAACTCATGCCACTTTGCCACAAGTTGTGCCACTAAGGTTACTTTACTGGGCAGTTCTGATGGTTTCATTTCTTCTACTCATCCATTTTTCTCCTCTTTGTGCTGGCATGGCATTTATCCTGAATGGACAGAAGAGGAACAAGTAGGAAATGCTAATTAGAGGCCACCTCTGTCACAGCACTGCTGCTTCACCTCTGGAGAGCAGATCCACTGCTGGTGGCACCTCTGGGGTTGGGACTGTGTGTCTCACTTCCAAACATGAATTTCCTTGAAGGCTATAGAGGAACCACTGGGAGAAGTGGTCCAGCCACATCACCTCAACCCTTGCTGCTGCAGCCTGAATCCATGGCTTGGAGTAACCCTGTGCTTTGCTCCAGACCACGCTGCTGCAGCGGCACAACTCTGCACTAGGGCTTTGAGAATTCAGTGGAGAATTTAAATCTCTGTTAAAATACATCCAGCTTGGATTTTTACTTTTAATTTTTTTTTTCTTTTTGGTATTAAAATGTGGGGTGTTAGGAAACATTCCCATCATCTTCTTACCTCCAACCAGAGCCTTGTTTGTGTGTAGGAAGTGTGAATGGGTTTGGATTCCAAACACGCAGCCGCCCACACGCCTGGGGAATCTTAATTAAGGACTATGCCACCAGCTCCTCCACATTTATTTTTTTCTTAAATATATTCCAGAAAAATCTGGCAGGTTTATAAAGATTACCATGCCATTAAAGCATAATAGTAGAACAGAGTTTTTACTGAACCAGAAAACAAGCAAATGAATAGAGGCAGAGAGATGACAGCCTGCTGTGAAACCAATGGTTACAAATTGGTTTCCTCTAGTCGCAGTTGCCTTTAACTGCTTTAGACTCTCAGCAGCTTTTCATTAGGAACCTCCATGTGCCCTTTTAAAGGAGGAAGTGCATGACCCCTTCATTTTTGGAAATGCAGGTAGAAGGTGGATAATATCAACCTGAGATTGGTAAATTGGCATTTGATGCCTTTTAGGGGCCAGTTTCTCTACAGGGCTAGGTAGGTTTCCAGCAACCTACGAGTAAGCCACACTGTACAGCTATTTTTATTATATTTATACAACTGGTGATTAGGGCTGGTGGAACAGCATTTTAAGCACTTTATAAGCTTCTGCTTATTTTAGATTTGTTCTTTTTTGTTTGTTTGTTTGTTTGATTTTTGTTGTTGGTTTAGTTTATTTAGTTTATTTGGGGGTTTTATTGTTTGGTTGGTTGGTTGGTTTGTTTTGTCACAAACTCTCCCAAGAATTACTTCTTGCAATAAAATGACATTTTTGTACTGAAAGTGTGACAGCTCAGCCATTTTTTTTTTCTCCTGTCTTGAGCTATTAGCACACTCAGAATATTCAGGCTGGAGTTTTGGGATATGAACAAGGATGGGTTTGAAGTATTCTTGGTTTAGGGTTTTATTCTCAAAATTGATTTTTTCTGCTGTTGTCTTTCTTTTTTTTTTGGTTTTTTTTTTCTTTCCATAGGATAAAAAAATCCTTCCTGATGACCTTGCTCTTTCATTCAGAATTAAAGAACATATTGAAAGGTATTTCCCACAAAGATCATGGCTGGTGCTCAGTGCTGCATAAGATTTCGATCTGGTCCAAGTATTCAAAGGAGAGGTAATGGCAGGAACTTGCAGTGCAGACAGAATGGCCAGAAAAAAACTAATCCTACATTTCTGGAAAGAGCTGTTACTCGGAGATTTTCTTCAGGATCTGGGGCTCATTTTTTGCTAAACTGCCACTGATTTAGTAGCTTACCTACATAAGTAAATCTGGACCTTACAGCAATTGGGCAATAATACTCAGAAGAGACTCTTTGGTGTTTAGCAGGATTTTACTGTATGGAAATTGCTGAGCCCTTCCTACTGTGCTGGTTGGTGACCTGGGGTTCAGAAGTACAAAGGAATTACAGTGATATATGATAATGCAGGACAACAGTTTAATTCCTGAGGTTGTCTGAGAAGCTATAAAGTTAATATCTCAGCTCTCCTTCCACCACCTACTAACCCACGAGATCAAAGTGGGTCATACAGCCCTGGAAATAAGGAATCTTTTAATAGCTACAGACATCATTCCCCACATTATCTCTACGGGGAGAATAAGACTTGAAGAGATAACAACATATGTGATAGACCAGACACAGTTAGAGGTCCTAGTCTGGGCAGTTAGGCAAGACCTGAGCTAAGCACAGAGCCCCCAGTACTTTCAGCTCCAGGGGTGACCTACTTTCTGTGAATTGACTCAGCCCCTGGGGTTCTGTATTCTGTAGGACCAGAATGCACCCAGAACTCACCATGCTTTGGCCCAAAACTCTGGTTATGTGTATTGGGTAGATCACCTCCCATATCCATGCATATCTGGGCTGATCAGCTGCAGTTATTCATGCAGATCAGAGTAGATCTGCTGGAGGAAGCAGCAGTTTGAATCCGACCATATCTCTTCAGCTCTGCAACAGCATTCTGGACACGTGCTTAGGTTAACTAACTCTGTGAGGTTTCACCAGTTCACATTGATTTCAAGGTGGTTTTTGATCCCAGCTGTATCAGTTAGCCCTGTACAGAAAGGAAGTGGAATTCAGGGCAGTTCTAGAACACAGAGTTTGAGTCTCACCCCTCTGAGAGCTTCTACAGAGCCACAAGCTGACCCTTGGATGAATTTTTGCCTGAGCTTACCTGGCAATTTACAGGACTATTGACAAGGTCTTGTAATGCCAGGACAAGGAGGAATGGGTTTGAACTGGCAGAGGGGAGATTGAAACTGGATGTTAGGAAGAAGTTGTTTGCAGTGAGGGTGGTGAGACACTGGCACAGGTTGCCCAGGGAGGATGTGGAGCACAGAAGCACACAATGTGATCTGTGATCTCATCCTCGATCACATTCTGTGCTTCTGTGCTCCACAACCTCCCTGGAGGTGTTCAGGACCAGGTTGGATGAGGCCTCAAGTGACCTGTTCTAGTGGGAGGTGTCCCTGCCTACAGTGGGGGTGTTGGAACTCGATGAGCTTTGAGGTCTCTTCCAACCTAAGCCATTCTATGATAGTCCACTTTGACCTAACATCAGCAGCAATTTGCTGTGGCCACTCTGGCTTGACAGAAAGCCAGAACTGTCACTGAACTTTTCCAGCAGACCTGGCTTGACAGAACGCCAGGGCTGTCATTGAGCTTTCCCAGCAGAGCTACCCTGGAGAACTTCCTGCTTCCCCGCATCAAGGTCCTTGGTCTCTCTGTTACCTTCCTTTACCCCTCATGCCATAATGCCCTCCGCTGGGTTCGTAGTGCGAAGAAGTTTGGAGCCCACAAAGCTCTTTTGTAGGCTTGCCTGGTAGGAAGGTCAGGGCAAAACTTCAAATAGTGATGCTCAAAAGAGAGGCTTCTAAAGAGGCCTGAGAAATGCAAATCCTATTTTTAAAAAAAAGGAAATGATGTTCATCAGTGATGTCAATAGGAGCAGCTTGAGCAAGCCAGGACTGCAGAGGCAATCAAAAGGTGTCCAGTCTGGTTGGACTGACAGTCACACTGTATGTGTCGTGGAGAAACTGTAAATGATGAGGAAACTGAATGCCCCAAAGTCCCAGCATGAAAGGGATCAGCAGGGTGTGATTTTGTTGAGGACAGCAACGGTTTTGAGCTTCTGAGGTTGCTTAGGAAAGGACCCATCCTCCCAGAAAGGTTTGTGAGTGCAAGCAAAGCAAAGTCAAAGGGGGGCAGGGGAGTGGGAACTAAATCCCTGACATTCACCCTTCTCCAGCTACTCATTAGGCCATTATGGGCTGGGCTGAGGTGGGGTTTTTTTGTTTGTTTTGGTGGTGGTGGTGTTTTTTAAATGTCTCCTTCATTCAGAATAGGCCTTTGAGGGCTGCTGCTGTATTTATCCAGGTTCTGGGGCCAGATGCATGAATTCCAACTCCCTCATCAAGAGTGTATAAAAACCACTGAATGAGAATGGGAGGAACCAATCAAATCATGTCGGCAGAGCTGGAATTCATCCTAATTTGCTGCATCCCCTCGCCTAATTGACAAAGGAAGAATGGCAGAGGATCAATTGGTACAAGAGGATGCAAGTGAGAGCATCTTAGAAGCAGCTTCTGCATTAATAATACAAACACCAACAATTACTACTATTTAATTATCTGTCAGTGCTTATCTGTTAGAGTTGTACCCACTTCTGGGTCAAAGACTTCATTGTGCTAGGCAGCACACCAGTAACTAGCAAAGCAGCAGCTCCTAGCCAGATATTTGGGGTTCTTCTAGCATGGACTCTGCACAGTGCTTGGGCGAAACAGGCATCAATGGCTACAGGCTTGTAATAAACCCAGGCCACTACAGGGGCAAAACTGTCTGCAGACAGTAACTGAAAATGTATTTTGTCATGTTAGGGAAGTGATTGTGCCCCTCTGCTCAGCTCTGGTGAGGCCACAGGTTGAGTCCTGTGTTCAGTTGTAGGGGCCACAGAACAGGAAAGACCACAAGAGTGGTGAGGGGTTTGGAGGCTGTCATAAGGAGGGGCTGAGGGAGCTGGGGTTGGTTAGTTTGGAGAAGGCAGAGGGGAGACCTCATTGCACCCTACAACTACCTGGAAAGAGGTTGAAGTGAGGCAGGTGTTGGTCTCCTCTCCCAAGTAACCAATGGCAAGACAAGAGGAAATGGACTTAAATTGTGCCAGGGGAGGTTTACATTGGATATAAGGAAAAAACTTCACTGGGAGAGTGGTGAGGGTTGGAACAGACTGCCCAGGGAGGTGGTGGAGAAGCTGTAGGTGTGGTTCTTCAGGATATATTTAGGGACCATGGTAGCCAGGTGACCCAACCTAAGTGATTCTATGATTTCAGCAAGGGTTTGGAACCGTTTGTGGTGTTGTCTTACACTCCTTCAAGAAGTGTACCTTTGATGTGCTTTGGAGGGGAAAGTTGTAGCAGGAAAAATCCTGGGAGTTCTGTTTTCATAAGGGTTTGTTAGCTCTGATCAAAACAAAGCTTGCAGATGCATTTGGCATCGCTCTTGTGCAAGCACTGTGCCAGCAAAGGTGAAAGCTGCTAACTGTGTTTGCTGCTTCTGCCTGATTGAGAAAAACACAGGAGAAACTTACAATTAAATGTGTTGGAATTTCGAACTCCCTGTGTCTATAGCTAAATAAGGGAAAGATGAGATCCCTAATGGGCATTTTAAATTCTAACAAAGTTCCAAACTAGGGAAAAAAAAAAAAAAAAGAAAAAGAAAAAAAGATAGTATCAAGTCTTGGAATTCTGTTGGCTTCCATTGATTGAGGATCTGCTCCATGTTCATTGGTGAACCCTAAATTGGAAGAATGAGGAACTGTTCTGCACACTATACTTAAAATATTCAGTGATAAATATGCTACTTTTTTTTGCCACACCATAATGCAGTTATGCCTATTATGGAGGCCCCCTGGTTACTCCAAGTATCTTAAAAAAGATGTGTATCAATTTATTCTAGTAGTAAACCCCAGATTTACTTAGATCTTCACCAGATCAATGGTGCAGCTTTCCAAGAGGAATGAATATTAAAGAGCTGATATCTCATACAGTGCCTGCAAAGATTAGAATAGCTTACCAGTCTACATCAAAGATTTATCCACCTTAAGCTCCTACAAGAGGAGGTTGGGGGTTTTTTCACTCTTGCACATGCTAAGCATGCATAAGTGAGTAATGTTAAGCTGAGATGAAGGGGAGGTGAGGTGTATCTGATGCCAGCAGAGACAATGTACAGATGAGACAGAGCTATTCTGTGGCATCTTGATGCCATTTTCACAGCTAACAGATGTAGGTGGAAATGTTTCTGTCTTGATGCAAGTAGCATTTGTTTGACTATTTTTTTTTTTTTCAATGTCTGCCCTTCTTCCTCACCTTCAATGGAAAAATGATTACCTGGTTAGGTGGCATCCTCCTTCAGATGGAAAGAGAATATAAATCCTATAAATTAGTTTTATTTGTCGCTTGTTGTGTTCTGCAGAGATTTAAATTGACAAATTAACAAAGCCTCTTTAAAGTGTTGCCAGACACAAGTGTCTGTAAGGGCATTTAATATAAAAATCAATGGTGGAAGCTTGGGATCACTGCTAGGCTTGGGTAAATGGGGAACTTCCTCAGGTTGGGAAGGGAACGCTGCTTGCACTAAGACTAATTCACTGCTGGCAGTGAAATTTGAAGAGCTACTTCTTAATCCTGAAGTTTTTCCTCAATGGAAAGATTCTGAGTGTGCTGAGATGGGGCTGATCCACTGCCTGCACTGCCAGAGCTGAGCTCATCATCCAGGGAGGTGTGGGTTGGGTGAAGGCACCTGAGTTACTCCCTTCTAAGCAGGCCTCTTCTGTGCTTAGCCCTGAGACAACACCACAAAGGGAGAATGCAGCTGAAATTCTGTGCTTAACCCTGAGACAATATCACAGAAGGAGAGTGCAGCTAAAACTGTGCTCAAACATCTCACATGGCCTTTGTTATGCAGTCTGTGCCCAAGACCTCAAGATTACAGCAATTAATGACACTTGCTTATTCCTGTGATTTCCTGCTGATAATTGTGGCACTCTCAAAAATAAATAATACCATTCAGCAGGATTTTAATTGAACTGGCTGCAAGTCAGACCTGGAAGGAACTCTCAAGGGAAGCTGCACACACAGCTCTGGGTGAAGCTCTTGCACTGAGCCTGCACAACGACAGCACAGACCCTTTGCACAACAATAGAGCTGATCTTTTCCAGAGAAACCCACTGTTCCACCACCATTTTAACAGCCTCTGCCTCACTTATCAAGCCTTGCCTCTCCCTCCTTCATCCCTTTCCCTTTATTCACCATCCCTCATGGCTCTCACTTGGCTTTCACCTTCCAGGCTCGCAGCGGCGCTTGCAGATGTGCCCTTCACGTATCGGATTGTGTTCATTATGGGAAGCAACCTGCCAGCACTCTCCTGAGCTCGGCTGCAGAAATGCAAGAACTCATTACAAAACAAAAGCGAAGCCCCAAGTGTGAAAGGAAAGTAATGCACTTTCTTCCTGCTTGGTTTCTCTCTTTGTGTTTTGAGCTAGCCATTGGGTTGGGTAAGTCCTTACCAAAAAAAGCTATCTCAACGAAGAAAACTACAGGCCCTCTTAGTAACATTTTATTTAGTCTGACTTGGTCTTTTTTTCTAAGAGGTTTATGCTAGGCAGGGCACAAAAACAGTTCCCATTCAAATTAGGACCAAACATCCCACAAGCCGCCCACATTAGAAATGCACTTTATAACTATCGCTAAGGCAGATGGTTTAGTCTTGGTATCTTGGCACCTCTCTGCTCATTTATATTCCTCACTCCCCTACTCCAACCCCATTGTAATTGCCAGGATCTCTTTCCTTATCGGGGGAGAAGGCTCATTTGTAACATCCTCACAGAAGAAAGGAGTGAGCAGATTATTACGGTGTGAGCCTGCACGTCTGCATTGGAATCAGAGGCATCCAGCAATGTTTTGACTACGTGGCTTCCATGGAGTACATTTGAAGCAGTTCAGCAGCAAAAATACTAATTATCATGATGGCATATAAATAACATCAGGCACTAGGCTTCCCGTGTTTAAAAAGTTAGAGCGTGCAGCAAGGTGAACATTTGCTGTACTGAGTGCCCTGAACTCTCCTCTGCACTCGTCTAAATGAGGGGAGAACCAGATAGAAAGGTTTGTGTGCTGCTGGCTTCTCGTTGCCACAACTCTGTATCTGAGTTTTGCTCTGCTCAGGGAAGATCTACAGTGTGCATAATTTACTCATTACCCACTCACCCCCTCCAGTGAAGCAGCATTTGAGGTTTCTGCCCTCAGCTGTCCATGCCCTGCTTACCACTCCTGTCCTACCCCAGACTCGATGGAATATCTTTTTTTGAGTATGCATCACTTCCATTCAAGAAGAAGCAGACAGCTGAGCTTAGCCCTTTGTGTGTTTTATCAACAGATATGAGATGAACAAGTGCAGGTGAGAGATAGCCTGACAGACCTGCACGGCTCTATGCAAGACAATACAGATGCCTACAGGGACAGTCTCCTTCCCTCAAAAGTGCCTTCCTCTTCTTCAATTTCAGTGTAGCTGCAATCAGTTGATGCTTGGGCAGCTGAGAAGGAGAGCTTGCTGCATAAATCTTTTGCACCAGTTTGCCTAAATATGTTGATAGCTCAAATTAAAACCTGTACAACTGTGAATATAGACAAGCCCCCAAAAATTGATGTGAAAGCCAAGCAAGCTGAAATGTTGACGTGTTCTAGTATCCAGATTAAAATTAGTTACATCATTTACACCTGTCAATTTAAGGAAACAAATTAGACACACAATTTGAGCTTCCATCAGAGGGAGAGTTTCCACACACGGTTTTACAGTGAATTAATTAAAGGTCTGTCTACACGGGAAATTTGACCAGAATAGCTTCCTTGTAAGAATCTGTCTCTGTGTAGATGCTCCTGTTCCAGCAATGCCTGTTTGGTTTTGTGGATGATTTCCTTGTTCAGTGTAACGCACTCTTAAACAAGGAGATGTCTGCTTCGAGTTATTTTAAACCACCTTATTTTAGAAGCAAAGATCCCCAGCTAGATAAAACCCTTAATGCATTTTAAACCACGCTGTCACTTCACTCAGGGTGTAAGCCAAGGCTTGGGGTTTTGTCAGCTTCCATATCTATCTTCCATATCCAGACTGGGAACGTGGAAATATATTTCAATTGTGATTCAAAAATCCTTTGACAGAGAGGAAAGCATAATTCATCAGGCTGTGCTGCCTGATCTACTCTACGTGCAAGCTCTGCTTATCACTTGGAATAACACTGATGGGTTTAATTCCAGATCACATGAACCAGGCAGTGTTTTTCTCTTTCCAGTTCAGCTGGGCAATGCTGTCATGTGCAGAGCTCACAAGGTAAACTGCAGGGCATCACGGGGTCTAAGGAAACCTGGCCAAAAACTTAGAGCCACTCCTCGGGGAAGAAAAGTCCTGCAGTAGATTCAGCATCTGCTTTTGGAAGCTTTGCAGCTACAAGCAACCTCAAGGCATTCGTAGGTGAATGTGAGGATTTGGAGCAGCTGAGGCCAGTTGCAAACCAGCTGTGAAGCAGTGCCAGATTGGAGATGGTGTTCAGAAATGCTAGATCAGTACCAAAATCCCCCTCCTGAAAAGATAACTCCCTGCAGTCAGGGTGAGCTGCTGCTGGTACAGCCACAGAATCACATCACTTTTACCAGGCGAGCTTAAGAGTGAGTCAGAGCAAAGTTCCACCAAGCTCAGTGCTCTGTTCCTGGCAGCAGAGAGTGAGGGATGCCTACAGAAGAGCATAGGAAAAAGGCAAACATATGGTTTTCCAAGAGGATGCCTTGGGAATATGTTAGTATTCCTGGAACATGCAGCAGTTTGCTGCTTAGGAGCTTCCTGAAAGGCAAACAGCTTCTTAAGGCTAAATTGGCTGCCTTGGATTTTCAGCACACAGCTGTGGCTGTGTGAAGCCCTGCCAGCCTCTGGCATTCAGAACCTGCAGGAAGGGATGTCACATCCTTACTGACCTCTGCCTTGGTGTGGATCTAGCTGATTTAGAGTAAAACTCAAACTTGTATCAAGAGCTGTTAATTTCTCTTCCTCACTTCCAACAAAACCCCCACCTAGCTGCATAAATATCAGAGTCATTTACCTTTTCTGGCAAGAAACGATCTCCAGTGAGGTAAAGGGTTACTTCTGTGACTGAAATACAGACACTTTGCACTGGCTGACTTTTTAAAGTGCTTCTTTAGCAGAGGCTATCATCTTTTCTTAGGTCAGGAAAGCAGCAAGACCTCTCTCCTCTCTCTGCCCTCAGCAGCACAATATACAAAGACAAATTGCTGCATTTTAGAACAAGGAAAAAATAAGCCTCAATCCAGAGATGGTAGAAAGCTTTAGCAAGGAAGCATTCTGGGACACAGGTCCCTTCATGGTCCAGTTCCCCTGGGATCCACATTGCCTAATGGAAAGCAGTAAATCCTCTTAGAGCTGTTGTCTGGGCTGTCTGCCCCTTTCCTTTCGTGCCTTAAGTGAGACACAGGCTGTGGACTTGCCATGGGATGCTTTGTCTGAGGTGTCAGGGACAAGACCAGCCAGCATCTCTCTCTGAGCTGCCTGAGCAAGGGAAATGGACAGCTTTAGGGAGGTTTATGTGGGTACAGGTGGTGTTAGATTGCTCACTCTTCTGAGCAAGCTGTTCCAATCACCGGGGTTACTTTCTGTTGTTTTCACGTTAGCTTCCAGGCAGACCAGTGAGCTCATCTGCCTCAGATGATCAGTATTGATGACACAAAAGAGGGAGGGGAAATCAGATAGGTCTGATGGACCCCATCCTGCCTGAAACACAGAGGTCCTAGACACTTTATGGTGCTTTGAAAGCACATCCTAAAATGGTTTAGACATCACATCAACACTTGTGTGAGTCTCTCAGCAGTGAGGCATGCATTTCTGCCAGCACCTGGCCTGGCCTTACAGTCATAGAATCATAGAATCAGTCAGGGTTGGAAGGGACCACATCCAGTTCCAACCCCCCTGCCATGCCCAGGGACACCCTACCCTAGATCAGGCTGCCCACAGCCTCTGCCAGCCTGGCTGCAAACACCTCCAGGGATCTGGCCCCAAACACCTCCCTGCAGGGGCAACCCATTCCAGCCTCTCACCACTCTCATGCTCAAAAACTTCATCCTCGCCTCCCAATCTGCATCTCCCCACCTCCAGCTTTGCTCCATTCCCCCTAGTCCTGTCACTACCTGATAGCCTAAAATGTCTTTAAAAGCTAGAGGAGCCTCTATACTCCAGGAAAGATCTCTCAGCTTTTATTTACTCTGTGTAAAAAAACAAAACCAAAAACAAACCCACAACCAAACAAAAAAGTCTGTCTTATTTCTAGCCCAGTTTTTCCAGCTTCCCAAAGTGAAATCTCGCTACACCTATTTCTGCTGCACCCTGATATTCTCCCGTTTGCAGTTGTGTCAATAACCAGCATAGCAGCTGGTGGATAAACGTGAAGTGATTTATTACACAATTAGCTTTCCAGAACCAGCAGCAGTTTGTGGCACCTAAGCTGACATCAGTTTGGGGTTTGTTTTTTTTTTCAGTATAGACACAAGTCCCAGCCACTCTGTTGGAACATCTTCATGGGAGAGATATTAATGCCACAATGCCTATTTGATATTCTGGTTTTATTCCAACACCAAAGCTGTTTTGCCCTGTTAGCTACAGCATCTCACAGACAGCTCACTGTAAGCTGCTTTGCTACCACGACAGTTGTGAGCATTTTTGCATTCCTGACCTACCTTCCTTACCGAAGATGTAGCTTTGTGTGTGTTTCAGATGGAAACAACTGCTCAGGGAGCTGCCAGATTTGTTCATAGACATTCATTATCCTCATTGTTTACTATAGCACCCAGCCCTGTCATTGCAAATGTTGCTGTCAATGTCTTCACTCTCTCAAGGCTACACAGGAGGATGTTATACAGCATTTGGTCAAGAACAGATTGCACTGAGACTAGCTCCATAGCATGATGAGTCATTATTCCTTTTTTTTGGTTTTGTTTTCTTTTGTTGAGATCTGTCAATTAAGTAAGAGTTAATTAGAGAAAGTTTTTAATTAGAGCTGCGTGGCAAATCATTTTCACATATTGCAGAGTCTTCAGGATTTCATGTTCTGGCATGTTGGGTTCCCCCACCCCCCCCTCTTCCTTTCCTGAAATAGACCAAGATGATGAAATCTCAAAGTCAGGGCAGGAATCTGGAAGCAAGGAAGGAAGGAAGGAGAAAACTGGGTGAATTAAAGCCCTCTAATCTCATAGCTTGGATAGCTTTTATGCTTGCATGGATTTTTACTGTAAAATTACTTCCCCTACATTTCTGAACTGCAACCACCACCAAAATGCCTGCAAAACAGAATCTGCCACTGAAAAGCGGTGAAATAGATGAACAAGCAGAGAGGGTATCAGAGCACAAAATTACTACTCCAACACAGCTCTTCCCTGCACAAAGGCTGCAGCTTTGGCAAGCTGTCACTGGCCAAACTGAGGTAGTTTTAATCCACCCAGCAGAACTTCACTGACTTTTTTACAGTGATAATTTTGTGACATACAGGACTACTACAGTGATAATTTTGTGACATACAGGACTACATCAAATTCCTGAAAGCCATCAGAGAGAGAGAGATGTTCAGGGAACTGATTAGGTACCTCACATGTTATTTACAGCCTGTAGCTCAGGAGTCCACTAGAGTTCAGCCTACTCTTCAAACCCTCCAAGAGCCCTGAAGTGCAACCCTTGCTCAACTCACTCCATCTGGTGTGCAAACAGCAAGCAGTGTTTGCCTAAATTGGGAAAAAAAAAAAAAAACCAACAAAAAATCCCTAATTGTTTCTGTTCAAACAGTAACTCATCAGCTCAGACTGCACCAAAATACCAAGGCAGTGGCTCCTTGTGGATGGCTTCTTGGATGGAGTCTAAACTACTCTGTCATGGAAACAAGAGAGAGTCACTCTTGATTGCTTCTGCATCTGTTCAGGTGCTACTATAGTTTGTTTATATTGGTACATTTATAGTGCTAAATAAAGAGTGGCAGTGAGCAAGTGTGGTTCTTGGTCCTCTCACCACCAGCCTACACTGCTTGGTTACTGAGTTCACCCTTCACTGCTGTTGGACCTCTCCAGTTGCCTTCTCCCCTGTCCAGCAGAGCACTGACCCAGAGCATGCTCTCCAAAGGCAGCAGGCAAAGGCTCCCTTGCTGAGGCTCATCTTGCCCACGTTCCCCAGCACTATCCCAGCTGTCTTGGAGTGTGAAGCAGCCTCAGCTGTCCTCTGCCATGGCTTGAAGTACCTAATGGGGCTCTGAGAGGACACAAAAGACTCTCCTGTCTTCCCTGTTGTCAGGGGACTGAGAAGGCTATTCCAAGGCAAGACAAATTATTGTCCTGACGCACCCTAATAAACCTCTTTCAAAGGCAGAATTATGGCACTTGCCTTGGCCAAGCTATTGGGTTGATGAGTCCTTTTCCATATCTTCCTTGGAGTTTCAGGTGTTTACTTTGCAGCACAGTTTTGACATTCCCAAAGATCAATGTGTGGAGTTAGGGATTCCTACTGGTAAGAATTCAGCTCTTTCCCAAGTAAGGTGCAGACCTACTGGGATCTTGGACATTTGTTTTTCAGAGCTCTGTCCCTCAGCTTTCAGCTGTTTCCATCCTGAGCACCACTCCTAAATCTTGTTTTGAATTACATCCCAGCTGTTGTGCCAACACTTGGACATCCATCTTTGCAATGCCATGGAATTCCCAACAAGGCCTATTTCCTACCAAAAAAACACCAAAACCACCCAGTTTTATTTACTCTGATTGTGGTCTTTATGTACCTCCTATCAACTTCCTTGTGATTATGCCTAAGATTACTGCTAGGATTAGAATCCTAAAGTCCCCCTTTTTTTTTTTTTTAACCTAATTTAACCTTTCTGTGTAGACAAGGCCTGGAACAAATTCTATCAGCATCAGCTGGATGTAGCTAGGTTTAAAAATTAATTCCAAAAACATTCAGAGCTTTGCATAAATCAAAACATTTCTGTTTTTGTTTTTTTTTTCCACTGGAATTTCTCTCAGAAATGAAAAACCTTCTTCATGCATGAGAAAAAAAAACCAAACCCAATTCTTGCATGCAGATGGTCCCAAGAAGAAAGCTGATTAGTTCAGATTCTCAGAGCAGGAGAGAATGGCTCTAGCCCAAACACAAGGAAAAGAAGGGTGTGCTGGTATGTGCTGGGCACACCGTGGGTATATTTCAAATGCAACTTAACCAACAGGCTTGGAAAATTGTGGGCAGCACAGGAGAAACCTTCAGAGACACATTTTGAAGCCAGTAAAATTCAATGACAAAGTGTTCTGCTTTAAAGCCAATTACACCACACTCAGAACTTTCCAGCTTACTGCAGCGAAACTGACAGGAACTCCTCCCTTGCCCCCCAGTCCTACCTGGTTACTGTGTGTGCTGGGACAGCAGTGTCAGCATCTTGCATTTACCCTCAAAATGCACCCATCAGGCAGGGAGCTGTTAACACTCACTCTACAAACCACAGGCTCACAGGGTGTCAGGGGTGGGAAGGGACACAAAGAGCTCATCCAGTCCAACCCCCCTGCCACAGCAGGACCATCCAAGCTAGCTCAGGGCACACAGCAACACATCCAGACAGGCCTGGAAAAGCTCCAGAGAAGGAGACTCCACAGCCTCTCTGGGCAGCCTGTGCCAGTGCTCTGGGAGCCTTCCAGCCAAGAAGTTGCCTCTTGTGTTGAGCTGCAACCTCCTGTGCTGCAGCTTCCATCCATTGCTCCTTGTTCTATCCCAGGGAGCAGTGAGCAGAGCCTGGCCCCACCCTCCTCACCCCCAGCCCTCAGACACTTACAAACATTGATCCAATCCTCTCTGAGTCTTCTCTTCTGCAGCCTAAGCAGCCCCAGGTCCCTCAGCCTCTCCTCCCCAGGCAGTGCTGCAGTCCCCTCAGCATCCTCACAGCCCTCTGCTGGACCCTCTCCAGCAGCTCCCTGTCCCTCTGAAACTGGGGAGCCATCCCTTGGGTTTTGTGTACATTTTGTACTTGTTTCCCTTCCCTACACCTTTTTTTGTACCTCCCCTCACCTTAAATACCTTTGATTTACTGTTTTCCTTTTAACTTCCAAATCGGAGCAAGACTACTCTTTGGTGTTCTCTACCCTTCACCCTTCTGCCTAAAATCTTTTGGTACGGGGAGAAGGGAGAGGGGGAGCCACCCTATATATATAAATATATATATATATATATATACACACATATACATATACATATACGTATATATATATATATATATATAAATTGTTCTGTTAGGCTTTGGGTCTTGGGAAAGCTTAAACCAGGACACCATCTCTCCCACTTTACATGATTGTCTCTTGCAATCATCCCACCGAATCAGTGACACCACAACTATTTCCATGGCAACTGGTTGCTGCCAAACAGAGAGGCCCTTGGAGGAGAGCAGCGTGGCAGTGACACCATCAGTCATTTCCGTCTGGCCAGCGAATTCCAAGCTGGAGGAGAGGACATGCAGTGGCAGAAAGGCCAACACAATAAGCCCTTGCACTAATCAGAGCTGCTTGTAATGGAAGTGGGAATAATGATCTCCAATCATCTGCAGCTAATGAACACTTCATTTGTTACATCCTTCTAATAATAATAATAATCATCATAATCATGTGTAAAAACTCCCAACACCTTGAAACAGCAGCAGCAGCAGCAAGCCTTAACAAGCCAAGGCCTGGGTTCCAGCCCATCAAAATGCAAGCAGGGGGAAATCACCCTTCTGGGCTGCTGTCATGTACCAATCAACAGCAATTCAGTCAGAGATAGCTTTAAGCAAAGACAATTAACTTTCTGCCTATTCCAAAACAAGTTCTGTTCATTTAGCACGAAAATGCCATGCCAAGATTGGATAAAATGCATTTGGGTGTAAGACACACCATGGTGCAAAGTACACCAGGGCTGTGTTTGGTTGGGGTTGCTGGGGCTGAGGGGGGGTTTGTTTGGCTTGGTAGCAGTTGTTGCTGCTGTTGTTTTTAGGTTTGGTTTGGTTTGGTTTGGTTTGTTTTCTTACTTGTTTTCTCTTTGGTGGTGCTCTCCATCACAAATACCTGAAAAAAAGTGAAATAAAACAGAATTGTGAGAGAAGGGAATGGAATGGAATGGAATGGAATAGAATAGGAATAGAATAGAATAGAATAGAATAGAATAGAATAGAATAGAATAGAATAGAATAGAATAGAATAGAATAGAATAGAATAGAATAGGCCAGGTTGGAAGAGAGCTCCAATGGCAGTGAAAATCTAGGAACTGTCACACAGAGCCTGGGAGAGGTTTCATAGCCACTGAAATGGTGAAAGGCCATACTAGAGGCAAGGAGGATTCACTTGGTTATATGCATAATCAATTATCAAAGACTCTCACATCAGACAGCAACAAGGCTGCTATCTCCTTGCTTTTGGATGTATCATACAAGTGCCAGTTCCACTTCCATGTCCCCCTGCCACCAGCCTTAGGTCTAAATGACACAAACCCAAATATGTGAGCTATGGTTTATGTCTTAATGCCCTCTGCATGTTTTGTTGCTGGTGGAGTTTTGTTCCTTTTCAGTGAGCTGCCCGAAAACTGCCTGCTAACGGCACCTGGAGTCCTTCACTTGGTGTGTTACAGCAAACCCTTTTCTCTGGAACCCTGCTCCTGTGGCTTCTGCGTGCCCTTTGTGTGGTGTGACAAGCAAAGCAGAAGAGACACAGAAACCACCTCGGTTATCAAGATCCTCAGCAGGTGTAAGCAGGTGTCATAGCTGAAGTTAGGCTGTTCTACACCAGAGGAGGATGGAGCCTTTTGACCTTTACATTTTTATTAGCAGATCTCTGTCATCCCCAGTATCATCTAGAGGCTCTTCTGCTACCCCTTTGTCTTCCAGGAAACGTCTGAAATAAGCATTGTGCTCTCTGGAGACAGAGAACAGACTTTTCATCATCCAAAGCCCTGTCAGGGAAGTAATTATCTGAGTGTGTATGCTCACACGGGCTTGCCTCCATCACTCCCAGCAAACATGAGGACAAATGCTGATCACAAGCCACTGCACCTTCCTGCTTGCACCCGCAGGTAACTGAACCGAGCTGATGTTTCCAGGTTAGCTGTGCTCCAAAACACACAGACAAGCTCCACTGTTGCAAGGTGAGACTTGGAATTTTTTGTATCCTATTGATTGACTCCAATAAGGATCTTCTGATGGTTTAGTTTTTTAATTTCTGGGTTGTTTTTTTTTTGCTATCAGGTGAAAGAATTCTATTGGTCAGGCCACACTTTGAGTGCTGTGTCCAGTTCTGGGCTCCTCATTTCAAGAGAGATGTTGAGGTGCTGGAAGGTGTCCAGAGAAGGGCAGCAAGGCTGGGGAGGGGCCTGGAGCACAGCCTCAAGAGGAGAGGCTGAGGGAGCTGGGGGTGTGCAGCCTGCAGAAGAGGAGGCTCAGGGCAGAGCTCATTGCTCTCCACAGCCACCTGAAGGGAGGTTGAAGCCAGCTGGGGTTGGGCTCTGCTCCCAGGCAGCCAGGGACAGGAGGGGAACAGTCTCAAGTTGTGCCAGGAGAGGTCTAGGCTGGATGTTAGGAGGAAGTTGTTGCCAGAGAGAGTGATTGGCATTGGAATGGGCTGCCCAGGGAGCTGGTGGAGTCCCTATCCCTGGAGGTGTTGAAGCACAGCCTGGATGGGCACTGAGTGCCATGGTCTGGTTGATTGGCTAGGGCTGGGTGCTAGGTTTGGACTAGATGAGCTTGGAGCTCTCTTCCAACCTAACTGATTGTATGATTCTATTTCCAGGCAGAGCTGTGTAACCTGGATTGCCTTTTCACCCACAAGTTCAGGCTTAACTTCGTTTGCTCTTTTGATTTCCACTGAGGAGTTCACGAAACACCTTTGCTGGGTTCAACTAAAACAAACAGCATCGCAGCTCTAATTCCTGCTCCCTTTGAGTAACATCTCCTCAGTACAAAGCAGCATGTGTTATTTTGCAGGCGTGGCTTTCCGTGAGGCTCCTGTCCCACATGGGACAGGTTGGATCCAGCAGGCAGAGCTGGCAGCGCCGTGCGGCAAGGCACACAACCTGCTTTATCAATCAGCTCCCAGACAACCAATACAGCCCTGGCAGGGGAAGCACTCCTCCTTGCCCACATGCCAACAGACATTCAGCACACAACTTTTATCTGTGGGTACGAGGAGGCCTCTTTCATCTCGAGCAGCTCCTAAAACAAAGACCCTTTCAAAGAGCCACATTGGCAGGTGATGACAGTGGAAGTTGAAAGGGTTGTTTGGAAGGTTTTATTTTGACTGCACTACACTGAGAGATAGGAGCTGTGCTTTAAACAACTCATTCCGAGAAGCGTCTTGGTGCATCCAATTAACGGCGGTACAAGGCTCCACGGAAAACAGAATGACAGGGTCTGAGTAGCTGCAGCAAGAACTGCTTCCAGCCAGGTTTTCCTCTCAGACGCATTCTTTGTGTAGTCAGTTTGTTTGGGGGGGTCTCCCGTTTCAGAAGGAGCCTGCTTTGTTATGGCACCCATTGCTCTGGCTGCTATTTGAAGCAGTTTCAGATCCAGTAGCTTTCCTTTTGAAAGCAGCAGGAGCTGACACACCTTTCCCCCCTTAAATTTTCTGACTCATCTGTGTTTTGCACCTACTCCTATTCACAAGATTGGAATAAGCAAAACGCCCCAGGAAAAGCAAAGGAGCTTTGTCTCTCAAAGCCTGGAACCATCCAGCTCTGCAAGGCATCTTGCTCACAGAACGTCAGGTACTGGAAGGGACCTCCAAAGCTCATCCAGTCCAACCCCCCTGCCAGAGCAGGATCTCCTATACCAGATCACACACGAATGCATCCAGGTGGGTTTTGAACATTTCCAGAGGGGGACACTCCACAACTCCCCTGGGCAGCCTGTTCCAGGGTTCCCTTCACAGGGAAAAAAATTCCTCCTCATGTTTAAATGAAACTTCCTATGCCTCAAAAGTGAGGGTGACACCAGACATAAGTCAGACATTTGGGGCTCAAACCACAGCAGTGTCCACTGAGCAGTTACTGGGAAACCTGCAGCCACCTCCACGAAACTGAGAGCTGAAGCCCTGAGCAGGAAAGTCCACTCAGAGTCAAGAAGTAACAACAGGACCATGGCCACAAAAACCACGTCCAGAAAAACCAGGCTGCAGATGGAGACAAGCCAGGTGCAGCCAAAAGGAGCAGCAGAAATCAGAACTGTGCTCCCTCCTTGGCAGGAGGTCTTTAAGGTTAGATTCATCAGCAACTGGCATTGTCCCACTTGAGTGGGAAAGCTACAGAGGAGCATTTCACAAGGACACACCAGCTCCAGAACGGACCAGGGGCCCGAGGGCTGGCAGAGGTCTGGCTCCAAACAGGCACAGAAGCAGACTCCATAGAAATCTGGGAAAGTGTTATTCCAATATCCTCCTTGGGAGGCACAAAGATACCTTCTGGATAACTGCAGAGGAAATTAATTGAATTGAATTGTTGAAGGTAGAGATGCCCAGAGAATTGCCAAGGGAATCCCCTCGGTGTTTTTGAGCGAGCAGACGTACTCCAAGATTCTGGATGGAAAACAAAGAATTCTTTGGCTGGAAGCTTCAACCATTTTGGGTTTCAAAAGGTGTTTTCAGCTGATGTTCCTAACAGAGAGGCTTCCTTCACTCTTGTTCTGAATTGGACACTTCCCCTGCGCTTCCTTGCTCAGTCAGTGAGTGGGATGAATTTTACAGTAGTGTAAATTTTCATTTCTTCTAAAAGTCCATCCAAATTACTTTTTTTTTTTTTTTCCCTCCCCCCCCATGTTTTGACTAGAGACTGATAGGTCTGGCTGAGATTACAGCTCTTTCTCAAAATTATCACAGAATAATTTTGGCAAGATTTGCCTCCCCACTCCTCTCCCCCCCTCTCCCAGCCTTTTCCTGGCAAGAGATTCTGATTGCCACTTCCAGCACTGGGTTTCCTTGTGCCATTCCACTGAGGCTCACCCTTGACAAGCTATTATTACTTATGCAGATCACTTAACTTACTTCTACTTTATTATCTTCTTAGTAAAAGAGCAATCATTTCCTAGGTCAGGGAAGATTCCTGAAGAATATTTATTAGGCAATTCAAAGAGGGGCAGCATGGCTTTGCTGACACCAGCACACAATCCCTGCCTTTCTGTCTGTTTCTTGACGTTGTTCTTGATGATTCCTCACTACCAGGGATAAGGATCAGACCTTTGCAGTGATAAGCACCACGGTGTTTATTATTTAATCCATTCCCAAACCTCCCAATTACAGCCAGTGTTTGTGTTCCTAATATCTGAGCCCTGAGCAGTGTACATTCATCCATATGCATCGGGGTTTTTAAGCCTACCCAAACGTGCTGCTTTTCAGTGGTTTTGAACCATATAAAACCAGCTCGGGTGAATTTTTATTTTGATTCTAACACAGGCCCAAGAAAGCCCCAAAGGAGATTTTGTCTAAAACTGACAAATCTTTAACTATGCTCGAGATGTATTTTTCTTTCCATTTTTTTGTACCTGTTGGTACAGTATAATTGCAATCCTTCCTCCCTGGAGGATAAATCAGAAGATCATGACAGTACAATTGGAAGCAGTCAGGCATCTTCCACAGATTGATATGTTTTGCTTCACTCGCTCGAGTCCCCCTGCTGCTTTCCCACTTTTATCTCCAGATTTCCTTAGTCTGATTGTTTCATACCATACCCTGTGAGTGAGAGATGTCAGCAGCATGCTTCATGCAGAGGAACCTCGTAGCGGCCACTGCAATACAACCAGACAGCATTCTGCAGGCTTTTTTTCCCTCCATGCCCTAACTGGTGAAAGACAATAGAGTTGTACCAGCCACTCCTTGAAGCCTGAAGTGCCAAGAGTAAAAGGCATACTTGTCTGAAGCCATCGGTTTTGAATAGCATAAAGGCTGCTGTGAAGAGCACTGTAAAAACAAATTTGCGGAGCTGCATTTTGTTGTGCAGCAAATGAGTGCCCAAACTGTGGGTGTCAGGCAGCCCTGAGTCATCAAGTTACTGTACAGCATTCAAACTGCTGGTAAACAGAGGACCTGGGAAGGGGACCCCTTAGGCCTGCAGAAGATGGTGGAGCATCACTGAGTACAGCAGCTAAGGGGAATGGAGAAGAGCAGGTGCATTTGTGATCTTTTCACTGAACGTAATTGTGCAGCTGGCTCACAGCAGACAGGCACAGGAGTGACCCTTCCAGAGGCACTGAGGATGGAAACAGCAGGAAAGTGGTTTAAAAAAAAAAAAAAAGAAAGAAAAGAAAAAAGATAACCTTTGCTAAAAAGTCACTACAAGCAGAAAGGCAGGGGAAGAGGAAGAAGATGTGGCAAGTTCAGGTCATTTGCAACCTTATCAGAAGTGGAATTGCTTTTCTATAGCGTTTCAAGGACAGAAGTGTGCCTTTATGAACAGTCTGCAGGAGATGCCAAGGGAGGAGCACTTGCTGGACTGCTGAAAACAGCACCAAGTTCCATTGACTTCAGTGGGGTTAGAAGTCTGTGCTAGAACCAAAAATGTCTGCCCAAGTGGCTTTTGGTTATAAGTTTATTAAGAGTCAAGCATGCCTTGTTTAGAATCCTGGGCTGCCTCAAGAGCAGTGTGCTCAGCAGGTTGAGAGAAGCAATCCTGCCCCTTCACTCTGCTCTGCTGAGACCCCAGCTCACTCAATGCCTCCAGTTCTGGTGTCTCCAGCATCAGAAGGACACAGATCTGCTGGAACAAGGCCAGAGGAGGCCACAGAGATGGTCCAAGGACTGCAGCACCTCTGCTGTGAGGACAGGCTGAGGGAGCTAGAGGTGTGCAGCCTGGAGAGGAGAAGGCTCTGGGAACCCCAGAGATGCCTGCCAGTACCTGAAAGGATCCCACAGGAAGTCTGCAGAGGGACTTCTCCTGAGGGCATCCCACCTAGGACAAGAGGGAATGGTTTGAAGCTGAGGCAGAGCAGGGATAGACTGGAGCTGAGGATGTTCTTCAGAGTGAGGATGGTGAGACTCTGGCACAGGCTGCTCAGGGAGGCTGTGGCTCCCTGGGAGTATTCAAGACCAGGTTAGATGGGACCTTGAGCAGATGAATCTAACTGAGAGGTGTCCTTGCCTCTGTTGGGGAGGTTGGAGTAGATAAGCTCTGAGGTCCCTCCCACCCCAAAATATTCTGTGATTCTATGATTCTATATAAACAATTCTGTCTTTAGGGGAATTAAAAAAAAAAAAACAAAACCCCACAAAACAACAAAGCCAAATATGAATCAACTGTGCAACACTAATTAATTCTTGTAAACCATACAGGAGAGAGAAAGTCTCAGGTACTAATAACCACTCAGTTACTAGCCCCTTGGTCTAAAACGTTTTCATTTCCATTGCAGACAAGGATAAAACTGATTTTTAAACCTGTGTCCATCATTCTGTTAAACTTTAAGCGCTTGAAGAAATTCTTCCCACAGCCTGTGCTAACTTCCTTGTTAAATTTGCTCAGTAATGTAAGGAAATTGAAGAAAAGAAGAATATCACCCACCCATGTTAATTCTGAAACTGCAAACCAGAGGCAGGCTGGAGCAGCCTCGGCGTTGATTTGTGCTAAAGAAAATGAAATCTGAAAGTCTAGAAATGATAGGGTTGTTTATGGCAAGCTCAGCTCTGCAAAATAATTGCATCCAAGTTCCCATAAACATAAAAGAGAGACGTTCTGCTGCAGCTGGCTGAAAGGATGGTTTGATTAAGGAATAGAGATAACATTTACAGCTTCAGAAGAACTTCAAAAAGACCATCAAGGAAATCAGGGGATTTTAAAGGCAGAATACAATTCCCCCAACTTAAAAGCATTATTTTTCCCTCAGACATCAAATTTAGATTATAATACCAGAAGCCTGTAACAAACCTCCCACAAAGAAATAATAGCACGCCGCACGTCCTATGGCTGTTCAACACCCCATTTAAATACAATTACTGGCCCTTTGCCAGAAGCTAGGAAGCATTTTCTTTCCATAGCAACAGCAAGGGAAAGGTCAGGACAATACTTCTGCAGGAAAGCCTGCCCTTAAGAAGGATTCAGAATTACATTGTGGATTACATGCTTTGGAAATATGGCACTTGCCAGGTAAAATTTGCCTGCATTATCATCCTCCTCCTCCTCCCCCATCCTCCTCTTGGGATGTGTTCCTTGGGTTTGCAGAGCACACACCTGGCTCCTTTTATACCATTTTTTTTCTTCCTCCCCCCCACCTCCTCCATTCAGTATTTAGTCAAAGTTGCTCCAAGTGCTACTTTAGCAAGTGTGTAAATGAGAGGCAGCAAACGTTCCTTGTTAATTCATTGAGAGCATAGCTCAGGATGTATTTAATTAAAAGCAATGAACTGAGCTAATCTACCTAGCTCCTTTTATTGGATTTGGTCTAGTAAGCAGCCTTTTAGAGACCAGAATATTTAAGGGACAATGTATTGTTGTTTCCCAGCTTTCTGTTTGTTTGTTTATTTTTATCTTTTGCCAAATGTATTTATGTTGTTTGCCTGCTGGCATAAAAGCAAAGAGACTCTTTCCTAACCTTGTTTTAGGCTCTGCTAGGAGCTAGTTAGTTAGTGTGCCTGACTGGCAGACTAATAGCATCTGGTTTTGAAGAGTAAGCTGGCAAAAACATATGCAGATGAGTCACTTTGATCATGTGAATGATTTCATTCAGCTTCTGCTAAGTGCTTCCAATCACAGGCTCCCTTGGAATCATAATCCAGGGAGAACAATGTCATTAGCCCAATAAAAGTGCTAAAATGGTTCAGGTAGCAGGCCTAATTGAAAGCTTTTAAAATGTCAAGATTTCCTGGAGGAACTCAGGAGGTTGTGGAGAGTTACCTGAATATTGAGGTCTTTTCAAAAAGCCCTGGAATCTGCTAGCACGGAGGGGATCCTGAATGTTCACACCCATTCAGGAGCATCCACTGGACTTGTACAGGACAGCAGCATTGCCATCAGATCAAGGCATCACAAACTTCACAGTCCTGACCCTCAAAGAGGAGCTGGAGAAACCACTCTGAGCTTTGCTTTCTAGCCTGGAGACAGCTCACTATGGGCAGGGCACACAGGGACCTCAGAGCTGCCTGCCAGCACCTGAAGGGATCCTGCAGCAAGGCTGAAGAGAGACTTTTGCTGAGGCTGCCCAGAGACAGGCCAAGGAGCAATGATTTGAAGCTGAGGCAGAGAAGGGTTAGGCTGGAGATGAGGAAAAAGTTCTTCAGTAGGAGGGTGGTGAGACTCTGGAGTAGGCTGCCCAGGGAGCCTGTGGCTGCCTCCTGCCTGGGAGTGTTCAAGGATGAGGCTTTGAGCAGCTGAGTCTAGTTGAGAGGTGTCCCTGCCTGTGGTGGGGAGGTCAGAGCAGATGAGCTCTGAGTTCCCCTCCAGAAGAAGCCTTCCGTGATTCTGGTTTTGTTTACTCGGGAAGGGTGCTGAGTTCTCAGCAGAGGAAGTCTGCCTTGTCTCAAGTTTTAAGGTACTTGAGGCAGCTGGCCCAGCCAGAGCTCCTGCTGTTGCTTGGTTCTGCACATCTTATCCGAGGAAAACAATAAACTCATCTGCTACCTGCCTACTGCAGTGATCTTCAATTTTATTATCATTAATTAAAGCGTCTTACTGCAAACTGAGCTCCTGATTTTACTGAAGGTAAAGAAAATAGTCAGTAACACAACTTCTTTCCTTAATAAGTGAAGGAGAGAGTGACAGATATACAGGGCAGGGGAATGCAGCAGAGTCAAAGCAGGGTAAGTTATGGGCTACAGAATTATATCTACTGCTATTGTGAAAGTTACACCAGTGATTTATTTTGAACAACGTCTCCCTTTCCCCCTCAAACCATTGAGCTGTTAATCTAATGCAGGCACTAAGTCAGGGTTTGGGTTTGTTTTTTTTTTTTTCCCCCCTGTTCTTTTACTCCTGACATCCACATTTCTACAGTGGTTATTTGTTTTTTGCAAGCTCTAAGTGATGAAATTCGCTTGCTGGCAGTAGTGTGGAAGGGTCTAGCAGGTCTTCCATCTTTATTTCATTTCAGTAAATCAGAACAATTCCCTCAAGCCCATCAAAAAAAAAAAAAAAAGAACTTGACAATTTATCAGTGGAATAACTTTGGATCCTAGGTTTCCACAATGGGATTTGGAAGTCTTCTGACCAAAATTGTTTCTTCCTGCAGCATCTGGTGTGAGAACAGTGGAGATAAACGTAACAAGCGCCAGCTAAACCTTTCAATAAAGTTAAACTTACATTACAGCTTTAATATTAAAGACCAACAGAGCTGATATTTGTTGAAAGCAGTTTTGCTAGATGAAAACCCAGCAGGCAGGTCGGCGGAGAGCAGCACAGGCAACGTGGCAGAGCTCAGGGCACCAAGGGCTGGGATCCTCCAAGCTCCGCCAGGGTTTCCTATGCTGGCTTTGAAACAAGAAGAAGGCATCCCGTGGGGAATGGCAGCAACAACCTGGCTGCCTTCTAGCAAGCTGAAAATGCCAGCAACAACCTGGCTGCCTTCTAGCAAGCTACTAAAGCCTGAGCTCCTACACCTAAGTGTATCAACTCATCTCTCACCATCAACGTGAGGCTGCAGTGTGAGTGCAGCCCAGACAGCAACCGCATGGGCAGCAGGGCAAGGGAGGGGATTCTGCCCCTTTGCTCTGCTCTCCTCACACCCCACCTGCAGCACTGTCTGCAGCTCCCAGCACCAGCAGCACATGGAAATGTTGGAGTCAGTCCAGATGAGGCCATGAAGATGCTGGAGGGCTGCAGCAGGTCTGGCTGTGAGGACAGGCTGAGAGAGTTGGGGCTCTGCAGCCTGGAGAAGAGAAGGCTGCCAGGAGACCTTGGAGTGGCCTTCCAGGATCTGAAGGGCTGTGGAGGGACTACTGACAAGGTCTGGTACTGTCAGGATGAGGAGGAATGGGTTTAAAGTGGCAGAGGGGAGGTTGAAACTGGATGTTGGGAGGAAGTTATTTGCAGTGAGGGTGGTGAGACACTGGCACAGGTTGCCCAGGGAGGTTGTGGAGCACAGAAACACAGAATGTGATCAAAGATCTTCAACCTTCTGTGTTCCACAACCTCCCTGGAGGTGTTCAAGGCCAAACTGGATGAGGTCTTGAATGACCTGTTCTAGTGGGAGGTGTCCCTTTCTATGGCAGGATGTTGGAACTGGATGAGATTTGAGGTCTCTTTCAACCTAAACCATTCTATGGTTCTATCTGGTAGTGGGTTAGATGTTCTGTAGTCTCTCCACACAAAATCCATAGCACCATTAAAGATGCACACCTACTGTCTTGTTTACAGCTAATCAATGTTTATTAGTGGCCTTAATTTGGTTTGCAAAGGCTGCTAACTAGGAGCAAGAGCACCTGTAGTACTCATCCCTGAGAGGCTTCTGGATGACATTTGCCATAGTTTACTCCTCCTGTGGCAGAATTATCACAGAACTTAGAAGGGGAAAAAAATGTCCTGGGCAATTGTGTCCAAAGTCTAACTCCAGAAACAGCAAGGGAGAGGTGCTGGAGCAGGATGTGCTCTGGAAACAGAGTTCCATCTGGCAGATGTAGCTCAGTCTGTGTCTGTGACTTTTGTAGCAGTGACAAGAGTGCTGGTGAGAGATCCTGACCCAGCTAAGCTAAGCAAGCTGCTGTTAGAGCAGGAACCAGAAGTTTGCTCTGTGTTTCTCTTACCTACAAACCTTTTCTCTCAGTCTGGTGGCTAAAGGCTCAACCTTCTCTGTCAGCTAATACAGTCTTGTTTTGGAGTCAGGATCGGAGCTGAGAGTCAAGATGAATCAGGGTGAAGCTGTGTCCTTTGCAGGACCAGAAAGCCTGCCAGCCTGCATTTTCAGATCTCTTCCAGGGAGCTGCACTCAGAGATAGTCAGAAAACCCAGGAATGGGGAATTCTTCCTGCCAAGCTGCAAAGAGCCATAGCGACTGCTGGAGTGTGTGAACCCTCCTGGATCTTGGAAACCCTAAGCCAGCACAGCCATACAAAGATGCAGTGTGGAGTACAGCTTTGTCCTGTCCACAGCTGAAGATGTGTGAAGGTCTGGGGACAATGCAAATAATGCCTGACCACTCTGGAACTGAACTGCAAGGGCAGTGAGGCATGGCATACAAATAGGCAAGAATGAAGCCTTTCAGCCTGCAGATTCCTTCTCCCCCTTCTGTTTGTTGTGTCCTCTTGTCACATGGGAACAATTTACTGACTGCAGCCCCCCCAAGTGATGCAGTAACTTTAGCCTCCTACCTTTGTCCTAGATGAAGAGAACCTTACACACCTTACACACTTCCCATCAGGTGAAGGTTGTTGCTTTCATTACAATTTACTCTCACTCTACCTATGCCAGACCTGGCCATACACTTCCTGTCCTCTCCTTTCCTTTCTTCATCCTTAAGGACTCCCAAGACTTCCCTCCCCGTGCTATATTTTACAAATCTAAACCTTGGCTAGCATCTTTTAAATGCAGGAGGTTGCTCTGGAAGAAGGAAAAGGAAGTCTCCAACTTTATGAAGTTGTAGAAGCCTCACCAGTGACAGCAAGATGCTCCAGCAAGTTATGAGTTAGTTATTTTCCACACGCTTTGTGCATTGGGTACCTGCCAAGCAGCTCAGCCCCAAGCATGCTCCTGCTGGTGCAGTGCTATGTGAGGCAGGCTGAAGGAGCAAAGCATCCCAGCGCTGCTCGTTGCCTGAAACACTTGTAATCAATTACCATTGCTGCTGTGCTGTGCAAAGTCCAAATGCCCTGCCTCGCTGGGATGGTAATGGCATGGCTTGGATGGAATTGTCCATCAGACCACAGCATAAATCTCTGAGAGGCAGTTCTCAGCCATTCAAATTAATTTCTCCTGTTTAAAATTCTAACCATAGTAGGTAAGAGTGTGTTTTCCCTTACCCACAGAGGGGTGTTTTATACATGTCAATGTTTATTTCCATGTGTTTTAGCAAAGGAGATGAGCTGTGCCTGCACTGCATGAGCGAAAACTAGGCCAGCTAAAGCCCAGAGAGTAACGGTCTCGTTTGGAGGAAGCACAGCAAAAACAAGGCTCAGCTCTGGTAGGATGAAAGATTCTGTTGTAATAAAGAGAGGGAGTTCTAGATAGATCAGCTGTGAATGGGTGGAGCACTGCTGGGTAAGGAATTGGCTGGCTGGTGGCAGGAAGAGAGTGGTGACCAAGGGCACAGTGTCCACCTGCAGACCAGTGCCAAGTGGCTCCCTCAGGGGGCAGTACTGGACCCAGTGCTGTTGAACACCTTTGTCAGTGACATGGGCAGAGGAATCAGTGCAGCCTCAGCAAGTGTGCAGCTGGCACCAAGCTGTGTGGCAGTCAACTTGCCAGAGGGCAGGGACCTGCACAGGCTGCACAGGCTGCAGAGCTGTGCCCAGGCCAACCTCAGGGCATTCAACAAGGCCAAGTGTAAGGTCCTGCAGCTTGGTGGGTGCAATGCCAAGCACCTCCCTGGGCAGCCCATTCCAATGCCAGTCTCTCTTGCTGTGTAGAACTTCTCCCTAACATCCAGCCTGAACCTGCCCTGGTGCAGTTTGAGGCTGTGTCCTCTTGTTCTGTCCCTGGGTACCTGGGAGCAGAGCCCAACCCCACCTGGCTACAACCTCCTTGAAGGTAGTTGTAGAGTGTCTCTACGTAATATCCTAGAGGAAAGAAGAGAGAAACACTTTGTGACCTTGCTCAATTCCTTGCATAGATATTTGTAAATGGAGAAAAGAAAATTCTGTCCTTCAAAAAGAAGAAATGTAAAGCACACCTGTTTTACACATCCAAGCAAGGAGAGGAGAGAATTGGAGCAGAGGAGAGCATGCTGGCCAGGATTTTGCTCTAGCAGGTGCTCCTCTTTCCATAAATGTTTAGACAACTTTCAGAATAAATGTAAAAGCCAACACAGGTCTCTTAAAGGTAGGAGGTAAGTGTAAGGAAGTAGTAATGAAATCTCTGGCAAGGCTACACTTCTTGTCCTGTGCTCACTGCTCCTTACCACATCGTTAAAAACCCTGGTTCCTCAGAAATGTGGTGAGAATGAAAGAGAGTTGATCCTAGTAATAAAAGTTATGAGCTGTGAAGACATGAACAGAAAAGGTCTGCTTCTGAAACACTCTCTGGAAAGGCAAAGTAACCGTGGCACAAATGTTAACTGTTGAAAGGGAGTTCACACTAAAAACAAATATTGTAGATAGGTTGATGCAGGAGAATTTGAGGCATTGCTCCATTTTTACTAAGCCTTCCTTACTCTGTTTGCTGTCTGCTTTGAACTGGGAGGTTTTTATCACTGACTATACCCACGGGCCACAAGCAGTTTGTGTGTCAGTTCTGCTGCTCGCTCATTAACTGCAACTTTAGCAGAGCTGCAGGTTGTGCAGAAACACCAAGGGGCTGGGTGCTGGACTGCAAGCAAGCAAAGCAGGACAAACCAGAGGCAGGTCACTCACTGTGCCTGCAGAAGATCAGTCATGCTATCAGCAAAGGCATCTCCTGAGACAGGAACCTTAACTCAGACTCAGCTTGCTTTTCTCCATCCTTCTGTAAAAGTCATGTGGGAGACACTGGTGACAGCTCTATAGAATGCAGGCAGGAGACCAAATCTTGCTCTCCTAGGCACAGCTTGAAGAGGGCAGATTGAGACTGGAGATTAGGAAGAAATTCCTGACAATGAGAATGGGGAGACACTGGCACAGGCTGCCCAGGGAGTGGTTGTGGGTGCCAGGTTGGGTGAGGCCTTGAGTAACCTGGTCTAGTGGAAGGTGTCCCTGCCCGTGGCTTGGGAGGTCAGAACTAGAGGATCTTTAAGATCCCCTGCAACCAAAACCATTCTGTGGTTCTATGTGGATGCCTCAGCAGCACATCCAGGGGCATGCAGAAATGCTAAGCAGGGAACTGAGCCTCGCAGCTTTCCCACTCCTGCCTTGTTTCCTTGCTCCACATTTGCTGGAGAAGGGACATGAGCACTGCAAGGTTTGGGGGTTTTTTTTCCCTATAGGACTTTAGACCTATAATAGGCTGAGCTGCATTCTAAAGGTTTGATATTTATTGACTGTGTGCCAAAATGTATTGCATCCTGTGCTTCATATTCCTTAGGAGCCCAAGGTCCGCCTGTTAAGTGGGGCATGTGCCCTAGCAACCATTTTTTAATCAAATTCTAAGGGCAGGGGATGATTTCTCACACACAAATAAATAGATGTAAAGTCAATACCAGCCATTTCTACTCCCAATAAAGAGGAGGCAAACATGCAGCTATTGAAACTGCCACAAAACAAAAAAAAAAAAAACAAAAAACAAAGCAGAGAAGATATTGAGCTCGAGAGCTCTGACAGCAGTGGCAACAGATGAGATTCACGTGCTCAATAAAAATAACAGGGTGGGAAATGTTGTGGCCTATTTGTTTTGAAAATGGAATTATTGAAACCACCGTTGCAGAAACATTGTGAGAGCCTTCTCCTGTTGTAATTAATCCTAAGCAAAAAAAAAAAAAAAAAAAAAAAAAAAAAAAAAGGTTTTCATTTGCCACTTGGTGGATTTTACTGCAAGAAAAAAAACAAACCAAACCAAACCAAACCCCCAAATGTCCCAGAGCTCCAAATGATGTTACAGTTATGATCAGAAAGGGAATTGATGAGCAGATGAAACTGTCAAAAAGCCTCCCCCCTGCCTCTTAGCCTCATGCAAGGCTTCCAGACTCCTGCTCATACCCCCTTGCCCTTAATCTGGCAGTGTTCACAAAGCCCCATCAGATTTGGTGCCTTTCCTCACCTTTAAACATCTAAATGCTTAAAAAATTCCAGACCTTCAGAGGTTATTTCAATACAAACCCCCCCTCACCTTTCTTTTCTTTCCCTCTTCAGACTAAGCCCTGCCCTGACTGTAGTTAGCAGTGACAGGTTTTGCCCTTGCTCGATCCTCTCCTTACTGTGGCATGGTGACTTTGGTGAGAGGAGAGCAGGCTGGCAGGATTTTTGCCATGGATTTCACTGGGGTGTCTTTTCACTCTGTAGATATAAATAGATATGGCACTGAGCAAGCCTTTAACTGGAAGCAGACCAAAAGGAAGGTGAGATTTGCCTCCTGATGTGTCCACTCTTGCCTGCCACATGTGCTGAGCACCTAACCTCTTTGCCCCTGTGTGAGGAGCACAGTGCCACACCATCTGGGCTTGTAGAAGATGCTGCCCATGAGCCCATGAATGCTTTTTCACTGGTGCCAGGAGATTCAGGGTCCTGCCAGCAAACTGAGGGGGAGCAGAGACTAATTTTCCTCCTTGCAGAATTCAGCTGTTGGAAAGAGAGTGCAGTTTGACAGGAACAGAAGGTGTGGGTGCTGCTTCAGAAGTACAGCTGTGAGGAGCAAATATCCTGTGAAATACTTATATATTAAGACATCTCATGCAAATGATACACATGGGCCTGTGTCTGAGAGTCAGAACAAATCCAATCATGTGAAAAATCCATCCTGAATTGGCTTCCTGCAGACCAGGTCCAAATGAGTGCCCAGAGCCATGGAAATTAAAGCTATGGCAACATCACCTTTACAGAGGAGTAGGCTTACTTAATGTAGGAAGTGCTCTTCTCCTGCTCCAGATAGATTAATAACTTCCACTTTACTCTGCTTTTGTGAGAAGCTACCTCCAATACTGTTGGAGTGAGTACAGAGGAGGCACAAAGATGATGCAAGGTCTGCAGCAGCTCTGCTGTGAGCACAGGCTGAGGGAGCTGGGGGAGTGCAGCCTGCAGAGGAGAAGGCTCCAGGGGGGCCTCAGAGCTGCCTGCCAGTACCTGAAGGGATCCTGCAGGAAGGCTGCAGAGGGACTTTTGCTGAGGGTGTCTAGAGACAGGACAAGGGGCAATGGCATGAATCATAGAATCATAGAATCATAGAATGGTCTAGGTTGGAAGAGACCTCAAAGATCATCCAGTTCCAACCCCCCTGTGCCATAGGCAGGGACACCTCCCACTAGATCAGGACGCTCAAGACCTCATCCAGCCTGGCCTTGAACACATCCAGGGAGGGAGCAGACACAACCTCCCTGGGCAACCTGTTCCAGTGCCTCACCACCCTCACTGTGAAGAATTTCTTCCTAACATCCCGTTCAAATCTCCCCTCTGCCAGTTTGAACCCATTCCCCCTCGTCCTGTCCTTACAAGACCTTGTGAACAGTCCCTCCCCAG
>VWZI01021156.1:1355475-1415440 GCA_013396835.1 Psilopogon haemacephalus | reverse complement strand
TCTCCAGCCACTCACCACCCAGCCTGTATTTGTGCTTGGGATTGCAGCGCCCCAGGTGCAGGACCTTACACTTGGCCTTGTTAAATTTCATGAAGCTGAGGCAGAGCAGGGTTAGGCTGGAGCTGAGGAAACTCTTCAGTAGGAGGGTGGTGAGTAGGCTGCCCAGGGAGGTCTTGAGCAGCTGAGTCTAGTTGAGAGGTGTTTAGAGGGCATGGTAGGGAGGTTGGAGGAGATGAGCTCTGAGGTCCCTTCCAACATGAGCCATGCTAGGATTCTGCTCACACAGTTAACTGTAGGTATGCTACAACCCTCCCTGATGTCTTCTGTCTTCAACATGTTGCCCCTGGATGCAGGCATATGAATGCAAGCACTCACTGAAAAGGCAGAGCAGCTGCTTTCAATAGCCTGTAGTGACAAGTGCATGAAGATGATCCCTTTGAAATGAGGCAGGGCTGAAACATCTCCAATCCTTTCCAGCCTACGGACAGGCAGTGCTATTGTACCTCAGTTCTTTCTATACTGGGCCATACCTAAAGTCCACTTCTGTGACTGTCTCCACTTCTCAGGCTCTCACTGGCAAACTGTCAAACCTATCCCATGGTTTGAGGAGCAGAGCATGGAAGTCCCCAGAGATACAAGCCAGACCTACCTCAGTGTCATCGTTGCCCATAGCTTTACTGTCCTAGGAAATAACAAACTTGCACTCCAAATCACCACCACCACACCCTGGGTGCTGACACCAGGGCAGAGCTGCCCACTTGCACCCAAGATAGGCCATTTTGTTTTCAGTGCCTGGAGTTTACTCCCCTTCCTACCACAGAGGGAAGGAATCACACTTATTTGAAGTTAGGTTTCCATTTCAAGCCTGCCTGATCTCCCTGCAGCTTTTCCCCCCAAATACATCCCGTTAAAGAAGAGAGCTAAAATTCACAGAGCTGTCAAGTCAGATATCCATTAAGATAGTAAGATGCCAGTGTTCAGACTTCAAGATTACAGCATTCAATCTCGGAGGAATTCACCTTGTTAATGAGAAACAAGAGAGGAAGGAGTGCACACCACAGACAGGTGGGGGAGAGGATAAGGCTGTGTGAACAATATGACAGTAAAATAGGAAGCACAGATTGAGGTACCACAAGGAACAAGAATTCCTCAGCTAAGACTTGTCAATGAGATTTTTAGCATATGATATGCACTTTTAATTAAATTATGGCCCAGAGTCAGAGAAGAAAGCCAAAGGCCCAAGTCTTTTATTTCATTTTTAGAACAGAGACCTTATCTTCTGCAGCATTTCATGCCCTCCTAATTAACTACGGATTTATGGCTTTAAAGTACCTGGGAACTCAGCAGGACTTTTAGGATTCATCCTATGCTGAGCTCAGGGCAGTAGAGCAGAGGGCTGAGATGCTGGTTGGGTCAGGGGCAACCTTCCTGATAGCTTCAGAGGGATGTGGGTAAGGTGCTAGAAGAGCTTAGCATTGCAATAAATGCTACTACACCTTGCAGTAGCAAAGTTCTGTGCCTTTTATGTGTTAGCACACTCAATAAAAACCTAATTGTGTTTGCTTATAGCAACAGGATATGATTCTATGCAGAGGCAAACACTTCTGAGGGTGCCCAAAGTACTGCTGCAAGCTGATTGAGTTTTGCTCTGCCTGCCAAATCCTACACTTATTGGCAACAACTCTGGCACTTCTTTCACATTATTTCAAAGAAACAAATATCTCTTCTGCTTGAAAACAACTGCAGAGGGCTTTGCTTGTGGGAATAACATATTATTAAATATATTATTTATTACAGCCAGGGGTGGCCAAGGACAGCACAAGGGGCATGGGAGGCAAGCTGGAGCAGAGCAGCTGCCATGGGAACAGAAGGCAAAACTTTATCCCTGTGAGGGTGGCAGAGCCCTGGAGCAGGCTGCCCAGAGAGGTTGTGGAGTCTCCTTCTCTGGAGACTTTCCAAACCCACCTGCATGTGCTCCTCTGTGCCCTGCCCTGGGCGCTGCTGCTCTGGCAGGGGGGTTGGACTGGATGAGCTTTCAAGGTCTCTTCCAGCCCCTACCATTCTCTGATCCTCTCATTTTAAAACCTTAGCCTGTATTGTGGCAAGTGGCTCTGTAAAACTTCAGAGTTTCACAATTTAATTCAGTGTTTTCTTGAAGTCATCTCACAGAAAAAGCAGCTGAAATGTGATCAAAATACAAGAATGGAAGGAAAGCTGCAGGGGAGCATCAGGCCTCATTCTTCCCTTATTTGTGAGGCCAGAGTTTTGGCAGCTGGGAATTTGCAGCAGAACTTTTCTCTGAGGTATGCCACTCGCAGTTGTATTTTGGCTTTTCTTCCACAATGAGGTTCCAAGCAGAGAAGGATGTTGCTGTGGTCCATGAGAATAAATGTTCTGTATATACTGCAGTCTGTCTTGGGACTTAATTTTTTTTTCCCCCTGTTATTACTATTATTGTTATTTTTAAAAAATTATTAGTTGAAGATTTCACTTTCCCAAATTACAGAATGTCAGGGGCAGGAGTGGACCTTGAAAGCTCATCCAGTCCAACCCCCCTGCCACAGCAGGATCTCCTATACCACATCACACAGGAACACATCCAGATGGTTCTTGAATATCTCCAGAGATGGAGACTCCACAGCCTCCCTGGGCAGCCAGTCCCAGTGTTCTGTCCTTCAAAGGCTCACAGGATGTCAGGGGTTGGAAAGGAACCAAAGAGCACACCCAGCCCCCCCCCCCTGCCACAGCAGGACCAGACAATCTAGCTCAGGGCACACAGCAACACATCCAGACAGGACTTGAAAGGCTCCAGACAATGAAAGGCTCCACAACCTCTCTGGGCAGCCTGTGCCAGTGCTCTGGGACCCTCACAGTCAAGAAGTTGCCTCTTGTGTTGAGCTGCAACCTCCTGTGCTGCAACTTCCATCCATTGCTCCTTGGCCTATCCCAGGGAGCAGTGAGCAGAGCCTGTCCCCCCCCTTCCTGACCCCCAGCCCTGAGAGATTTGGAATAATTGATTCAATCCCCTCTGAGTCTTCTCTTCTGCAGCCTAAGCAGCCCCAGGTCCCTCAGCCTCTCCTCCCTAGGCAGTGCTGCAGTCCCCTCAGCATCCTCACAGCCCTCCACTGGACCCTCTCCAGCAGATCCCTGTCCCTCTGCAACTGGGGAGCCCAAATCTGAAGGCAGTGCTCAGGATGAGGTCTCAGCAGGACAGAATAGAGGTTGGGTAGAACCTCCCTTGATCTGATGGACACACTCTTCTTCATGCCCCCCAGGATCCCACTGATCCCCAGGGCACGTTGTTGTGCCATGGATGTTCTCCCCCAGCACTCTCAGCTCCCTCTCCTTGGGGCTGCTCTCCAGCAGTCCCCTCCCAGCCTGTCCTGCTGCAGTTTATTCTTCCTGCCCAGGTGCAGGACTCTGCACTTGTCCTTGCTGAGCCTCATTTGCTTCCTCTGTGCCCAGCTCTGTCTGTGCAGGTCTCTCTGGATGGCCTCACAGCCTGCAGCTGGCTCAGCCAAGCCTCCCAGCTTGGTGCCATCAGCAAACTTGCTGAGCAGACACCTTCCTTGGGATCAAATGAAATGTAGCAATCAGATATTGTGTGTCTACACTTCAACACTGTTTATGCTAGCCTTGGAAATAACAGGAAGCATTTCCAACCTGCCTTAGCAGCCACACATCTTGCTGACAAATGACATCAATTAGGCACACTGAGCTGACTCAAGAACCCTGCAAGCTGCTTGTACAGATTCTATGAGGAAAAAGGACCTTGTTCAGGCCTTACCTGTCATTAATGGTGCACAAAATCTCAATATTTGAATATTCCTTCACTCCTTCCACACCTTACACCAGTCAGCCTCACCAGAGAGTTGTCTTCCCAGGCTTTAGAGGGAAGATCATTTCTTTTCCATTCTGCTCCAATGAAATGTCAAAAGTCTATTTACTTCTTCGAGTTCAGCACTTCAGGGTGTCTCCATGCAAGGGACAAGCAAATGTTTTTAGCCTAATCAGAGCTTCTCTCCCCTTTTCTTTATTTGTTTGGTTGGTTTTGTAGTGATTTTGAAGCACTTCTGGAGCCTTGTGGCACTTAAGGATATCTTTAGTTTTCCTTCCCAGAAAAGCAGAGGAGCTCTTGTTCACAAAGACTTATCACTGTGATAACAACAAATGTTGAGTTTCTTTCCTCAGGCTGCTCTGCTTTTTTTTTTTTTTTTCCTCTTTTCTAGTTAGAGACATAAACCCAAAAGCATTAACAACAGCAGAAGGAATAAAGTAATGAGAAATTTTCAAGATGCTTTTGAAAGCTGTGGAAAGTTTTCTTGAGCAAAAAGGACTCAGCCATCCAACAAGACCAAGTGCAGGGTCCTGCATCCGGGTCAGGGCAACCCAGGTACCAATATAAGCTGGGCAGTGACTGGCCTGAGAACAGGCCTGAAGAAAAGGGCTCAGGGTGAGGCAGCAGTGTGCACCTGCAGCCCAGAGAGCCAAGCAGAGCCTGAGCTGCAGCAAGAGCAGTGTGGGCAACAGGGTGAGAGAGAGGATTCTGCCCCTCTGCAGCCTCTGCTGAGACCCCACCCGGAGCACTGTGTCCAGATCTGGAGCCCCTGGGACAGGAGAGGTCTGGGGGTGCTGGAAGGTGTCCAGAGAAGGGCCATGAGGATGATCAGAGGACTGGAGCTGCTCTGATATGAGGACAGGCTGGGAGAGTTGGGGCTGTGCAGGCTGGAGAGGAGAAGGCTGCCAGGTGACCTTATTGTGGTGTTCCAGTATCTGAAGGCGGCTACAAGGAAGCTGGGGAGGGACTTTTTAGGATGTTGGGTAGTGATAGGACCAGGGAGGATGGATCCAAGCTAGAGGAGGGGAGACTGAGATCCCTCTCTACCTGGCTGCTCTCCAGCCTCTGTCCCCAGCCTGTAGTGCTGCCTGGGGTTGTTACAGAACACTTGGACTTGTTACATCTCATCCCATTGGCCTCTGCCATACATCTTTCCTTTCCCAAGTATTTAATGCAGGGATTCCTAACACGCCCACTTTTGTCCCCTTTGTTCTGCTTGGGAACAAAGGCGAGGGCTGTCCTGGAGATAAGGTCTCCTGAAGGGCGCTGGGAAGTGCAGAGCAGAGGCAGAGAGGGATGGATTTCCTAAGCCTGGTGCTGTGGGGTAGCTGCCTCCTACACAGCACAGCAGTGACTCACTGGGGCCACAGCCACACTCCACAAACGGAGCAAAGTGCAGAGAGAGGCAGCAAGGCACTGGGGGCTCCTGCAAAGGGCACCCAGAGCTTTATTGTCTCTGCTCTCCCAGATTCAGCAGGGAGCAATTGTCCTGATGTCTGCAAGCCACTCAGAGTCTGCTTAGGGTTAGGGGTAGGGCTAGGAGTTAGGGCTTAGGGTTGGGGTTCTGGTTAGAGTTAGGCCTTAGGATCAGGGTCAGGGCTTAGGGTTAGGGGTCAGGGTTAGGGGTAGACTTGGGTTAGGGTTAGGCTTGGGTTTAATGTTAGGGTTGAGTTCAGTGTTAGGGTTGAGTTTAGTGTTAGGGTTGGGTTTAGTGTTGGGGTAGAGGTAGATGTAGGGGCAAGGGTGGGTATAGGCTTGTATTAGGGTCAGATTTAGGCTTATGGTTAGGGATCTGGCATGCCTTAAAATACAGCCTGGGGATGCCTTAAAACAGAGATCAGAAATCTTGGGTTTCAAAATCATGGTTGTGGAGGCTGAAAATATTTAGACACATAATCGAAATGTTTACTAAAAAGTGTTCTGAAAGAAATACAAATATTTGTTTTCCTTCTCTCCTTCTTCAGGGAACAGAAACTAAAACCTGAGGCTGCTTTCTGGGCACAGTTTTCTTTTGTGCTCCCTTCTTGCTAAAGCAATTGGAGCTTGTCACCATGGTAAACAAGCAAACAGTCTGCTGGGCTGACCTCTGAGGCAGCTCCTGTGCTCTCTCCTACTCTGGGTGTCTGCAGGGCTCAGAGAAAGCAGGGTTGGCTGCTCTGCAAAACTAAAGGCTTTACAGACAGCTTTGGCAATGGGATCCCTTCTGAACTAAGCACTAGCGGAGGTTGAAGTGAATTAAGAAGTTAACTTCTGGTTAATGCCTCACCAGGCAGGGCACTGAGTGTACTCTTGTCACTTCCACAAAACAGAGAAAGTGACTCACCCAAGTGCTGGATTAGCCCTATCTGGGCTCCACACAAAGCTTTACTCTTTTCTGCTAAGAAGGTAAATGTAGCCCACACCCGTCCCATTGGCAGGACTTGAGCACACTTTGGGCTTTGCTAACTTTCTGACAATCAGCTGGGATTGAAATCAAACCAAAGCAAAACAAAGCAAAGAAAAAAAAAAACCAGCTCCTGGCAAAAAGTAATTTCACTTAGGAGCAACCATCCTAAGAATGGAGGCATTCCTCTAACTCCTTTGTAACTCCTATGTGGACTTTAGCCAGTTAAATTTGGCTTCCTCTGCCTCTCTTGCAAACCCAGACCTCACCTGACTGGGGTGTTCCTGACTCTTCAGACTGAATCTTTCATCTTCCTGCCTGTATGAGCTAGATCTGAGGACCATGGCCATGAAAGAATACTCCACTCTTTATTCTTCCAAATTCAGATGCTGAATTTGGACGAACACTGCAGATGTGGCATCACCAAGGCAGAGCAGAGGAGGGAGGAGAAGCTCCCTTGACCTGCTGGCCACTCTCTTCTTAATGCACCTCAGTATACCATTGGGTTGTTGGCTGCAAGAGCACATTGCTGGCTCATGACTAACTCCTTGTCCACCAGCACTCCCAGGCCCTTCTCTGCAGAGCTGCATTCTGGCAGGTCAGCCCCTGCCTGGGGTTATTCTTCCCCAGGTGCAGTACCCTACACTTGCCTTTGTAAAGCTTCATCAGATTCCCCTCTGGAAGAGCTCTGCAGTCTGTGCCAGTCCTGCTGACTGGCAGCACAGCCTCCAGAGGTGTCAGCCTCTCCTCTTCTTGCTGACCTCACCCTGTCCCTTGATCCAGGTAGCTGAGGAATGTGGTGAACAAGACTGGAGGCAGGGTGGAGGCAGAGGGTGTCCCAGGGCTGCGTTCACCAAAGCAGCCTGCCCCCATTTCCTCTCTATGCTTTAGCCCCCTCCTGGACTGTGGACATTGTGCCAGCATGTCCAGAGTCATGGGGGTACCTGCAGAGCTGAGCTCAGCCTCCCTGCCTCACTCTGGGCCATGGCTTGGGTTTGCCTAGCCCAGCTTTGCTCAGAGGGGCTGCTGGGCTCTGCACAAGCCATGGCCTCTGCACTGGCTCTGGCAGCTCCTGGGACACCAGGGCAGGTTTGACTGTTTCATCCAAAGGGAATTTCTCTCTCTCAAATATCAAGTTTGCTTCTCCTATTCATCCAGACAGGGCTGGTTAACATGGGGACAGGCTGAGCTTTTGCAACATGAGTCACTTCAAACTCTCCCCAGAGAGGTTGTGGAGTCTCCTCTGGAGGCATTCAAGCCCTGTCTGGATGCATCTCTGTGTGACCTGTGCTAAATTCCATGGTCCTGCTCTGGCAGGCAGGTTGGTCTCGATGATCTGTGGAGGTTCCTTGCAAACCCTGAAATCCTGGGAGCCTGTGGACCCACTACTGACTTCTGGGGAACTCCATCAGCTACAGGCCTCCAGCATCATTGATCACAACCCTCTGAGCTCTCTCAATTCAGCCAGTTCTCAACCCACCTCACTGTCCACTCACCTTCCTAAACTGCCCTGTGAAGGTGAGGCAGACACCATCCACTGCTCTCCCCCAGCTGAAGGTCTGTCTAAGATGAAGACCTCTAGAAAAATCACATTTTTTTTCCTATTTGGGAGCTCAGCTGAGAACACGAAGTTGAAGCAAAGCCACAGAAGAGCAGAAAAAGCAGCAGTGAGAAGCAAGTTCAGCATGTTTTATCTTGTAGACAAGCAATCTGGAAGCTAAGTTTATTGTGAGTCATTTTTTTTTTTTCAGTTCCACATCTGACCATTTTTCCACTCTGTACATGTTTGTTTCAGCAAGACATGAGTCAATATTGAATAGAAAAGTCTGATAGTGTGCTCTTGGTATCAGCACCAGAAATGTTTGTCTAAAGCATTAGGCAAACTACTGCAGGATTTGGTTTGGTGTCATATAAGGAGGGGAGAACAGCACTTGTTGAGACTTTGATCCTATCCTTATCAGCATCAGCTTCTCAGATAATAAGCTGCACAGAGAAGTGAGGATCAGAACTCGGTTGACAGTGCAACAGGAATGTGTCTTGGAAAATGCAGGAAGCCTTCCAGAGGAAGAGGGAAAAGGTAGTGTGTGTGGGGCTGAGCTATGTTGAAATCTTTCCTACAGCTTTCCTCCTCCCTCTGCTAGGAGGATGTCCTAACCCTCCCAGGTGGTGGGAAAAGTTTGAGAGGGCAGCTTCTCTGTATATTTAGCAATGTGGGAAAGCTGTGAGAGGGGTGTTCCCTGCAAGCTGTGACTCAGTGCTGATTCTGTCAAACACAGGCTTTGCTTCCTTGGAGCTACTCAAACACAAGATGTTTCCATCCAGGCCATCACTTTCACTATAGGAACCTACCCTCAGCAGTCCAAGGCAATACTGAAAGGACACAGCCACTATTTTCAGGAATGGCTCTCAGCTCTTTTGCTGTCTCCCAGGCAGAATCCTTGTTCCTGCAGGCTCTGTCTACCTGTCCCACGTCACAGTAAAACCTGCAGTGCTGTGATAAGGGCATTGTGAGCATTGCTCCTGTTTGCTGTGGCTCCTCCTGCCCAGGCATTTAATGGTTACAGACCCTACCTTGGGCCCCAGAGATGCAACCCAGGTAGCTCTGCCTACTCAGAGGATGCTGCCTCTCCAGCTTGTTCCCTGACTGAATCTAAAGAGCATCTTGTTTTGTAAAGCCAAGGTTAAGTGTTCTCGAGTAAGCACTTCATCTGTTACTGGAAATGTTTCATTTTGTTTGAAGTGAAAGACTTCACCTGCAGGTGAAGTCTCTCTCCAGATCCTAAGCTGTTAAAGTCCTGCCTTAGTCCCATAAATATTTAATTACTCCATACTAAAGGAAGCAGATTTTGACAAAAGAGGCTCTCCCCTCTCCCCACTGACTATGTAAGGAGTTTACTCTCTCTACCTTGGTCTTTGTAATTCTTTCTGAATTGGTCACCTCCCAGGGACCATGTGAATGCCACACAGGCTAGTGAGGGCTGCAGCTCCAGCTGATGTCCCAATAGCTGGCAGTGGATGTTGCAATGCTGCCTTGGAGGGCCTGATGCCATCCAGGCTGTACACACAAGGGTGTTTCCACAAGAAACTCCTCCTGTAGATAAAAGTGCTGTGGTGAAAGCTAACAGGGACCAAGATATCTTAACAAAGATCAGGCTGCATGCTTCAGATTTTTGGTTGGGTTTGCACTGCGTGGGTTGCTTGTTGATAGCAGTCTCACATAGCTTAGAGCTGTCCTTACGTATCTCTAGGGGTGTGTTTGTGTCCAGTCAGAGAGGGATTCTCTTTAGCAATTGCACTTGTGAACAGTCCCTCTCCAGCCTTCCTCTAGGTCCACTTCAGATACTGAAATGCTGCTGTAAGGTCTCCCCAGAGCCTCCTCTTCTCCCAGCTGATAAATCCCAACTCTCCCAGCCTGTTTTGTAGGAGGGGTGCTCCAGCCCTTTGATCATATTCTTGGACTTATTTTTATTTTCTTTTATTTTGCATATTGTCAGACCCCACCTGGAGCACTGTGTGCAGTTCTGGAGCCCCCAACACAAGCAGGACATGGAACTGCTGGAGCCAGTCCAGAGGAGATGCTGCAAGGGCTGCAGCAGCTCTGCTCTGAGGACAGGCTAAGAGAGTTGGGGATTTGCAGCCTGGAGAAGAGAAGGCTGCCAGGAGACCTTGGAGTAGCCTTCCAGTATCTGAAGGCTACAAGGGGGCTGGGGAGGGACTATTGATAAGGTCTTGCAATGAGAGGATGAGGAGGAATGGGTTTAAAGTGTCAGAGGGGAGATTGAAACTGGATGTTAGGAGGAAGCTGTTTGCAGTGAAGGTGGTGAGACACTGGCACAGGTTGCCCAGGGAGGTTGTGGCTGCTCCCTCTCTGGAAGTGTTCAAGGCCAGGTTGGATGAGGCCTTGAGTGACCTGTTCTAGTGGGAGCTGTCCCTGTCTGTGGCACAGAGGGGGTGTAACTGGATGATCTTTGAGGTGCCTTCCAACTTAAACCATTCTATGATTCTATATAGGTAGAAGAGATGGAATTACTACCCATTCAAAACCACAGCCTGATCTCAGTCATACTTGTGGCATCCTTGTGGCACATGGATGGGGAGGGAGATCTCATGTAACTGAGATCAGCATTTTTGTCTTATGAGCAGTGGATGTCCACTTTTGCATAAATGAAATAAATAGATGTGCTTTAAATTAAAATAGTTTCTGGTTTGGAACCTCTAGGAACTGCTGTACTGCTCTCTCATATATGCACATTAGTGCCTCCAGCTGCTTGTAACTGAATTACCAGAGGACAATCTCCACAGTGCAGATAACATTCTCTCAGAAGGTATTAAATTAAATGGAATGAAGGGCAATTTCTGGCCACACAACTACAAGTGTGAGTCTACACCCTTAAACAAAGCTTCATGAAGGACCTTCCCAAACTCCTCTTCCTGGTGATTTGAACACCAGATTTGAACACTGAGTCTTTTCCAATCTTTTAAGTTCTAACTTTCCTTCAATTTTATTTAACTGTTATTGCTTTATCTCAACTCAGTCACTCTAGAAGATTCTAAAGTATGAATGGAATAGGATAGAATGCAATAGAATAGAATAGAATAGAATAGAATAGAATAGAATAGAATAGAATAGAATAGAATAGGATAGGATAGAATGGAATGGAATGGAATAGAATGGAATGGAATAGGATGGAATGGAATGGAATGGAATGGAATAGAATAGAATAGAATAGAATAGAATAGAATAGAATAGAATAGAATAGAATAGAATAGAATAGAATAGAAAGAATAGAATAGAATAGAATAGAATAGAATAGAATAGAATAGAATAGAATAGAATAGAATAGAATAGAATAGAATAGAATAGAATAGAATAGAATAGAATAGAATAGAATAGAATAAGCCAGGTTGGAAGAGAGCTCCAAGCTGAGGTTAAGAGAACACAGTTCCACTGTCTGCCTCTGGGGATGGGAACAAAAGATATGCTAGAGAAATAAGTGATTTTAAAGAAGCCATCCTGAAGTGATAGAAGTTGTCTTATTGAGTTTCCAGGTCTTGAAAATAGCAAAGGCAATAAAAAGCTTTATCTAGACATGAGCCAAATTGCCTATGAATATCACCAGCACAGTTTGTGAGGGAAATAGTTTGGAAGGCTAACAGTGTGTGTGCAGGGGAAGAGTGTCCCTTTGTGGTTTGTAGCTGCAAGCCTGATTAATTTTTTAATATTTAGGGTGCAGTTATCCAGGAAATGCAGGAATGCTGAGAATATTTGAAATTCTCTTCTGGTCTGAATGAACTTTGCAGCATTTTGTAGGTCCCAGGAGGGAGAGTTGAATTGCAATATTTAAAAAAATTATTGGAAGAAACATATTGGAGTTATGAGACTAATTTTTAACAGCCTGATGTAGCAGGTGGTAAAGTGACTTGCCAGAAGGATCTCTCTTAAGTTAAATGTGAGTTTGTGGTGTCCTGTTTGTTAAAGTTCAAATCATAGCACTGTAACTATTCACCTTAGCAAAAGCAGACTGACATTTTTCAGGCCAAAGAAGCCCTATCAGACTGTCATTAGTTTAACCCTGTCTTTAAATTCCACTTCAAGGAAAATCAGCCTCAAAAGCCTTTATTCTGAACTGAAAGCCTAGTTTCATTTCTTCCACTTGTAGCCTGATAGTGCCATCAGAGCTATAGCTCTGCCTTACTGATGGCCTTTATGAACAGGCTGTCATTAGCTGATCACCAGAGACCACAGCCTAACTTTTGTTCAAGCTTCTAGGAAGATGCAACACAGAAAGTTCCTCCTTCTGCAGAGGAAATTAGATCCAGAGCCTGTTCACATATCCAAGCCAGAGGAGCAGCATGTCAAATCCACTGGCATTCTCGGGTCTGTCCCCACTGAAATCCCCAACTACAGAGCTCAGAGCACAACTCAGCAAAAGCAATTCAACAGTCAAAGGCAGAGAAGGTTTGCTGGAGTGCACACAGGGGGGTGTATTTATACACTTACAGATGTGTGTTCGTTGTAGCATTTCCATTAGAAACAACAACAATTTGCCCTCTGCCTAGTTAGAAAGGTTCAGAGCTCCAGCTAATAACACAGCAGCACTCAGACAGCTGGAGAATTGCAAAGGGCTGCCAATTACTTAGAATTCTTCTAAAAAACAATGCTTTCTCCTCCTCTTGAAATATATGGAAATGACTATTGTCATTTTAAGTGCTGCTGGAGTGAAAGGGCACCTCTGCTTGCTCTAACAGTGGGACACTTCATTCCAAGTGAGAAACAAAGCTGCAGGGGACTCCAGGTCCCCAGCCTGTCCTCTGGTACAAGAGCAGCCTCAAGGGCTCAGCAACTCAGCAGGTGAAGAGGGACAGGGATCTGCTGGAGAAGGTCCAGTTGAAGGCTCCAAGGATGCTGAGGGGACTGCAGCACTGCCTGGGGAGGAGAGGCTGAGGGACCTAGGGCTGCTTAGGTTGCAAAAGAGAAGACTCAGAGGGGATTGAATCAATGTCCATAAATCTCTGAGGGCTGGGGGTCAGGAGCAGGGGGACAGGCTCTGCTCAATGCTGCCTGGGATAGAACAAGGAGCAATGGATGGAAGCTGCAGCACAGGAGGTTGCAGCTCAACACAAGAGGCAACTTCTTGCCTGCAAGGCTCCCAGAGCACTGGCACAGGCTGCCCAGAGAGGTTGTGGAGTCTCCTTGTCTGGAGCCTTTCCAGGCCTGCCTGGATGTGTTCCTGTGTGACCTGCCCTGGTTGATCCTGCCCTGGTAGAGGGGTTGGGCTGAGATGATCTCTGGAGGTTGCTCCCAACCTCTAACATTCTGTGATTCTGTACAGAAAGAATAATAGGAGAATGTTAGCAAGGAAGCACTGCAGCCCCTAGTCAGATTTTCTTTCATGGAATTTCAAGGCACTCAGTTACTGACACAGATAACAGGAACAAGCATTTAAAAACTCTCATAAAATGGGATTAAAAATCCATCTGCTAAGTTTCAGGGCATACCTCAAATAATAACCTAGAGGTGGCAGGAAGCAAGTTGTATTTCCTAACCTGTCATTTCGTTGTGTAGCAAGGCCTGATTACAATCAGTTATGATGCTTGTGTGCTAGCAAGGAGTGATCAGAAAGTTGGATATCACCCTAGTGACTCAGGGCTACTAACAAAGGCTTTGAAGCAGGGCTTGTTTGGTTGATAAAAGTGCATGGCAAGGGAACATTTCTCCTTCACACACCTACAATTTGAGCTGTGACTACTGGAGGAACCTGAAGTCACAAGGAAGTTCACTCCTAAATGTTTTTTGGTTTTTCTGCTGTTTGGTTTTGTGATTCAATAAATTGTTTATCTGTCCACCTAACACACATTCCTTAAACCTCCAGATATGTTGATCTGACTCCTATGAGAACAGAAAATTCACTGCAAGAAGGGCACTGAGGTGCTGGAGAATGTCTGCAAGAAGGGCAGCAAAGCTGGTGAAGGGTCTTATGAGGAACAGCTGAAGTTGTTTAGCCTGGAGAAAAGGAGGCTCAAGGGAGACCTTATCATTCTCTGCAACTACCTGAAAGGAGGCTGCAGCAAGGTGGGTGTCAGCAGCAAGTGATAAGGCAAAAGGAAACAGCCTCACATTGCACCAAGGGAGCTTTAGAGTAGATACTAGAAAAAAGATCTCCTCAACTGAAAGGATTGTGAGAGAGTGTAAAGAGGCTTCCCAGGGAAGCAGTGGAGTCGTCATCCCTGGAGGTAGTTAAAAGACATGTGGTGGGTTTGGTGGTGACCTGGCAGTGCTAGGTTAATAGCTGGGCTTGATGCTCTGAGAGGTCCCTCCCAACCAGAACAATCCTACGATTATTTGATGGGTAGAAGGCAGATCTCTTCCAGCTGATGGGATTTTTAACAGCCTAATATACACTACAACAAATAGCACAGTGCTAGCTCTCATTACTAACAAGAGGGTGGCACAGGAGCACAAATAACTGATCACATTTTCCATACATTGCTGCTCTTTATCTGTCCAAATGATACCAGACCTGCTAGTTAGTTAGCCATAAATCTACCTCTCACAGAACAAACTGAAAACAAAAAGCATGTTGAGACCCCATCTTGAGTATTGCCTTCAGTTTTGGGCTCCCCAGTTACAGAGGGACAGGGATCTGCTGGAGAAGGTCCAGCAGAGGGCTATGAGGATGCTGAGGGGACTGCCTGGGGAGGAGAGGCTGAGGGACCTGGGGCTGCTTAGTCTGCAGAAGAGAAGACTGAGAAGGGACTCAATCAATGTTTCTAAATCTCTGAGGGCTGGGGGTGAGGAGTGGAGGCACAGGCTCTGCTCACTGCTGCCTGGGGTAGGCCAAGGAGCAATGGATGGAAGCTGCAGCACAGGAGGTTGCAGCTCAACACCAGAGGCAGAGAGGTTGTGGAGTCACCTTGTCTGAAGCCTTTCAAGGCCTTTCTGGATGTGTTCCTGTGTGATCTGAACTAGTCCTGCTCTGGTAGAGGGGTTGGACTCGATCTCTTCATGTCCCTTCCAGCCCCTGACATCCTATGAGCCTGTGATGTAGCATGAACACATTTTTATCCTTATGTCCTTTATCCTTCTATCCTACATGTGCCCTGTTTGATGCACATCTGAGGTTCACACAAACAGCACCACCCTACAGATGTAGCCCTAAGACAGTCTGTGGTTTGTGCTGAGCCATTAGAGCTATTAAAACACATTAACATTAAGTACTGTAATAACAAGAGCTGTGCCTCCTGCATCACTGAAATGCTTCCCTCCATAATACTTTTATTGTGGAATTCTGTCTGATTTATTAGTGTGTGACTGAGCTGATTTCAGGATTGCATGTTGAATATTTTGTCCTTGTTTGGGCTGCTCACAGGTCTCTGAATGGAGCTGGGTTTGATTATCTGGCTCGTCCTTGGTGAGTTTATCCAAGTCACGAAAGCAGCACTGCCACTTGGGCTGATGTCTGTCTGCACAGACAATTTACTATTGCTGTTCTGAGGGATTTTAGGCAAAGAACTTCATTTTCACGAGAGGCCATGGCTGATAACAAGCACACAGAGTGACAGAGTGAGCTTAACCAGAAATACTGAGCTGTTAAAGTTTTAAGTCTATGTTAAATGTGAAAAGACTTTCTAATACAGTGTTTAGTGAACTTAAGATTTCTTTCTTTTTTAAATATTGTTCATAGAGTTGCTTAGGTTGAAAGGGAGCTCAGAGTTCATCTCTTCCAACCCTAGGCAGGGACACCTCTCAGCTACACTCAGCTGCTCAAGGTCTCATCTGGCCTGGCCTCCAACACCCCCAGGCAGGAGGCAGCCACAGCCTCCCTGGGCAGCCTGTGCCAGACTCTCACCACCTTCCTACTGAAGAATTTTTCCTCAGCTCCAGCCTATTCCTGCTCTGCCTCAGCTTCAAACCATTCCCCCTTGGCCTGTCTCTAGCCACCCTCAGCAGAAGTCTCTCTGCAGCCTTCCTGCAGGATCCCTTCAGGCATTGGGAGGTTATAAGGTCCCCCCAGAGTCTTCTCCTCTGCAGGCTGCACACCCCCAGCTCCCTCAGCCTGTCCTCATAGCAGAGTTGCTGCAGCCCTTGGATCATCTTTGTGGCCACCTCTGGACTCTGCACACACTAGCCTTTACGTCATATCTTAAAGATATTTTAAAAATCAATTATATTTATATATATATTAAAGGCAGCAACAAATCCCATTGAAAAGAATTTACTAACAGTAGGACATGAAAGACTTTTTTCAGAAAAAAGGGAAAGCACCAGCAAACCAAAACAAAATCACAAACAAATCACAAAACCCTAAAAACCCAACCAATCAAACAAAAAAAAAAAAACCCACCCAAAACCTGAAAATTNAAAAAAAGAAAGAAACAAAAGAAACAAAAGAAAAAGAGAAATCTAACCAAGCCAAAGCTCCAATGCACTGCATCTCCACACAGGGAATGCAGCAGCCTCTGCCTGATCATCTCTGAGTGATTCTGATGTGCCACACAGAAAGCTATGAACTGACCCAAGGAATATCCAACTGAAGGAGGAAACCTAAGAGAGAGTAGATGCTAAGCCGAGTTCCTCAAGGAAGGAGTTTTCATTTCATCAATTATTTCACACAGGTATTAAATGCATCCTGAGGAAAGTCAATGGTGTCATAAAGCTGGGAGCAATGTCAGGAGGAGGGGGAGCTGGGACTATATAGCAGAGCGTGGCAGCCAGCTCTGAAGGCTCCTGCAAAATGCTGGGTCATGCACTTGGCAGGGTTTTATGGTCCTTCCTACGCCTGAATATCAATGAGGAAGAGGAGGATGGGTTAATGGCAAGATGTAGCTGTGAGATACGATGGAGCTATGAAAAAGGGAAGCACAGAATAATCTTTAGGCTGATGCCAAGAAGCTTTTAAGGCCTCTTCAGGGTGGGAGAACTGTTCCCTTTTACAACTACAGATGGAAAAAATGCTAATTTTAAAGGACTTTGTGAGATTTCACCTGAACTACTGCTTTTTCTACTCTGGTTATGTAGAACTCCATCTGAAAAATGTACTTGTGGTCTACTGTTTGATCAGAGGTGAAAAACACCTACAAAATACTTAATAAAGAATGTGAAAAGTTGTGCTGCTAGCTTGCTGTTAGCTAAGGATGCTGTGCAGGTAGAGGAAGCATTGCAGCTGCTGTTGCCATGCTAATTGTTAGTAAAGATGGGTATATTTTAAGGTAGAAATGAGGAGATTGGTGCCTGTCACAGCCATGGTCTGGTTGATCGTCTAGGGCTGGGCGATAGGTTGGACTGGATGAGCTTGGAGCTCTCTTCCAGCCAGGCTGATTCTATGATCCTAGTGGACTAACCTGTGTCTCTTAGGCTGCAAGCTGTTGAATTGCAGCTTCCTGCTGGAGCTCCAACATCTGACCTGCAGCAAGGCCATTCTGCTGTAACGGCTGCCTAAGACTCCAAATCCCTAATTGCCTATTCCTGTAAGACAGCAGGAACCAATGGGTTCAGCACTGCAGTGATCTCACTGCCAAGCCTCCAGCCAAGCTCCAGCTCACTAATTGGGGCTATTTTTCTCTGGCCTGTGAACAGCCTTCTATTATCTTCTCCCCAAAGGCTTCTGAGCAGGAGAGCTATGATAAAATTGCACAGTCTTAAAACTGAGAAGTCTTTTGGGATCTGGTGTGGCGATCTGAAGCCTATAAATGTTACCTGGCACTCAGCTGAGCTACACATGTGCTTTGCTGTTCCTCAGCAAAGGCATCACTGAATGCAAGCATGACCAAAACAAACTAATTAATAGAACTGTTGTAGAAAATGAGAGTTCTGACTTGAGGCTCATGCAGGTAGGGAAACTTCCAATCTGCTATTAGAGGCTGAATAATGCAAAAACCAATCTATACTGTAGAAAAAGCTGGAGCAGCAGGGCAGGCCTTAATATTTGGATAAAACAGCAAGGCAGTCCATGAGGAATTGGTAACAGTGTGTGAAGAGGACTTTACATTTTGCTGCTTTGGTCCACTGAACGGCTCAGCCCTTCCCTATCTTATCTACTGTCTATTTACTCACTGTGCTTTTTTTGCTTCCCATTCCTCATTCTATGAATAGCCAAGCTAAATGACAGCTTTGGTGTACAACCTATCTGCTGTAGCAAGTACCTGACTGAAAGCCCCTGTTCATGGAAGGGACCTTCTGCAGAAGGCTGGGCACCTACCTTGTGAATGGCTAAATATAACTCTGATCCCAGCTGACTGCCAGGGATGTTTGCACTCTGGGAATAGCAAAGAAAACAATGACAGAAATGAAATAGGTGGAGAGCAAAAAATAAAAGAAATTTCTGTTGGCCACCAGGTTGGAAGAGAGCTCCAAGCTCATCCAGTCCAACCTAGCACCCAGCCCTAGCCAATCAACCAGACCATGGCACTAAGTGCCCCATCCAGGCTTTACTTCAACACCTCCAGGGATGAGGACTCCACCACCTCCCTGGGCAGCCCATTCCAATGCCAATCACTCTTTCTTTCAATAACTTCCTTCTAACATCCAGCCTAGACCTCCCCTGGCACAACTTGAGATTGTGTCCCCTCCTGTTGCTGGGTACCTGGGAGCAGAGCCCAACCCCAGCTGGCCACAACCTCCCTTCAGGTAGCTGAAGAGAGCAATGAGCTCTGCCCTGAGCCTCCTCTTCTGCAGGCTGCACACCCCCAGCTCCCTCAGCCTCTTCCCACAGGGCTGTGCTCCAGGTCCCTCATCTACTGTAAATTTTGCTGACTCTCCAGAGCTATTTTATGATAGTCTGACCCAACAGCCTCACACTCAAGCAAAAAGCCACTACCTATTGCAGGGCCATACCAACCACATGCCATAGGAGGATGAGGAGGGGCAGGCAGAATTAGCAGTAACAGTAGAGCTTGTTTCCCTTTTATTTTCTTTTGGTTACACCCAGGGCAGGAGAGGAACCCAAGAAACCCAGTGTACAATCATAGAATCATAGAATGGTTTAGGTTGGAAGAGACCTCAAAGTTCATCCAGTTCCAACCCCCCTGTGCCATAGGCAGGGACACCTCCCACTAGATCAGGTCGCTCAAGACCTCATCCAGCCTGGCCTTGAACACCTCCAGGGAGGGAGCAGCCACAACCTAGAGGGAGCAGCCACAACCTGGAGGGAGCAGCCACAACCTATAATAAGCTAACAATAAGGATAACCTAACAATAAGGATATTTCAGCAAGGAGGAGAGGACACCCTCCATAAATACACAGCCCAGCAAAATCTTGGCCAGCTTGACTACTACTAATCAGTGCCAGGGTTGTTGCCTTGTAACTGCAACATAACACACAGCCTAGACAGGGTTTTGGTGCCTACAAACCAATAACGAAGGACAAAAAGGAGCAGGGAAAAACACAACTCTTACCTCTACAAAAACTGCCTTTTATTTTGTGCCAAACTGTCACATTTTCCTTAAAGTCAATGTCTCTAATACCTCCACAAACTGCAATAAATACAGGGGAGATGTCATTGGAGGAGGAGGAGAAGCACATTTGCCAACTATTTCATTTTCTCCCCATCCACTCCTCGTAAGTGGGGAAAAAAAGCTAATATCTCAAAAGCTTATGAGCTGAATGTCTGTATCCCGTCATGAATGCTGTTATTGATTCTGCTCAGCAGCAAAGTGAGGGAAGCAAAGCAACTATTAGAATGTAAAACAGGTGAGACAGCTTTGGGCATCTACTTCACAGCTTGTTTTAGGCTGTTTTAAAAGAATCTGGCTCCCCAATGACATTAGTGCTGGTTAGATGAATGGGTGTTCCAACAGCAGCTGGGATTCTCTGATGGCAAATGCCAGGTAATGAACGTGGGAAGGAACAATTGGAGCTGCTTAACACACCTTAATGTGCTGGAAATGAATTCTAACTAATTAGGACAAAGATGGGTGAAGGCATTTCGGGACAATGTACTCAGGGTTAAAGAAAAGGAAAGACAATGTTGATAGGTATCAGAAATTAAGCTGAAAATAACTCATCTACCTGCTCATGGGTTTGTATTGTGTATCTTCCACGTAGTGTCATTCATGGTAAGGGCACTCCTGCAGCCCAGCAGGCAGCTGTGTGCTGAGATGGCCTCCAGAGGAGTGTGGCCAGCAGGGCAAGAGAGGGGATTCTGCCCCTTGGCTCTGCTCTACTGAGACCTCACCTCCAATACTGTGTCCAGTTCTGGTGTCCCCACTGTAATAAGGACACAGAGCTGCTGGAGTGAGCCCAGAAGAGGCCACAGAGATGATCCAAGGGCTGGAGCACCTCTGCTGTATTTATATCTATCATTTTCCAAGAAAGGGAGCCAAAAGAAGACTTTGATGGGAGAGCACAGTGCAGAGGGTGTGTAGTACAGAAGAGATTTTGTGTGTTTGGGAAATATCCAGTGACATCTTTGGTACAACTCCAGCTGACAGACGAATCCATATTAAGAAAGACTTGACATTTCTTGAGCTACCTTCGATCAGCAGTGTAGGAAAACAGTCTCTATGGAGATATTCTTGTTAGAACACCCTCTGCTTCCCCTCCCTTTCTCCTTACTCTGAATATCAAGATTTAGGTTGTTTTGCATTTAATAAAAAAGAAGAAAGGGAAGATTAATTAAATGAGGATAACTCAATGCAGGTGTAGGAATGAAAGGGACTTTCTGTGCTATCAAGTCCAGCTCCCAGGTATTATCTCCATAACGTTAAATAAAATATGTCCATAACTGTTCATTGAGGCCACTTTGCAAGGGACCATTCCCACTTATTTCTCATGTTTTCTTACTCCCCAGAGCAGACTGTGTATGAAGAATGGTCCCCAGCTGACACAAACTCTCCAGCTCTCAACAGTGTCAGAAGGTCTGGGCCAAAACTGTCTTTTAGCACAGACAGCTGAGTTCCCATGCTCAAGAGGGCTTCAATCACTAGTGTAGGTTTAACTGATGCCTTTATAAATTGATTTAATTGTATTCTAACTACTAATTTTTTTGCTCTTGTGAGGCTGTTCTAGAATTTAGCTTCTTTGGTGAATAAAACAGTCTAATTTTCATTACAAACCCAGCTAGCTGATCTCCCTTTGCTCTCAATAACAACACCATACAACAGTAAACTGGATTATAGCCTGTGTTATCCAGCAAAATTTAAAAAAAAACCAACAACCCACCAAGATGACAAATCCAAGATCAAGTTGTTCTGCCTTGAATATCTGATTAAAGCTGCTGCCAACATCTCCTGTAAACCAGCACAGCAATAGTTGATGGGAGGCTTTGTGTCATTACGATCAAGCAGAGCACAATATTGAACCCTGTGGTTTGTGGACTCTAAAGACCTAATGAGGGGTGATGAAGTTATGCTAACTATTTACTAACGAAACCTATTTAGCAAAGCTGTTCATGCAATAATTGCAAAATAAGTTATAATGCCCTTTTATTTTAAATGAGTTTGGAGTCAGAATTATTTGGAGTCAGAGTGGCAGAAGTGGGTGACTGATTCTTAGCCTGGCTGCTCGGTGCTCATTTAGACATCCCAATTAACATCAGTGGGATGTGGATATGATTAATTAAATGCCACTCTGTGTGCAGAATCATGTCCCCAGCAGCTTCAAACCACCCTTTAAAACTGCAAGCTGCATGTAGTCATGTGGAACCTTTGCAAAAGTGCCCTCCTTGGGAGTTATTCCTTCTCAACACTTTGGAAGTATTACCAGGGGTTAATTTGGTCTACTCGGAGATGTAGACCATAAAAGTTGTGTGTCACTTTATAATGTGTCTATGAAGGAAGTTCACATTCTGGTGGGAACTGTGCCCACGGAACCTGGAGTACTGACCCTGTACCAGCCTTTACCACTCTGACACAAAGTAGGATTCATCTGATGAAACATTCTGGGCTGATCAGCCCACGAGCCTCACAGCCTGTCAAGAGCTGGTCAATATACTCGGTGCAGTCCTGGCTGCAATTTGTCTCCTAGGTAAATAGCTGCCTGAGTTAGATCAGATGAATCACATCCCTCAAGCATCTGTTTCTCTCCTTTGACTATTAAAAGAGATTGAGGTGGCTGGCTGTGATGTTAACATCTGCATTGTAGGTGTTGAAAGGCAGGTGAGACCAAACCTGGCCGATGCTTTCTGCATAAATCAACTCACCAGCCTCTCTTCCTTTTTTGTTGGTTTGTTTTTTTGTGTGGTTAAGAAAGCAGTAGAGATAAATGTTCACCCACCTGCCAGAGAGCTGTAGCTCTGCTGTTTATCTGGCTTCCCAACAGTAGAACCATTCTCTTCACACCAGACATCCCTCAGCCACACTGCATAGCAGTTCACGCTTGACCTTACTTCAGGTAAGTTGTGAGTATTGGTGTGTTTCACAGGCATGATGAACTCAGTGCACTTGATTGTAGATTTGATGAGCTCAAGCAATTGAGTGATATGATAAAGCCAATCAAGAGTGGAGTCCAGTGAAAAGCTTGCTCCTCAGGTGCTCTTGCCCTCAAGAGGAAAACCTGTGTCACGCAGGAACCACAAGTCAGAAATAATCTGTGTGGCCAGTGAGTAACCTGATTTTCAGGGCTTCCGAGCACAACATTCTTTGATTCTCCAAGGGAAAAATGCAGAAAAACAAATTAAGATGTTTTTTAAAGCCTATAAAAAGTGTTTCCAGAGATGCTGAAGCACCTTAATCATGTATCTGTTGACTGACATGATTGCAAACCACAGCCAAGATTGTTTGCCCATTTTAATTACACAATTCCCACCTGAGTTCTTTTACATAAAAAAACCTTAATTCTCCACTTCATCTACTCTGATACTCCTCTCTAGATATCTCTTTTGAGAGATCTTTATATTAATATTTTCCAGAAACAAACTGTTTTCTTTCTATATTGCATGGTGGTTAGTTAAGCTCTGGGAAGCATTGAGGTAGATCTTCTGGGAATCTGGGACGAGCAGATCGTGGCTCTGCTGACCAGACTGAGAAATGAGAGCAGAGCAGATTTTGACTGGATGTTAGGAGCAAGTTCTGCACCAGGAGGGTGATGGAACAGGTTGCCAAGGGAGGTAATTGAGGCTCCCTTCCAGCCCCTGACATCCTGTGAGCCTGTGATCCACTCAGAGCATCACACCTGTACAGCCTCTGTAAAACTGCCTGGGAGTTAAATGCTAAGTAAGAATCATACAGAGAGGAACTTTAGTAATGGAAACATCTCTTTTCTTCCTGTCACTTCCAGTGCTGGCAACGATGGGAACTATCTTACAGGCCTGTTAATTGTAACCCACAGAGTAAAAAAGGAAGGAGAATGCTCTTGTGTTTGTATGAGGAAGAGAAGTCTATTTAGAGAACAGCTGAGTAACCACGGTTGCCACGCTACAGCAGTTTGTTGACTAAAATAAGAGCATAAAAAGTGATTGTTATCAACCAGCCTTGATCCAGCCTGCAAGCAAAAATCAGCTGCTAAGCCTAATAATCTGCCATGGCATTGTCCAGAGAGAAGAGCAAAGCAGCAGCCACGCTGCTGAGTCAGTGTTTGCCACCCCGTGGGATTTAGTTCCCCCAGAGGTACAAAGGTGCTGGGTGTCAGTGGTCTGGGGCTCAGCTCTGGTGCCACAGCCAGCCCCACGCTGCAGACATGCAGCCATGTGGCACAGCAGATGCCACCTGCCCTGCAGGCAGGGACGAGGTGCCAAGTGTCTTGCAGGGCCACATGTCTCACAGAGAGCTGTGCTGCTGCCCATGGCCAGCAGCTTTGCTTTAGGAAGCAAGAGTAGCTCTGCATGAGGGTCAGGAGTCCTTCCCAGCTGATGTCATGAACCGCATCTGAAGGCATTCCCCTGGCAAATTTTTAACTCTTTCCAAGGGCTTTAATAATTTGAGGCACTCTGGTGGAATGTCACCTTCCAAGCTCTGCGATAATCTCTCACTTTTTCTTTGAAAATGCAGTTATTAATCACAGAAGTAACCAGGTTGGAAGAGAGCTCCAAGCTCCCCCAGTCCAACCTAGCACCCAGCCCTAGCCAATCAACCAGATCATGACACTCAGTGCAAGGTCCAAGGCTCTATGCACTAAGAGGTTAACATTTAAGTTACTTGGCAGTCTGCAAGGCTACTAAGGGAAGAGGCTCTCTCATCTGCTCACATTTCTCCCCTTTGTAGATGCCTGTTTGCCTGCTGCTCAGTTTAAGGTGACAACAACTCTCCACCATGCTCTTCTGGGTGTGGTGTTTTAAAGCTAGCAACCTTCATGCTTATATGACAAATAATATCAGACTCTCCTTTGAGCTGCCTCTGAAGAGGCTTTTAGGTGATCCCAGGATCTTGTGTGGTGACACTGAACCTTTGCTCTGTTTCTCAGGTAACAGACACTTGGAGCAGCTTATCTAACACAGAAACAAAACCTTCTCTGCCAGGAACACCACACCTAGGGGGAGAAGCCACTTTTGATTTCCCAGGTGGTGCATGCATACACTGCCTGAATAAAAGGCAGACCTGCTCCATTATTAGCACAGCAGGCTGTGGTCTGGAAATGAAGATAAAAAGTTTGGAGTGCTCCTTTGCTGGAATGGGTCCAGTTACATGGGAGGTAACTGGGTGACCAGCAGGTGAGAACCAGCATCATGGCTCTCTATCTCCACACAGCTTTGTGGGTTTTCTTCTTGCACACCTTTCAACCACAGGGAGGGGAGATAGAGAGCAGAGAGAAAGTATTGCAGTGAGTGTAGGGAATAAAGAGAAGCAAAATCAGTGCTTTCTAATCCTTTTCCCTCTTGCCCAAAAGGCAGAGAGCATGCTGAAAGCTAAAAGGGAGTGGGGTTTTCAACCTCTTAAATCTAATGGAATAGGAGGCAAATGGAGGTCTGCAGAGGTATTTTTAAACAAGATGAAATAGAAAACTTTTCAAGCAGTAGGACAAGAGGAAATGGCCTCAGCCTCAACCTCAGAGGAGGTTTAGATTGGATATTAGGAAGATTTTCTTCACTGAAAGAGATCTCAAGTGTTGGAACAGGCTGCTCAGGGAATCCATCCTGGTGGTCTGTGTGACTCTTGACACCAACCCCCTGCAAACACTGGCAGTGCTCCTCGTGGCTGTGGTTTGGGCAGGGTTTTAATCTCGTGGGTTTTGTTCTTTGTTTCATTGAAGAGTCATCTTCCTGTGCCAGATCAGAGAGAGGGAAGCACAGGCCACACACATTCCTCGGCCTCTGACTGGCTGCTGTGCATCTTTCCATTGGAGATTACCTCCTGTCTGTTAGCACACAAATGAAATGCTCTGAAGTCTAAAGGAAGGAGCATTATCATCAAGTGACCAAGCAGGCACAGCACTGCTCTCTGGAGGACCTCTGCACACAAGTCACTGCAGAGCTTCATCTGACCTTCCCATTGCCAAGCTCAGGTTTATGCATTGTAAAAGTGTAGAAGGAGACAGCTGCTTACTACTTACTGCTTACCATTAAACCCCACATCCTCCTATGGGTTTTGGCATCACAATTTTCCAGTGCCACAGGGCGTCAGGGGTTGGAAGGGACCCAAAGAGCTCATTGAGCCCAATGCCCCCTGCCAAAGCAGGACCAGACAATCTAGCTCAGGGCACACAGCAACACATCCAGACAGGCCTGCAAAGGCTCCAGAGAAGAAGACTCCACAACCTCTCTGGGCAGCCTGTGTCCTGTATTTCCTTAATAGCACAATAAAGCCAAACAGCTAAGAAGCAAGAATCTGAAATTGGGAAATGGTGACCATTGGTTATACCTGTTTAGAAAGGTACCTGCCTGCAGCCTTCCTGCTGATTTGTAGACACAGCTACCTGAGCTCAGTGGCTGGCTGAGACCATTCATGTTTTCCTAATTTAACATGACTGATTAGTCACCGTTAATTGTTCCATGTTAGTAATTCTTGTTTCATTGATTAGGTGACTCAGAGGTATCCAATCATATAATGATACCTTTAGGAAAAGGCTGGAAGGCTGCAGTACTAATTAATATGAAATATTATCCAATGGGCAGTACTCTGAAGCAGTACTTTGCTGAAATACAGCTGTTGGGTGATGATTTTCACTTTCAACATAGACAGCAGCTCAGGGATTTCCCTGGACACATTCACAGCCAGGCTGGACAAAGCCTGCTCTGCTGGGAGGTGTCCCTGCCCATGGCAGGGGGGTTGGAACCAGATGATCTTTAAGGTCCCTTCCAAGCCAAACCATTCTATGAATCTGTGAATGTTTTGCTGTTCTGGTGGCTGCTGCAGGATATGAAACAAAGCCTTAAGTTTCAGGGTTAGAGAACACTCTCGTGGAACCCTGAGACCTGAAGCTGACTGAGCCCTGGTGCTAGCAGAGGCCATACTGAAGCAGCAGCTCTGCCACTAATTAAAGGCATATTGATTTGTCTGGCCTAATTTAATCATAGTCTTTAAAATAAATCATAAGGTGTTTTGCAATTAGGCAACCCACACTAAGCAGCAAAAGGACTGCTGCCTTTGTAACCTTATTAGCTACAGCTCCGTGCAGAAGAGCTCTTCAGAGAGATGAATTTATGACTTTTCCTGTATGCCTGGTTCAGTCCTTCAGTGGGATGTATCACCCTGCCAAAAGTCACTTCCAACATACACATCTGCTACCCCAGCACCACCTTTGTTCCCTGGGGACTGTTCAGAATCCTGGGTTTGCCTACATACTTCCCTTCTACTGCTCACAGCTACAAGCATTGCTCTAAAAAGCAGCTACTGGAGTGAGTGATTGGACATCTACCTTAAATCTATAGTTCACACATAAGGATAGGCACTGTTTGGGGCAATTTATAAATAAAGACATCTGCCTTGTACGCATCTACATCTCTACAGGCCTGTCACCTTCAAAAACTGCATCCAATTCTGGGCCCCTCAGCTCAGGAAGGACCTCAGGAAGCTGCTTGAGAGGCCAGAGCTCCCAGGCTGCTGCAGGCAGTGGAACATCTCCTGTGAGGCCAGGCTGAGGGAGCTGGGGCTGGGAGCTGGCAGCAGAGAGCACTCAGTGATGTGCTCAAGATGTGCAGTGCAGTGTGGGGAGGACAGAGCCAGGCTCTGCTCAGGGGTGACCAAGGACAGCACAAGGAATGCTGGGGGCAAGCTGGAGCAGAGGAGGTGCCACAGGAACAGAAGGGAAAACTTTTTGCCTGTGAGGGTGGCAGAGCCCTGCAGCAGGCTGCCCAGAGAGGTTGTGGAGTCTCCTTCCCTGGAGACATTCCAAAGCCATCTAGATGTGTTCCTGTGTGACCTGCCCTAGGTGTGGGTTGGCCTGCATGATCTTATGAGGTCCCTTCCAACCCCTAACATCCTGTGGAAGTCAGAAAGTAAAACCAGTGCCATTGCTGGGCTTGAATGCACAAAGCTACCTCTCTGGATTTTAAGTCTGATGAGTAAAATTGAAGGCACTGAACCAGAAAACCATTTGCTATCTGCCAGTGGCACTTCCCCCTGTCCTAAAAGTCTGTTTACACTGGATAATTGTACACCAAGAACCATCATCCAGGTGTGATTTTCATGTGGGACATCTGTGTGCACTAAGCTGTGCATAACTCAGAAGCAAGCAGGTAATGGCTTAATAAGAGCTGTTAATACAAGCAAGGGGACCGAAAGACAATTTAAGATTAATTCATTAGATTAGGATTTATGTTACAGGGGAAAAAAAATTAACTGTGATATTGAAAAAGAATACCTGGAATTAATAATAGGAAGGGGATCATATCCTAATTCAAATTTGTTAAGTCTTCTTAAAAGAAGACTGTAGGCTTTTCTTTAGGATGAGGGGCAATGGCTTGGAAAGAGAGGAGATTACGACTGGATGTGAGGAACAAGTTCTGCACCATGAGGGTGCTGAACACTGCAACAGGTTGCCCAGGGAGATAGGTGGGTCCCCATCCCTGGAGACACTCAAGGTGAGGCTGGACGAGGCTCTGAGCAGGATGCCCCTGCACAGGGGTTGGATTGGCTGAGCTTTGGAGGTCCCTTCCAACCCAGACCATTCTAGGAAAATCCCTAAGGGGACAAGATCTCCTACAACTGCATCATTACCCCAGCAGAGGCTAAAACATTAGCACATGCAGTACTAAAGAAAGCATAGCAGGCACATTCCCATTTCGGGAGGCTGTGTTTTATTGTTACAGATGTTCTGGAGAGTGAAGTCTGCTCAGCAGTTCTCCGGGTCATAAATGTTTAATTTTTAATCTATTTTATTTTTATCAGTTTTGTGCAATGCAAGCTCCTCGTAAAGCAGGAGAAATTTTTACAGGTGTTTTTTTATGCCTTGGAAGTTTAAAGTAATAGTGGTTGTGTCAGGTTTGCCTTTCAGAAAGAGCCCTGCCTCAAATAAAAGCAGTGTTGTGTTTAACCTGAGTGGTGGCTTCGCCTGCTCTCAGCCACTGCTCTGCGTTTGGCACTGAACAATTAGCAGAGGGAGTCTGGGGGCCTGGCTACACAAAAATGCCTCTGCAACCTTAAAAGCTGTTTCAGGAGATGCTGATTTCTATGGCTCAAACACCTTTGTCCTGTCTGCGTGGCAGTGTGAGCACAGGCTCACAGGATGTCAGGGGTGGGAAGAGACCCAAAGAGCTCATCCAGTCCAATCCCCCTGCCAGAGCAGGACCAGACAATCTAGCTCAGGGCACACAGCAACACATCCAGACAGGCCTGCAAAGGCTCCACACAAGGAGACTCCACAACCTCTCTGGGCAGCCTGTGCCAGTGCTCTGGGAGCCTTGCAGGCAAGAAGTTGCCTCTTGTGTTGAGCTGCAACCTCCTGTGCTGCAGCTTCCATCCATTGCTCCTTGTTCTATCCCAGGCAGCAGTGAGCAGAGCCTGTCCCCCCCTCCTGACCCCCAGCCCTCAGATAGTTACAAACCTTTACTAAGTCCCCTCTGAGTCTTCTCTTCTGCAGCCTAAGCAGCCCCAGGTGGCTCAGGCTCTGCTCATGTGGTGCAGGCTGCTAGTGAAGAGGAGCTGATAGGCAGCTGGCTGGGTTTTGTGGAGGGCTGGAGACACAGCAACATAGTGACTGAGGGGAGAAACTCCTGGTGACTTATTCATATTTACACTTTATCTTCTGCCATCTGCTGTGGACCAAAAATATGCTCATCCACAGAGGGATGTGTGCTCCCATCACTCAGCCCAGCAGACAGGAAATTATTGTCTTCAGCCATACAGAGTTCAGTACTGCTCTGGCCACCCTCTGACCCAGCACAGCTCTCTTTGTGCTGTGGGGCCTTTAAAAAACTAAAGTGAGAGCCACAAAGCTCCGTTTTCGGCCTCCGGACAGAGGTAATCCACTGCATTTTGTACAAGGCAATTAGCCTCCAGGCACTAGTGCAACACAAATAATAACCCACAATTAAGTAATTACTCTTTGGTGATTCAAATGGCATTGAGAGGAGGAAGGGCAGGAGTATTTACTTAATTTCTCAAAGGTGCTGTAGCAAACATTAGTGGTGATGGAGTCCTGAGGAAGCAGAGGCATATTTCAGGAGTGCCTGAGCACCTACTTCACTTTGCTTTCTATAGGATTTAGATGTTGGCTAATTCTGAATCCAAAATTGATGTTTTCCTGTGTCTTTATATATCCAAATAGCTTCAGGTGTCAGAGTCTCTATCCCTTACATGCCAGTGTCTCTACCACACTACCTTCCAGAGCGACTTTGGCCCCTTGGAAATTGGTGTCCTCTAAAGCTGCAGCTCCCTATCTAGAAAGATGATGAGCAGTGACACTTGTTCTTTAGGTTCATCTTTCTGCAGTGACGTCTGAAGATGACTGAGCTGGGTCAGAGCACAGCTGACCTGAGAGACCATGCAACTGGCAACAGAGAGTTGTGGTACAGACTCAGCAGCATCGTGCACAACCTGGGGCTGCCCAGGAGGAGGCTCATCCTCATCTTGAGCACTGCTCCAGGGAATGGGCCAAGGAGCTATGGATGGAAGCTGCAGCACAGGAGGTTGCAGCTCAACACAAGGGACAACTTCTTGACTGGAAGGGTCCCAGAGCACTGGCACAGGCTGCCCAGAGAGGTTGTGGAGTCTCCTTGTGTGGAGCCTTTGCAGGCCTGTCTGGATGTGTTGCTGTGTGCCCTGAGCTAGTTTGTCTGCTCCTGCTGTTGTAGGGGGGTTGGACTGGATGAGCTCTTTGGGTCCCTTCCAACCCCTGACATCCTGTGAGCTTGTGAGCCTGTGATGCCAGGGAAGAAAAGGGAAGGAGGATGAGGCAGCTCTGCCTAGTGGCACCTCTGTAGCTTTAAAACTTGTATCTGTGAGGTAAGGCAAAGGTAAGTCCATGCTGTGACTTCCACCTTATGGAAGAGAGAATGCAGTGAAGCACAGAGTGGGGAATGGTGCACTTTGCTCCCCTGTGAAATGGATTCCAGCCTCACTTCCTCCCCTCCATTGCTTTCAGTCCAATATATTGTTGGAAACTGAGCTGTAATAACATTTTAATATTCTGCAGTTATTAAAGTTAAACAGAGAGGAATAATCCTCCTTGGTAATCCAAAGCATTAAACCACGAGAACCCAGTATCAGAAGATTGGCATAAAAATTAAAAGACTTATATGTAATAAGTTTTGGACTTTTTTGCACTCTGATTCTTCCTCGTGCTATTGCACTGCTCACAGATTATTTCAAGTGTCACTAAGGTTTGAATCTCATGGAAAAATAAAAGACAGGAAAGAGCAGGGAAAAAGAATGAAAAAGGAGGAGCAAATTTGGATGGAAGGAAGGAAGGAAGGAAGGAAGGAAGGAAGGAAGGTTGGTTGTGATTATGGAACATATCCCATGAAACTTCAGACATGTTTTCCCTAATGAGTAAAAACTTCCTCTCACACAGACACAGGTAAAGGAGGATTCTACAGCTTTACTTTGCTCTGCTCAGACCCCACCTGCAATACTGCAACCAGTCCTAGTGCCCATGAATAAGGACTCAGATCTGTTGGAGGATTTCAAAGGGACCACAAAGATGATCCAAGGCTGCAGCAGCTCTGCTATGAGGACAGGCTGAGGATGCTGAGGGTGTGCAGCCTGGAGAAGAGAAGGCTCCAGGAGGGCCTTAAAGCTGCCTGCCAGTGAAGGGATCCTGCAGGAAGGCTGCAGAGAGACTTTTGCTGAGGGTGTCTAGAGAAAGGCCAAGGAGGAATGGTTTGAAGCTGAGACAAAGCAGGGTTAGACTGGAGCTGAGGAAGAAGTTCTTCATCAGGAGGGTGGTGAGACTCTGGAATAGGCTGCCCAAGGAGGCTGTGGCTGCCTCCTGCCTGGGGGTGTTGAAGGTCAGATTGGATGAGACCTTGAGCAGCTAAGTCTAGTTGAGAGGTGTCCCTGGGCATGACGTGGAGGTTGGAACAGATGAGCCCTGAGGTCCCTTTCAAGCCATTCCAGGAATCTATGATTTTAAATACACTTGAAACATACTTAAATTGCTACATTCTCTAGTGTCAGATTTTCTAATTAACTGAGGAGAGGTTTTTCCCTGGTTTTGTCCCAGACAAAGGCTCACATACAGATAATAGATCTCCCTGTAACACCTGAGTATCTTTTATGGAATTGAATGTACACAGCTGGACCTCGGCGCAGCTCTTTGAGTGATGGTAGTGGAAATATTGACTCTGCTAGTGAAAGATGAAAATACAATGCACAATAACACAATGCATCCTCTGCTTTTAGAAGTGATTTTCAAGGCTAGATATTTAGTAACTACTCTAAGAGCTGTTTGTAGATCAATTCTTTTTGTTCCGTGTCCTTTGGGAAATGACCTTGCTGCTAAGGATGAAGGAGGCAGCATATGTGTTCCTTTAGACACAGGGAAATAAAAGGAATATCCTGCCTCAGAACAGCTTTTCTCCCTGCATAATTCCACAGAGCACAACAGCTCACTCCTGTAAATCACAATTTTATCACCCACCTGGGTCACATCCTGCACCCATCAAAAGTAAGCAAAGGCTTTCGCTTCGGCAGAAGTTTCATCCGACGAGCTCAGGGCCAGGTTGCAAATGGCAATGGAGTGCATAAAAATGAATGCTGTGTGAGGTGGGTAGCTTGTGCCTGGAAATCCTGCTTTGCCTGAACATTTCTCTGTGGTTCCAGAGGTGCTGGGCCTGGCTCAGTTCCACGGCAGCAAACACGCTGGGGGAAAAGGCACTGCTGCTTGCATTCAGCCTGCTTTGCTCCAGCAAAGGCTGATGTGCCGTGACAGTCCTCACAACCTTCTTCAGGACTGGGCAGGGTTTGCTGTGCAATTGAGTCCTTCTTATCCTTGAGAATCCTCACTAAGATTCAGGAATTAAAGTAACATCTTCTTCATTTGTATTTGCCAGCAGGGCAAGAGAGATGATTCTTCCCTTTTGCTTTACTTTTGTGAGACCTCTGCTTGAACACTGCATCCAGGTCTGGTGTCCCCAGCATCAGAAGGACACAGAGCTGCTGGAGTAAGTCCAGAGGAGGACACAACGATGATCCAAGGGCTGGAGCAGCTCTGCTGTGAGGAGTGTGCAGCCTGGTGGAGAAGGAACTTTGCTGAGGGTGGCTAGAGAGAGGGCAAAGGGGAATGGTTTGAAGCTGAGGCAGAGCAGGGTTAGACTGGATTTTAAGAAGTGGTGGAATTCTGAAATAGGTTCCCCTTTGGGTGTTGAAGGCCAGGCTGGATGAGATCTTGAGCAGCCAAGTCTAGTTCAGAGTTGTCTCTGCCTACCTCTGCCTCTAGCCCTGCCAATCTGAGCCACTCTAGGATTTTGTGATTTTAATAGAATGAGGTTTAGAAACAGAATGATGGTGAACAGAACTGGCTCAAAAGAGACAGAAGCAGTTCACAGAGAGAATAAAACAATAGGAAATGGAACACAAAGGCTCAAGGTGCCTGGCATCATAAAATGAAGCTTCTCTCAGGATGTGATTCACCTAAGCTATCTTAAACATCAATACCTCACCAGTCTTACTGGGATCTCTCTTATCATAGTTGGTGAGTGAAAATCATTTTAGGGCATGAGTCATCTGACAATCAAGACATCTAACTAACTTCTATTATGTCATAAATAGACCAGGGGTATTTTCACTCTCAAAAAAGGAAGCTAATGTGACTAGTTCAGACCTGAATGTCTCCACTCTGGGAGGCTGTGCCTGGTTAGATGAATTCCCCTCACAACATGAGAAATATCTGAACCTGATAACATCACACAGAGTCACAGAATGTTAGGGGTGGGAAGGGACCTCATAAGATCACCAGAGCAGGGCACACAGGAGCACATCCTGGTGGCTTTGGAAAGTCTCCAGAGAAGTGGATTCCACAACCTCTCTGGGCAGCCTGCTCCAGGGCTCTGGCACCTTCACAGGGAAAAAGTTTTCCCTTCTGTTCCCTCTGCTCCAGCTTGCCCCCCATGCCCCTTGTGCTGTCACTGAGCACCCCTGAGCAGAGCCTGACTGCATCCTCCCCACCCTGCCCTGCACATCTTGAGCACAGCACTGAGGGCAGCCTCAGGCTCCTCTGCTGCCAGCTCCCAGCCCCAGCTCCCTCAGCCTGGCCTCACAGGAGATGTTCCACAGCCTGCAGCAGCCCTATGAAAGGATGTTTACCTTGTAGAATGGACTTGATTTTGTGTAGAAGAGATTTCTTTTATATAACATTTTTAATTAATAAAATCCCATTTATTTGGCAAAAGCAATAAAATGATTTCATTTTTCCCACAGAAAGTCTCCATTCTCTAGCCTGAGGCTGTTCCCATGCAAAAGCAGAAGGCATTCATTCTTTCCCCTCTGCTTGATCTCTGGGTTTTTTTTCAGGGCCACACCACTCTGAGCATTTTCAGATGTCAATGGGGGTTTCAGGTACTTTCAGAATTAAGTACCAAACCTCTCACACTAATCAAGGTCTCCTTCAGCTGATTTCAGAAGGTTTGCAGTTAGACTTCCAAGGGACAGAGTGTCAGAGAAGCAGAGCTCTGTAGTGATTAAAGAGAGGGGGAGCAGGTTTTTTTGAGGCATCAAATAACACAGGCAGAACATTGTGTGCCTGATAGCCTCATACCACAGCACGTTTTTAAAAGCAGCTACCTTCACACCGCTTCCTTTTTTTCTCTATACTTTTACTTCTTTAAATACATTAAATATTAGGTCTGTCCTACTGCTACGAGGCTATGCCTCCTGCTCACTGCACAGTGTTACCTAACCAATATGGGAAGCAATTAAATCCATTTGCACCTACATCCTCACCCTTCTTCACATGATTTTTTTTTTGCAGAAAGTGCCTTGCACATAATCAAAAGCGGAGGGGAAAAGTGCCCTCAAAATACAGTTTTATGACCAGAATTGCTTTTTTTCCTGTTCCTAGGTTCACATTCTGCTTGGTTAGGTGGGTGATTTTTTTTGTTTTTTACATTGAAATACTCTTTGTACTGATAGGTGATCATGCTTACATACATGTATATGTATATATATACATACCTATGTATACACATATATATACACACACATATATATACATATATATCCTCCACGTGTGCCCTTTGTCATAAGCAGTACTACTGAAATCCAGAGGAACAGATTTTTGATAGAAGTCAACTAAAAGCAGGGAAAAGAGAGAGAAGGAGACAGCGCAGTCGCTTGAATTAGCAGCTCCCTGCAAGTTCTGCATGGGACAGCAATGTGCCCTTGTGGCCGAGAGGGACAACAGCATCCTTAGGTGCATCCAAAAGAGTGTGGCCAGCAGGTCTCGGGAGGTTCTCCTGCCCCTCTGCTCTGCCCTGCCGAGACCACACCTGGAGCATTGTGAGTACTTTTGGGCTCTCCAGTCCAAGATAGACAGGGACCTGCTGGAGAGAGTCCAACAGAGAGCTCATAGGGTGACTGGGGGACTTGAACATCTCTGCTATGGAGAAAGGCTGAGAGCCTTGGGGCTGTTTGGTCTGGAGAAGAAAAGACTGAGAAGGGATCTGATCAATGTCTATCAATGTCTGAAGGGTGAGTGTCAGGATGAAGCTTTTGGATGGTGCCAGTGACAGGACAAGGACCAACAGGCACAAGCTGGAACACAAGCTGGGAGGCTACACCTCAGCATGAGAGTGGCAGAGCCCTGGAGGAGGCTACCCAGAGAGGTTGTGGAGTCTCCTTCTCTGGAGACTTTCCAAACCCACCTGAATACCTTCTTGTGTGACCTGCCCTGGCTGCTCCTGCTCTGGTAGGGAGGCTGGACTGGATGTTCTCTGGAGGTCCCTTCCAACCTCTACCATTCTGTGATTCTGATTTTGCAGTGCTGGGATGCACTGGACAGAAAACTGCAGGAACTGTACACAGGTGGCCATAAGCTTACCTTGTGCAGTCTCTTTCTTCAGAAGAAGAGCACGTGTGTGAAGATGCAGCTAGAGTTACTCCATCATTTTATATCAGCTCTAACAGCAGCAGCATATTTACAGCAATCTTTATAATCTATGGTTGTTAACTCCAGCAAGTCTCTGGGTAAAAACTATCTATAATCCTCCAGCAAATATTGACCTATGTTCAATTAACTTTATTCATTTTGCCTAGGTAAACAGGTTATATGGGTTCACACCACTGCAGCAGCAAGCCAGACAGCAGCTGGACACCCAGGCAAACACTGACACGGAGTGAAAATGGGCTGGCTCATACCCCTCTTACTCCCTTGCCTCCCACTCCATCCTCCACAGAGCAGCTCTCAGTTATGCTTCACCACGGTGAAGTTTCCATGCCAGCCAGCAAGGACAGGATCACCTATGGCAGGTGACATAGAATAGAATAGAATAGAATAGAATAGAATAGAATAGAATAGAATAGAATAGAATAGAATAGAATAGAATAGAATAGAATAGAATAGAATAAAGCCAGGTTGGAAGAGACCTCCAAGCTCATCCAGTCCAGGAAACATCTGAATGGAAACCAAAGCTTCTTTTTTTACAGCATTATCAGGTCCTTTGAGGTACTCCTGCATTTCCCAGGTTTGTTGTTGCTGCAGCTGCTGTTTAGGGCACTATCACCATAGTAACTAACTAGCAAATTATTACACCAAGAGTTCAAAAGTCAAGATGGAAATTTTCCAATAGCACAGTTTACAAACATTCCTGTCTTTTTAGAGCACAGCTGAGTCAGGTTTTCATCCGTCTCCATGTGTTCCCTATAAATAGGAGAGCTCAAACACACTTTTCAAGCACAAATTAATTCAGATGACTTGTTTCCAGAATATCATACTCAGAAAAAATTCTTCAGATACCACACAGCTGATTGTTCTGCACTCTTCCTGCTCACATTTTTCTAACACTCTTGTGACAGAGGTAATTCCCATGACTGAAAATTACTTCTGCAATTACTAGCATATTTTTTTTTTTCCCTCTCAATATCTTTTCCAGATCTGAGGGATTTTATTACCTATTTCTTAATTTATCCAATTTGGTAATTATTTGATGAAGGTTTGGTGATTTTGGACATGTCAGTTTACCAGGGATGGGTTTCCAGGTCTGGCACACCTGCCTGTGTGTACTTACCTAGCTGTAAACCAGCAATAAGCCTCAGCAGTGTGGAGAGCAAGGCTCCTTCTTTTGGACACATGTTTTCAGTTAGGCTTGAGCTTTTCTTCTCCTCATGCTCAAGTCCTAAACCATGTTGCTGCGGCAGTAAATTTTTCAGTTGGGGTTTATTAAAAGAGTGTGTGGCCACTGCATCTGATGTGAGCACTTCTCTTATTAGAGTTGTCATTTGTTGACAAATGGGCTGCAATTAGAGCCTGTGTAAGAAGAGGACAAGTTCCCTGTGCTGACAAGCATCATTACATCATTTCCTACATAGATGACGAAGCAAAGCAAGGGGCAACAGCCACAGGAAAGCCAAAAAGCCCTCATTTAAATGATAATGGGGGAATCTGCATTAGCAACGACTGTTAGCTAATGAAATATATTTATTCTTCTTTGATTTGTGTGGTACAAAGCAGAACAAGTACTGAGATGCTGATGGCTCAAGGCTAATTCACAGCATACAGTAGCTATCTGCTTTAGGGGAATAATCTCATAGGAATCTGGGTTGGCATCCAACAAGTCCAATACAGACATCTTGTATGGATCTGAAGAAAGAGAGCTACAAGAATTCTTTGCCATAATCCTCCACTTATGGTCTTGAGGATTTTGCACTTCAGCAAAGAGACATTCTAAACAGGCTCTATTCTATTCTATTCTATTCTATTCTATTCTATTCTATTCTATTCTATTCTATTCTATTCTATTCTATTCTATTCTATTCTATTCTATTCTACTCTATTTTATTCTGTTCTACTCCTATTCTATTCTACTCTATTCTACTTCTATTCTATTCTATTCTGCTCTGTTCTATTCTACTCTACTATATTCTATTCTATTCTATTCTTTCACCTGAGCAGTGAGTTTCTGCAGTCCTTTCAGGCCAGGATTTCAGACTGCTTGCAGCTTGCTCGCATGTATTTTTTTTTTTTAAGTAAGTTTAAACTAATTACTTAGAATTTGACTAATCATTGCCTGTGCACGAATTTTTCATTCAGTATGAATTACAGAGTTTGCTACTCTTGGATAGCCATAAAACCACTGCCACGCCAGCAGTGCCTTGCTAGAGGAAGGGTGACATTAGCACGAGAGCAGACAGAAACAACCCTGCCTGGGAGCAGTTCAGATAATTTTTTTTTGCTCTATTTGCACAATGCAAAAATAGCCTAAATACATTTTTAATGCAATCAGCTGAATTCCGTAAATCCAAATTGTGTGCTAACTGCTCATGCTGATTAGTGTGAAATATTAATTTGCACTAATCAGCTGGAGGCAAGGGGAGCATAATAAACTTGACACATGCATTTCACGCTTTGCAGTGCCGGAGCTTGTTTACAGTGCACTGCCTGCAAACACTCTGGGTGCTATTAGTTTACTCACAGGAGCTGCAGTATTCAAGGTGTACTTGGGAACGTTTCCTTTCTGATGCCTCAGCTGGCTCAGTGTTGTTGTGGAAGCACTGGGCTTTGAGAACTGATGGTCTGCACCAGCTAAATGTCAGAAGCATTTGTCTCAGCAGAGAGCCACAGCCTCTGATCCCTGCTCTGGCTTTTCATGACTAAGGCGTTTGCACTCATGCTCCCTCTGCTCTGGCTGTCCTGGTGAGCCACTACACTCCAGCCTGGACTCAGCCTGGAGAAGAGGAGGCTCAGGGGAGACCTCATTGCTCTCTACAACTCCCTGAAAGGAGGTTGTAACCAGGCGGGGTTGGGCTCTTCACCCAGTGACAGAACAACAGGACACAGCCTCAAATTGCATCAGGGCAGGTTCAGGCTGGATGTTAGGAAGAAGTTGTACACAGCAAGGGTGATTGGCTTTGGAATGGGCTGCCCGGGGAGGTGCTGGAGTCATCATCCATAGAAATGTTTAAGAGGAGACTGGATGAGGCACTTGGTGCCAGGGGTTAGTTAATTAGAAGGTGGACAGGTTGGACTCAATGATCCTAGAGGTCATTTCCAAGCTGTGATTTCTGATTCTGTGATTCCACCAGCCAGTGGCTTCATGCTTCCCTTATACCTGAAACGTGCATGTACTAATAAAATAAAACTGCAACACTAGGCTAGAGGTAGAGCATCTCTTAGGCAGTCACATCTCACAGGAGATGTTCCCTGCAGCAGCTTGGGAGCTCTGTGCTGGGCTCTCTCAAGTAGTTCCCTGAGGTCCTTCTTGACCTGAGGGGCCCAGACTTGGACACAATATTCTAGATCACCTGGGACCAATACCTGATTTATCAATCACAGTCTCCCCAGATGCTATTTATACCATAAATCCACCATGCAATATGATAATTAGGAGCTCCTCTCCAATACATGACTAAATACATAGCACCTTAGGTGCTGGGTCACAGTGAGAGTCTGGCAGAAGACTGGAGGGAAAAAGAAATCTGTTTGTGTGTACTGAGACAACCATTTCCATGGGAGAGAAGGGATAATCTATGCAGCCAAATCTATCTCCTGCTACTGCCTATGCTGTCCATGCTCCATCTTTCCCTTCTGTGCATGGCTCTGCAAGGGTCTGGCCACAGCACAAAGCATCAGAGACAGACAAGAATGAGATTATTTATGCTGCGAGTCACTATTTGACTGAACTGAAAAATGTACAGACCTGCAATTCTGCTGGCATTTCACTGACCTCTGCTCTCTTATATTTTTAACTGCATTTTAAAGACAGATTACTCCAGGATACAACTAGATGAATGCTGTGACCTGAGCTGGATCTTCAGATTGCCTATCAAAGAGGTGCTGCTAGTGAAACTGGTGCAGTGGGCCAGGCAGGCTTCAGTGTGGAAGAGGATAGTCCTCCTGTGGTGCAATAGGCAGCACAGGAAGTCTGAAATCTTTGGGTGGGATGCATTTACATTGGGTCATTACAGTAAAATGACCTAACAATGCACACTTACACCCTGCTCAAACTCTCCTCACTTGCTCCCTGGGATAGGCCAAGGAGCAATGGATGGAAGCTGCAGCACAGGAGGTTGCAGCTCCACACAAGGGGCAACTTCTTGACTGGAAGGCTCCCAGAGCACTGGCACAGAGAGATTGTGGAGCCTCCTTCTCTGGAGCCTTTCCAGGCCTGTCTGGATGTGTTGCTGTGTGCCCTGAGCTAGACTGGATTGTCCTGCTGTGGCAGGGGGGTTGGACTCAATGATCTCTTTGGGTCCCTTCCAACCCCTGACATCCTGTGAGGCTGTGACCATCAACAGATGACTACAGTCATTTATGTTTCCTAGAGCCAAATGGAATTTGCCTTTTACTGAGAAGAGGCATCTGAAAGTTGAAACAGGCTGGCAGTGACAGTTCTGGCAGCAACCGGCCACAAGAAAAGTATCAATCACTGACTGCTCCTCTTCAGCCTTAGAACCTAGAGCTGGAACAACCTTCATTCATAGTTCCTTTCCCCACTACTGAAAGTTTTCTTTCTGTGTACATCAAGGAAATTAAAAGCATCCCTGGTAACTGCACGTGCACAGATGTTTAGTTTGGAATTTCTTTTCTCTTAAAAGAAATGGTTTGTGACCAGGCTGCAGCCTTGCCCTGAAAATCTTTGGGGCAACCACTTGCCTGTGTTTTTCACTCCCCTCCATTCAACTGATACAGCTCATCAAAAAGTGATGCCTTCACCAGCCTGAATGTTTTGTTAGGTGTGTTGAACCTGAACAAACACAACTGCAGTCTTTCATTGCTCTCAGCTCTGTCAAGTTCCATACATTAAGCAGAGGGTGGCAAAGACAGCTGGATGGAGCATTTATAATACCAGCTCTTCCTACTGCCATCTTTTCCCACACAAGTAAATCCCACTTAATTCCCTGACAGCTGTAGGAGAGGAAAAGGAGAAGAAACATTTTTTTTTTTTTTTAAAAAGAGGGGGAAAAAAGAGGGGGGAAAGGAGATTTTAAAAACCCAATAATAATAGAGAAGGGGGGGAAAGAAGAAATAAAAGAAGAAAAGAGCTTCCTGATATCTTTTAACCATCACACATAGCTCTGCCAATAGTGAGCTTGTGTGATTATACCTAGCAAACCTGCAGTTCTCTGTGGTTTCAGCTTACCACATCCTCAGATAGATATCATCTTACTTTTTAATTCCTTTTCATCAGCTAAACACTTTCTTCACAGCCATGCTCACACATTTTACCTTTTTGCTTCTCTTTTAATAGGAGCTATGAGGTGCTAACCTGAAGAGGATTTCATCACTACTGTCAGACTCTTTTCTATTGGCAGATGGTCTCATCCAGCCTGGCCTCCAACACCCCCAGGCAGGAGGCAGCCACAGCCTCCCTGGGCAGCCTGTGCCAGACTCTCACTACCCTCCTACTGAAGAACTTCTTCCTCAGCTCCAGCCTAACCCTGCTTTGCCTCAGCTTCAAACCATTCCTCCTTGTCCTGTCTCTAAACACTCTCAGCAAAAGTCCCTCTGCAGCCTTCCTGGAGGATCCCTTCAGGTACTGGCAGGCAGCTCTGAGGTCCCCCTGGAGCCTTCTCTTCTTCATGCCCAACCCCAGCTCCCTCAGCCTGTCCTCACAGCAGAGGTTCTCCAGCCCATATATATATATGTAAACAATAATAGAATCAGTATTTAATAATAGAAACACTGCACAATACTAACTCTGTTCAACTGCACAGCTGAAGCCCTCTTCCTCACATTTATTACTATTCATGGGACTGTCTTCATTGTTTTAGCTTCTGTACACACACTTAGGAAGAGACAGCAATTACTCCAAAGCACTTGTAATCACAGCTATGTGTAGTTAATTAATTAAATTAAATCAAGAAGAAATCATTGTAAAATAATTTAGCTGAATCCACCCAGGCTTTGCAGCATTCTGACATAGGTGTTTGAAAGAGTAAGGGGTGGCAGTGGTGGGGACTGTCTGGAAATGGGGAGTCACCAGGCAAGGCAGAGCTCCTGAAACCCACCCAGGCTTTGCAGCATTCTGACATGGGTGTTTGAATGAGTAAGGGGTGGCAGTGGTGGGGACTGTGTCTGGAAATGGGGAGTCACCAGGCAAGGCAGAGCTCCTGAGGAACTCCAGATTTATAGGTTGCATACAACAAAGGAAGAGCCAAAGCAAGGGGTCAGCGTGCAGGAACGAGTGTCTAAGGCTTCAATCATGTCAATGTCTTGCCCAGAGAAGGCAAAGTGAAGTTCAAAGCAGAGAACAATGGAAGGAATCCCAAAACAGGAAATATCTGTTACAAACATTAGAAATGCAGCAGATGATCCAGGTGCAGTCACATACTGACCAGGAAGGAATATGAGGGCTTTGTTGCAGAGAATAACAAATCCCCAAAGCATTCAGCTTGATATGCAGCTGCAGAGCAGAAGACAAACAAAAATTATTCCAGCAATAAAAAAATACAATAGAAATCAAAGGATATAGTTCTGCTTCTAAAAATAGCCCTGCTCATTAGCCTTCACCTAACAGGCGACGTGCAGCCTGCTTACCATGATTTACAGCTGCTGCGCATACAAACTACACCAGCGCCTGCAGGCATGCAGCATTTGGCAGCAGGGATATAAATTTTGGTGTTTATTAGCACCAGAATTAAACAATAAAAGGCTGTGAGTGTAATGAGCCAATATAATTATTTCTTAAATGTCTCAGTTTGGTAGAAAGAGAGCGAGAGAGCACACAGCAGAGATGAGGAGCGAAGCAGGGTCGTGCGGCAAAGGCTTTGCTTCATCAGAAGGCTTCTGAGACTGTTGGGGTCAATTGACTTTACAGGTTGAAGCACCCACACACAAAGCCCTTTCCATCAGAGCAGGATTTAGATCTTACTTGACATTTTGCTTAGCTCATGGCAGTGCTTTTTCAAGCAAGAAAGCAAATTAATTGGATTTTCACATACGGCAAAAAGACTCAGCTGGGGAAGTGGGGATCCAAAATGACAAGAGAGTGAGCTAGCAGGGGGAAGGTGAGAGGCTGCTCTCCATCCCCTCTCTGCTGTGAGGGATCCAGCAGCTGCAAGAAAGGGGCAGCTCCATGGGACAGGCATTCAGGCTGAACACTTCAAATTCAGTCTTTGAACAGAATAAGCAAATATTCTCAGGTGGGTACAAAGGAGAATCCTGGAATGGCTCAGGCTGGAAGGGACCTCAGAGCTCATCTGCTCTGACCTCCATACCATGCCCAAGGACACCTCTCAACTAGACTCAGCTGCTCAAGCCCTCATCCAGCCTGGCCTCCAACACCCCCAGGCAGGAGGCAGCCACAGCCTCCCTGGGCAGCCTGTGCCAGAGTCTCACCACCCTCCTACTGAACAACTTCTTCCTCAGCTCCAGTTTAACCCTGATCTGCCTCAGCTTCAAACCATTCACCCTTGGCCTGTTTCTCTTAAGTAAAATCCATCTGCAGTCTTCCTGGAGGATCCCTTCAGCTATTGGAAGGCAGCTCTGAGATTCTCCCACAGAGGGACCAGAAGACAGCAAGAGATGGAAGGCAGAGTGATTGTTTTTAACTGTCCCTCCAGGGTTATGTGGCTGATCAGCTGCAGGCAATCCAACCACGGAGCTGAGGGCTCTGCTAATCCCTTTAGACCATGTCCCATCCCGGCTAGCCTAGAGAAGCAGTGAAGAAAGAGATGTTCAAGCCTCAAGTCTACCAAAAGAGAGGTTTTGGCAGCTGGAGGAGCTCCTGCTCATTCCTTTGGTGCTGCAGTGCTTTGCAAACATTACATGAAACAAGCTGAAAAGGAGACAAAATGGATGGGAAGTGCTGGCAAAGCCCAGGCAATCGACCCACCCTCCTGGCTCCAGTGTCACTTTGGATTAATGCCCTGAGGCAAGCAGAATTCTAATGCAAGAATGGGTGCTCGTCAACTTGTGAGCTACTGAGCAGCCCTGGCGCTGGCTGGGGCCACACTCCGGCACTCAGGATGCTGACTCTGCTCTTATGTAGTTTGGAAAACAGGAAATGGAATTTCAGAAAGAGGATTTCCTCAAGGAAAGGGGATGCTGGAGGTTGTAGGAGGCAGACTCCTGAAGAGCTGTTTGAGCCACTGCCAGGTTCAAGAAGATGGAAATACACCTTTGAGTTGAAAGCTGGAAATTAAAACATGGTTTCTATACACTCCTTTAAATTATAAAAGTAGGAATAAACAAAACGCACAATAAACCAATCAGCACAAAGTAAGTACTGCTTGTAAGCCAAATGTCACTTGAAAGAGGAACAGGCAGCTCATGGTTCAGCTTCAGCCTGTCTAGATGTGCAGAATTAATTTCTAACTGGCACTCCAGGGTTCCTTCCCTGCACCATCACAGTCCCTTGGCTGCGTTGTGCACGAGTATTGGATCCTTGGCTTTGCTATTCCAGCACACACTTCTGCAAGGACGTTTCCAGGCATGGAATGGGAAGGGTGATCCCATTTCTGCCTGCTCTCCTCCCTCAGGAGAGAGCTAGGAAGGAGGTGATGTTACCTGAGACTAGAGTAGCACCCTGTGAAGCATGTTACCAGCTCTCTTCTGCTGTCCACACTGCTTGGCTTTAGAAATCACTAGAGCCTACTCAGGACAGAACCACACAGGGTCACAGAGTGTCACCAGCTGGAAAGGACCTCCAGAGATCATCCAGGCCAACCCCCCTGCCAGGGTAGGGTCACCCAAGGCAGGTCACACAGAACTGGACACAATATTCCAGATGAGGCCACAGCAGGAAAGAGCAAAGGGGGAGGAGAACCTCTCCCAAGCTGCTCACCCCAGCCCTTCTAATACAGCCCAGGATGTCATTGTCCTCCACGTCTCCTGGTCATGCTGTTGTCCACCAGGACCCTCAGGTCCTTTTCCCCAGAGCTGCTCTCCAACAGGTCAGTCCCCAGCTTACCCTGGTTTGTGCCTGCTTACCCAGGAGAGCTCTTTGTAAGCCAGAGCATGTCTAGTTGCATTGTGTCTGTCAGGCAGCATCAACCAGCCACGACAGCATTCAAGAAGAAACAATTTTAGCCCTGTGACTGAAGGGAAGCCAGTGGCTCCTCTCTACTTCTTTGACTGAAATAAGCTGGAATGATTTCAAACTCCTTAGAAAGAGCAATCTTAATATTTAAAGAGGCTTGATAAGATCTATATTTAGAAAAAAAAATTACTCCAGGAGAAAATCATCCCGACAGAAGATGCTCTTAAAGACTTAAATGCAGGTTTAGTTTTTATAATTGTTGCCTGAGCTCTGGGAAGATGCATCAGTTGCTAAGAATAGACCCACAGTAAAATGTCTAGGAATAAATGTGACTTTTGGTGGAAGTTTCATTACCACAAAGACAGCACTATTGAGGGGATACACCTAAAATTAGGGAACTTACTTATGTGAGTCCTCCAGCTGCATTTGCATACTACTGTACCAGCTCTGCTCGCTCCTCTTAGTCACAACTACCTGGCAGCTTAGCCTGATCTGGAGGCCTGGGCTGGAAAAGCCAAATTCAGATTTAGGCACCAAGGAATTTTCCTTTTGGAGGTATTTGAGTTCCTTACTCTCCTTAAAATAAGTCATAGGATCACAGAACAGCTCACGTTGGAAGGAATCTCAGAGCTCATCTCCAACCTCCCCACCATGCCTAGGGACACCTCTGAGCTATACTCAGCTGCTCAAGGTCTCATCTGGCCTGGCCTCCAACACCCCCAGGCAGGAGGCAGCCACAGCCTCCCTGGGCAGCCTGTGCCAGAGTCTCACCACCCTCCTACTGAACAACTTCTTCCTCAGCTCCAGCCTAACCCTACTCTACCTCAGCTTCAAACCATTCCCCTTGTCCTGCCTCTGCAGCCTTCCTGTGGGATCCCTTCAGGCACTGGCAGGCAGCTCTGAGTTCCCCCTAGAGCCTTCTCCTCTGCAGGCTGCACCCCCCCAGCTCCCTCGTCTCCTCCACCACTTTGGGCCAGCCTGCTGGGAATATTTTTCCCCACTTGGTTAGGTTGATCCTACATCTTCCTAGCAGTTCTCAGTCCTCAAAGAGGGCTGTGGGTTTACAAAGCAAATCCCTGTCACCACCACCAGCTGCTCAGGCAGTTGTTGCTTCTTAGTGTCCACGTACAGCAGATGTGCATGAATAATCTCCCAGTAATGATGCTGGCTAATTGCAGCTCTGTCTCAGGGCATAGGCTGCTGGGCCTAATACCTGCTCTGAAGCAGACCCTGTGAGTTTCAGTACATCATCTGGGGCTGAATTCAATGCAGCTGCAGTAGAAAGGCAGCCCCTACAAGGGGAAATCTTCCTGTCAGGGTTTGATGGGTATGCCCAGCATGGAGGAACAGGCTGCTCTGAGGACTCAGACCAATTAAAGAGTATTTGTTAAGATGATGAATTATTGTTTAAGTGAAGCAATCATAGAATCATAGAATGATTTAGGTTGGAAGTTCCAACCATCTGCCATAGGCAGAGACACCTCCCACTGGAACAGGGTTTTTTGGTTTTGGTTTTTAAAGCACTTTGGTCCCAAGACAAAACTTCACCAGCAGGTCAAAAGCCAACACCACTGTAAATGTGTGCAATTTTAAGGAAATACTTGTCCCAAGCTTATTTCCACCCTGCCAAGGATTGAGCATGCATTGTTATTATTATTATTAACATCATGTCTAACCTGGATGGAATTTAAACAGCCAAGCAGCTCTAGGACTTCAAAATGTTTTCAGTCATTATCATTTCACCAAAGTTACTGCAAGTAGACTCCCTTTCTCTTTGTGGTTAATCTTCATTGATTGGGAATGAACAAGCAGCAGTAAATCCCCAAATGTCTGTATTTCACTGGAAACAGCAATTACTCAGTGCCTAGCAATATGCATTTGAAATGTGTTTGGCATTCATTCAATATTCATTGATTACTGTTATCAGCTCAACGAGCCCAAATGCATCCCCAGGTAGGGGAGAAAACAGGATCTGATATCCTGAACAGAGAGGAACCATCGACTATGCCATAGACCTCAGAGTGATGGGAAGCCAATGGTCTCTCAAGGCAGGAGCAGCTCCTTCTGGGGGTGCATCTCAAGGCACTTGGAAGAGAAGAAGGTTACCAGGAGTAGTCAGCATGGATTTTCCAAGGGGAACTCAGGCTTGACTAACCTGATAGCATTCTGGGATGACATAACTGAGTGGGTAGATTCAGGGAGGGCAGTGGATGTAGTCTACCTTGACCTTAGCAAGGCCTTTGACACCAGCTCCCATAGCATCCTAGTGAGCAAGCTCAGGAAGTGTGGATGGCAGAGCAGGCAGTGAGGTGCATTAGGAACTGGATACAAGACAGAGTTCAAAGAGCAGTGCTCAATGGTGCCAGGTCCAGTTGGAGAGCTGTAACCAGTGGAGTCCTCCAGGGATCACTGCTGGGTCTGGTGCTGTTCAGTATCTTCATCAATGACATGGATGAGGGCACAGACAAACAGAGTCTGCTCAGCAAGTTTGCTGATGACACTAAACTGGAAGGCTTGGCTGATCCAGCTGCAGGCTGTGAGGCCATCCAGAGAGACCTGGACAGACAGAGCTGGTCACAGAGGAACCAAATGAGGCTCAGCAAGGACAAGTGCAGAGTCCTGCACCAGGTGAGGAAGAATAAACTGCAGCAGAACAGGCTGGGAGGTGACTGCTGGAGAGCAGCCCCAAGGAGAGGGACCTGGCAGTGCTGGTGCTTTTGTTCAGACAAGTGAAGCACAACCTTAATTTATAATTATTTCAGCAGCATAATCATATTGCTCCTGATATTGCAGCTTTTGCAATAACCTTTAAGGTGAACATCCCAAAGTAGTTTTGATATTGGCTGAGTGTTCCTCAGTAGCCTTAGATACCACTGTTACCATGGGCTGCAGTGCAAAATATCTGTATCATGTATCCAATTAGCAGAGGAAGCAGCCTGCCCTAAAGCAGAGAAGGCAGCAAAGAATGTGAAGAAATAGAAATTCTGCTGGTTTCCTGCTGTCAGTCTTGGAAAAGTTAGGTCACCTTTCACAAGAGCTTGAGGAAATGTTCTCATCACGTGGAACCTCAGGCGAGGCAAAAAACAATGTCCTTCCCATACCAGGATGACATCGAGGCCCTTCAGTGGTGTGCTGCAAACCCCAGACACTCATAACTGAACCACAACTGTCTGGTGTGAAGGGCACTAAGTTGGGATAAACACAGGCTCAAAACTCATTGTAATCACCTGAGTAAACCTTCAGCAAAGGAAACTGAAAGCGGTTGGGAAGTGTTCAAAACAGGCTGAGATTTATCTTTTCCAAATGCAGACAGCAGAGGGGTTCCAGCCACAAAGATGATCCAAGGGCTGCAGCACCTCTGCTGGGAGGACAGGCTGAGGGAGCTGGGGGTGTGCAGCCTGCAGAAGAGGACCTTAGAGCTGCCTTCCAATAGCTGAAGGGATCCTACAGGAATGCTCCTAAGGGAGTCTAGAGACAGGCCAAGAGGGAATGGTTTGCAGCTCAGGCAGAGCAGGGCTAGGCTGGGGCTGAGGAAGAAGTTCTGCAGTAGGAGGGCTGTGAGACTGTGGAATAGGCTTCCCAGGGAGGCTGTGGCTGCCTCCAGCCTGCAGGTGTTGGAGGCCAGGCTGGATGTGGCCTCAAGCAGTTGAGTCTAGTTGAGAGGTGTCTCTGGGCATGGTGTGGACGTTGGAGCAGAGGAGGTCTGAGGTCCCTTCCAGCTGAGCCATTCCAGGATTGTGTGGCTGGAGCAGATAATCAGCTGAAGTGCTCACTCTATGATGTCTCTACAGCTGATGGAGGCTGAGTCAGTAGAGTCTAAGACTTATTCATCACAATGAAAAATCCCTATAAATACCCACTTTGCTCTACCGTCCTCAAAGAAGACTTAAGGATGTCTTGCTTGATTATGTATGTCTCTATCACAGGTGCCTTAAGTTAGAATTCCCAGAGATATTAGTGAACAAAAGCCTGAGCTTATCTGAATAGGTCAGGTTAGCAAACAAGATAGATCATCAGCTGCTCTGACAAAAGCCCTGAGCCTTCGGTAATCATTGTTCTGGGATGTGTCTCTGGCAATCAATAGAGAAATTTCATTTAGAGAGATCAACACTGACAGAACATTTTTTTTAAATAGAAAATCTGCTGTCACCTCTACTGCATCTGCCTCTCTATTCCACTGTAAAGTAAGAAAAATGGTTGCTGCTGCTTTCTTTTCTTTTCTTTTTNTGCTGCTTCTTTTTTTTTTTTTTTTTTTTTTTTTTTTTTTTCTGGAGTATATCAGGATGAAAAAACATGCAGGAAGATTTAAAATTTGATATTGCAGTTCTTAAGTTCCATTCGGATCAGTAGAGTCGAGCAGCAACAAATAAAATGAGGAACTGAGCACCTCTGCACATCTGGGCTTAACTAAAGGGGGAAAGGACCTGAATCTCAACCCGGGAAAATGTCCTATTGCTCTTGGAATAGAAGCTTGGAACCCTCCTTGGTGTTTTTGGCTGGTTGCTGTACTGTGCTGCTGCCTGGCTGAGTGTAGACAGGCACAGATTGGTTTTCCCTTCTCCCTCCTCCCGCATCTCTCCCTTTCCAACACAAACAGCATGGAAGTATCAGCACTTAGCAAAAAGGAGGAGGCCATAAGAGTGGGCCAGCTCCTGGCTCACGTAGAGTGAACATCTCTCTGCTTTTTGACAGGGCACTCTGGAAATATCTACTTTTCATTTCAGGCTTTTCTGTGACAAAAAACAAGCTCCTTCTGAGCCTATTAAATCATCTCAGATGAGGCCACTGACATGTTACGTTTTTCCAGTGCCCCATATTGTCAGTCTTGTTCACCTTGGGAGGGAGTGAAAAGCAAACATTTACTTTTACCTGGTGTCTCTTGTGGATAGCAGTCAAAGAAAAATTTTAACCCAAAAAAAAGAAAAGAAAAAAAAAAGTAGATTTGTGTAAGTGTGGCAACAATTTTTGCATGGAATGTGAGCTTAGTGCTGGCTTCAGATAGCTGTGGGCCATTTTATCCACCCCCTCCATCAGTGTTATTGTAATGTAAGTCTTGCTGTGGCATTATTTAAAGATTACAGTCAGGCTCAGGCTCATTTTGCAGGGCTCTATGAATAGGCTGTGGTTCACCTAAATTAGTGATTGAGTCAATCATCTAGATTCCATTTAATGAATGAAGTGTCCATTACAGGAGATTGGGGGGGGGACAAAAAAAACAACTAACCCCAACTATGTTCCACGCAGGGAACACCTCCTGCCTGCTGACAGAAAAGAGGCAAAAGTAAAGAAGGGAAATAAAATGTAGTGGTTACTCAGAAGCAGGAGGAATGAGCCCCTCCTGCTCAAGTGAATAAGGAGTGCAGGAGCCACTGTGCCTGGTGAGGCAGCTGCAGGAAAGGGGGAAGAAGCAGTCAGGGCTCTGTCAAAGCCTGCCCCCAGAGCTGGCTGGCTGCAAAGAGGAGCATGGCAAACCTCACACAGGAGATTGCAAACTCTGGCTGCTCTGTTGCTGAGGTGCTGGCTCCAAAGACAGGTGTCTGACAGTTTCTCCATGAGCAGCTCAATGGACTGTGCCTTATCTGAACACACGAGGAGGACACAGGCCTGTGAATTTGTCTTTTGTTTCCCATAAAAGATAATCTAAAATGCAGCATTTCTTTGTTTCTCTGCAAACAGAAGTGGAAGAGCATCTCCCTTGTCCCACAGACACACACACAGGCCCCATGGGAAACTAGGACAAGGAGCAATGGATGGAAGCTGCAGCACAGGAGGTTGCAGCTCAACACAAGAGGCAACTTCTTGCCTGGAAGGCTCCCAGAGCACTGGCACAGGCTGCCCAGAGAGGTTGTGGAGTCTCCTTGTGTGGAGCCTTTCCAGGCCTGTCTGGATGTGTTGCTGTGTGCCCTGAGCTAGATGGTCTGGTCCTGCTGTGGCAGGGGGGTTGGACTGGTGAGCTCTTTGAGTCCCTTCCAACCCCTGACATCCTGTGAGCCTGGGATCCCTGTGAAATCTTTGCTGCCAGGTGGTGAAATAACACACAAGGTCATGCTAGAGCTTCAATTGCTCTTGGGTAATGTTCTCATGACTTGGGGCTTGAGTCTGGATGCTTTTTTGTTCCTATGTTATAATGTGCATGAAGTCTAAACCAGATTGTTTAGAGTTCATAAAGGCAGATAGGAAAAATATCTGATGAGTGTCTGCTGCTAACATAGAGATGTTGCCTTCTGAAGACAAAGACAGCTATCTCTAGGTAATCCTCACACTTTATAGTGAATAGAGTAAGGCTTCATTGTTTTATCTCTGAGCGGAGACTCAGGTCAAGCTGAGGATTTTGCTTCCAACTTTCCAAACCAAGCCTTCTCACAGCCAAACCTGGGGATGTCACCCCAGGATATTCCCACCGATTGCAGTAGCACTCTTGAGCAAGTGCTGAAAGCTGTGAGCAGAGGTGTAGGAGACTGACATCTAGAGAAGGTCAGTTTAAAGGCTGAATACATAAGGAGATTCTGAGAGGAAGAAGGGAAAGGTCTACCTTGATTTTCCAAATGGGATAATGAGCTCACGGCTGCCAAAATTCTGAGGTCCTGAGATCATCTCACAATGCAACACAGCTGAGACAGAGCACCGCAGGCAGGAGAGAGCAGGGCTTGCCTAGGAAAAAGCAGAGAAGGAAAGCTTGTGACCTCCAGAGGTGCAGTAACACAAAGAGTTAAACTCCTGTGTGCCACTAGCCAAGTTCAACAAAGAAATTCCATGGGAAGCTACAGTTGCAGAGGCTTACCACACACCTATAATTAACATCAAACTCATTGTGGCTTTCCAGCTTTCCACAAAGGAGTAAGCTGCAGCTACCTGGAGCTCCCCTCTACTTCCACACTGACTCTTTACCTTGCCCAGCTTGCCTTAGAGCCTGGCAACATATAATCATGTAATTCCACCTGTAGTTTCTGAGCTGCTGCTGCTGCAGAGAATCCTGTATGACATTCACTGGCACTATCCCCAGAATTCAGCTTTATTATTCATTCTGGCTTGCCACAAGGCCTCTGCTTCTTAAGCTTCCTCTGCTTCAGTGTCTTCCAGACAAAGAAATAAATTGGAGACAGAGGAAAGGTAAGATAAGTGTAGTGGTTCACTGCTAAGCAAAATTCACCATGATTCCTATGAAAACATTGCTACCTGATATTGATATAACTGAAAACATTTTTTTTTCCCAGAGGAAAGGAACATAGAAGGCAGCAGGAGCTCCTATGTACATGGAAGATGTTGGCATTTAATTGAGCTTTAACATATGATTTACTATAGCACTTAGGGTAATTCTACACTGCACAGCATCCTGCCACACAGAGGTACCCCAGTGATCCATAAGAAAGCCCTACTGAGAAACTAATTAGTCAAGGCAGAGCTCAGTGTTAATTCTGCTCTAAGCTTATGGTATGGCACTGGCTCCTTCAGAGAGACAAATAAGAGGCAAACTGAGATGAAGTAACTGGCCTGTGGAAATTAGAGGGTGGGATTCATCTCACCTGACTTCAGATATCAACAACGTAGACATTTAAAAGAAAGCTGGCCCCTGGGGCTCCATTTACAGGCACAGGAGATAAATCTGCCCTTTTAGGGTGCCAATCACCAGCCCCGGTGCAGACGTCTAATTTAGGAGAGGATGAATTGCCCCCTGGATCCTATTGACTGGTTCTTCACTGACTATCAAGTGAGCCAGGAGCCAGATGCTGATGTCTCCAGCATAGGCATCTGCATTTAGTCAATAAAATTCTCCCTGCAACATTGGTGATGGAGATGGGAGCAGTGCATTTCCTTTATTCCCAGACCTGTACACCATTTTGTAGACCATACCACCAATTTCTTGCCTCTCCTAGTAACAGGCTTGCAATTATTCTGCATGATATTTAGAGGTTGTTCAATTATCATACAAATTAAAGTTTATTTAATGGACTAGTCAGGTAACCGAGCTGTTGGCTGGTATCAAAAACTAACATATTAAAAAAGGAAAAAAAACAAGAAACCTCATTTCAGTGTAATTAAAAATCCCTTCTAGGGTTTGGATTGCAGTCTCGCTGGTCAACTCCTCAATGGATTAAAACTCTAACGTTTTGATTCAGCTGTAAAAGCAGAGATGAAGTTAAGCTGCTGCTGTGCCAGAAGACTCAGCATCATGCAATATAAGCCAGTCCTGAAGAGCATAAAGGGAGACACATCTCTCTGAGGAGTGTGAGATCCATTGCCACCAGATGCGAATGGGTACTAAAACCTCAGCAAGTATGGGCAGGGCTTTGTGAATAAGAGCTACAGGATCAATGAAAATGTGTCTGTGGTATCCTAGCTTCAATTTGCCGCAGGAAATGGAAGGTATTGAAGAAAGGATAAAGGAAGAACACTGTAGGAAGTGCAGCACTGTGTTACTAAACACCTCGAGGAGAGGCTTGGCTGCATATTCAGGCAAATAAATCAGTTGTCTACAAGGTAGGTGTCTGCAGATTAGCTGAGTGTCCACACTGCCAGCAGAGACAACTGAGACCCAGCCAACGTGTTTGGTAGAGCACAGAAGCGTCGGGGCTGACCACAGAACACTTCCTGTTGGAAGGGACCTCCAAGCTCATCCAGTCCAACTCTCAACCCAGCACTGAGGGGATCAACACTAAACCATGTCCCAAAGAGCCAGGTACACAAGCCTTCAGCTCCCCAGGCTCTGCTGACACCTTTGGGAACTTAGCTGCCTAACCCGTTCGTAGACAGTCACGATATAAACTTCTGCCTTTAGCTGTTTCAGCAGAAAGCTCAGCTTAACCCTCCCTGTGCCACAGTGTTCACTTTGGATTAGAGCCAACTGTTTACAATTAGCTCTGAAGTATTAATTTTTTTTTAATTCCCTGCTTTCTGGATGTGATTTGCAGAAATTCAGAGGGCTGGAGCACATGGGCAGAAGACTGGGATGTAGATTATGTATGTAATGCTGTTGCTCCTGAGAAATTACAGGCTAGGTGTCTAAAGCTGGTCACCAGGAATTAGCATAGGGTTTTGACAGCTTTGTCTGTAATTTATCTTTTCTTTGGTTCTCCATCTGTAAAATGATAGTAATAATACCCCTAATTGCTAGGGCTGCTGTGAATGTAAAGTCAGGATGTTTGTGAAGGATTGGCAAATTACAGAAAGAGCACCATAAAAACACACGAGGAACTTAACAACATTGGATTCGGTCGAGGCTTAAATTGTGATTAATAGAGCCTGGAGTCGTACACTGAATAAAGGTGATAAAAAGAATTACTTAATAATTATCCATACAGAGAAATAAAAATAATAGATGGCCACGTAATTAAGGTCTGTGTCAAAACTCACATGCACAGAGGGCCAAACGAAGGTGGCAAATGAAATTTCCAGCATTTACAGTGAATATGAAACCATAAACAGTCTCTAAGTAAGGTTGGAAGTTTGGAGTTGAGGCTGGGAAGTCACCTTAGCATCACAGAGCCTTGTGACAGCTCACTAAAGAGACACAAAGGTGCCTCACATCCCTTCTTCAGCACTTCTCTGTCTGTATTCAGCCACCATAATTGCCAGGCCCTCTGAGGAGATCTCATTCCCTCCTCCTTCCTTTCTTAGGCTGTGGCTATAAAGACATTTTCTTCACCAACTCCTCCACCTTAGACTGCAGGACATTCCTTGCTGCCTACAAGACCCTGCCCATGGAACTGCTTCAGGAAGCAGCAGGTCCCTGCCATGATCCAGATTTCTCTTGGAAACTACCTTTTCTCTCCATTTTCCTCTGTTAGTTTATCTCAGGCTTGCCTCTGGTCTGGATTAACACAAATCCCTCTGGCAGAGCTGGAGAGGGGATGTGGGGTGAAGATCTTCCATGGAGCGAGAAGGAGCACCCAGGAGGGAGGGGGCAGCAGGGGAGGGGATAAGGGGAAGCACATATAAGGCCAGGATAGAAAGCACGGCAGCCAGATGCCCCTCCAGCCAAGGTCCATCTTTAGAAAAGCCCCTGAGAAAGACAGGTGGCTCTCGCAGAAAGTAGTTTGCATTTTAATCGTTTTTCTTTCCCGAAGATGGCAAAAAAGTGCTCTTCTCAGCGACAAGAACTCCCCTGAGACTCCACCTCGCTTCCCGGCTCTTGTGTACTGACTTCCCCCGGTGTGAAGGGAGGTTGAAGTGCCAGCTGTTAGAAGGAATAATTATTACAGCACTTCCTGCCAGCACTTCAGATTTTAGAGAGGAGGAGCAGAAGCTACCTGATTCCACACGGGGCTTTTTGCATATGTTTTTACTCCCTTACAAACTTTGCCTGGAGTCAGTGAAAGAGCTTTTCCCCTGAGGACTGAGCACATGGCTAAGGGCTAGCGCACAGCTCCTGGAACTCGCAGTGGCACTGCAAAAGAGGCTCGGGCTAGCCCTTTCCCCATGGCAGACGTGGAAATCCTCTCACAATTAAACCTTCCAAACGTTTCGAGTCGCGTCAGCCACTAGGAAATGTGGAGAAGTGTGCCTGGAGCGGGGATGAGCGAACACAAAGCGAGGGAGCGGATGCAAGGCGCAGGGCTGCAGCCCGCAGCTGGCCGCGCAGGCAGGGAGCAGCACCTGCGGCTGTGCCTCTGCACCGCTCCGTCCACGCAGCAGCCGCTTCCCCCTCCTTGGGTCAACTGCCTGTCACCAGCGGGGTGGCACCTACCTCTGCCTGGGCGTCTGAACACCCAGTCTGCAGGGGCAGGTCCGGACAGACCATCAGCGCCCGTCTCTGACATAACAGCTGCTTTGCCAACCGAAAGAACAAACCTGCCCCCGCTTCACTCGCTCGCTGTTATCCTTCCAAGACCTGATTAAAGCCCGCTTGAACGATGCTGTGTTTTCTCCTGTCATTGCTCCGTTTCATTCTGTAAAATGTTGGCACTCAGGGTAAAAATATAATTAAACTATGGCGCAGAAGCAGATACCTCTGATCCCACCTAGCTTAGCAGAGAAGACAAAACAGGCACGTTTAATCCACTATTTGTTCACTGACAATGTGCTAGTTTTAAGCTATACACATTCCAGTGCCTGGATGGATGGATGAGGAATGCCAAAAATTAACATGCGAGTTACAACTACTGCCACACAAAGGCTGTTACAGTGCACACCAGAAACCTCTAAACAATGAGGCCACAAAACGAAGTGCAGGGCTAAATCGTAAGGCGAGGAGAACTGTGCAACACAGGCTCCCCACAGCACAGCCTGCCACTCGGCGGGGCTCACAGCTCTGCAGCTCAGATAAAGAGATTTCCCCTCTCCCAGGCTTCCCCCTCGGACACTTACAATTCTTTTTTCCCCCCCTCTTCACAACATCTCTCCCCTGCTTCTGCTGCCCTCTGCCTCTGCTCTCCTGCATGTCGCCTGAGGACTATCTGAGCACTTTCGCTCCCCCGAGAGTTTATTTGCATAGGCATGAAGCTTATCTGGGATGCAAGTTTCACCCGTGGAAGCTCCGTGTTCGCTTTGCACACAAACACACAACCCTCCCCTGCCACCAGGTGTGCTAATACTGACGGTCAGCATTTTTTATCCTCAGAATGCCCTACAAATGTTGACTAATTAATCCTCAGAGCACCAATTTGAGTCAGGCATGTTTATCCCAGTTTCTCAGGCAGAGGCAGGGAAGCTGAGAGATTAAGCGACTGCAAGAGCTTCCACTGAAGCCAGAGGGAAGGAAAACCAACCTCATCAGCTGTAACAAACTTGAATCAGGTCTGAGGTGGTTTGTCTAATGTCACCAAAACGTCAGGACTAGAGCGAGGTTACCTATAGCCAGGAGTTTCTGCGATTGACTTGGGTCTTCTGGTCAGCCCTGAACCAGTCAGGCAGTTGGACTAGATTAACATGGTAAGTCCCTTCCAGCTCTATGTACTCTAGTCTGGATTCTAGTCTGGTCTACTCCTATTCTATTCCTTTCGCTCTCATTCTGTTCCGTTCCATTCCATTCCATTCCATCCCATCCCATCCCATCCCAACCCACTCTGTCTCCTGTTTGGTTAGTGCCTGGGTCAGGCACATGCAGGCCCCGAGGTCCCAGCAGCGCTGCAGCTGATGGGCGCCTGCAGGCTGTGGGTGCTGGGAAGTGCTTGCTTTTACCTTGCACCTTCGCTGCGGCATTTCTTTGCATCTCTTCCACAGCAGAGGAGAGCAAGAGCAGAAAGCAAAGCAAAGCTGGCAGCAGGTGAGTAGGAGGCTTGCCGCGGCGTGGCAGGCTCCGCTCCGCAGGAGAGGTCAAAGCCTGCAGCCCCTCTCGCCTCGTTACACACAGCCCCCCCACCCTGCCCTGCTGCTCCTTCAGTGGTGACAGCCCAGCGAAACGAAGGCTATTGCTGATTTATAGCTGCAACCTGCACTGAATTAGACTTGGGTGGCTTACTAATACGAGCCACCTCAGCAGGAGTGCATTGTGTGCTTGCCGCGGATGGAGAAATGAACTCTATCGATGAGTGTAATCCATTCATTGTTTGACGAAGCCAGCGTCCTCCAGAGAGCACCACAAAACCCCACTCGGTGTCTCTGAACACTACATTTCACATTTAGATTTTCTGGCTTAGAGAAGAGATGTGTAAAATCAGAAGCAGGCGCAGCGTTCCCCACTGACTGGTGCATTTATGGAGCCTTTTGTGGCGTTATTACAGCGAGCATATGAAATACAGCGTACAGAAAGCTAGAAATAGGCAAATAAAAGTNCCCCCCACACACACACACACACTTTGGACTGTGCTCTGTATTCTGGCTATGAAAGTATCAGCTTCAAAGCCACGGAGAAGTAAAATTTACTTGCGAGGTCTGGGGTAAGATCTGATTTTCGAGGCTTTAGGTCACAGTTCATTCCGAGGTCCCCCTGGTGGACTCTCCATATGCAGTCACACAGCTTTGGGCAACCGCAGGGGCTTGGGCCAAGCCTACAGCACTATGAATAAATGCATGTAGAGGTGTGTCCAGAATCGCCTGGAGGGCTGGCTGGAATGCTTGTAAAAGGTGGACCCTAGCGACAGGCCAGCTGGATCGTGTCACTCCTGACCATAAGCTGTCCCCATGCCCTCAGGCTGTGCAAATGTTAGAACCGGCTCCTCTGGGTCTAACTGAAAACCAATGTGATAGGATAGACTGAAGTTTAGCACTTTACATTTCTAGACTCATCTTCCTTCAGTCTTTCTCACTTATAAACCTCTGCAATATCCCAGTGCAACCCTGGATGTTGACAGCCTCAACAAATGTGCACCAAGGGGTTTGGTCCATTTCTTTCTTCCTATAGAGAAGATTTTTAAACCCTTTCAAACTGTGCAAGCTGAGCTTTCAAATGATGTCTCTCACAAGACATTCACCACAGGTGGATGTTCTTCATGTGATCGAAAAATGCCATAGTTTTAATGAAACACCACTCACGAGAACATTTGCCCCAACAAACCAAACCTCACCATGAGGATTCCTATTCTTACAGCCTTGCACCTCCACACCATGCTACAGCACTGTCACGGCAGGGTCTTGCACACAACCGCTGCTGGCTTCAGACTCAGCCCTTCTTCCCCCTTTCCCACCTCCTGTCTGAAGCTTTGGGATGCAAGAGGGGACCCAATAACACAAATGTTCAAACCTTAGCAGCCAAGGAGCACACAACATCCAGATCTGATTTCAGAGAGCCAGTCCAGATCCTCTGAAACCACTCCAAACACCACAGTGCAGTCGCTTACTGGGAGATGCACTCCTACAAATGCCCAGGCTCAGTTCCAAAAGTCCCTTTTTGCTGACAGGTGCTTACCTCAGATGCAACAGCAGCTACTTCACTGTGTGCAAAGAAGGATTTCTGAATGATAAATAAGAATTCAAACCATTATTATTAACACAAAGCATCAAAGTCTGTTTTCACATCCTTCTGATACTGAAGTCAGAACATTCTTTTGTGTGCTGCAAGTTCCAAGCCCTTCCAGGATCTCCCTCATTGCAGCAAAAGCTTTGTTAGAGACGAGACAATAAGGCTCAGCCTGTTTCAGGTGATTTAATTTTATGCAAAAGATGTTTAAATTTACCAAAGCAAAATGCTCAGCACTTACATTAGTCAAATGGAAAACAATCAGCTAATTTGCCAGGTTTTGCTGTATCCTGGGGGAAAAAAAACCTGTATCCCTATTCAGAAATTACCAATATTGTTTCTCCCTGTGCACAAGGATGATGTCTCTCTTGAATGCTCATGCTTCTTGTACTCCCAGGCTTTGGGAATTTTATAGTCCTTTTCACAGCTTTCAAACAAAAGAAAAAATATTTATTTATCCTTTCAACTCTCCATTTCCATCAAGATGGTTCCCAGATGAGGTATAACTCTCAGTCGCATGAGCAGCTGAGCAATTCAGTTTGCATTCTGCGAGGCAGGGTGGCTGTCCTTGTGCTAAGTCAGCCCCTAGCACAGGCAAGGCTATGCTATTTATCTTAAACTTCCTCCACTGTAAGCTGGTCAAGTCCAATTGCTGTGGGCTGTGAGAGCACAGGCAACTGCTACAGCCCACCTGATGCAGAGGAACTCGTCCAAGGTAAGCAGCTTGGCAGTGCCTCTGAGCCCACCCCAAAGCCTGGAGAGATTCGCCTACAGCGGCCCAGAAACCCTGCGGCAGCACAGGGGATGCTGCTTCATGCCCATCCTACCTCTGCACCAGGCAATACCAGGGTGAAAGAACCTGCTGCTGCTAAGACACCTCTCACCAGAGGCAAAATACATTTTTCTTTTAAAAGGAGGGCAAATATACAAATGACTTTGGTTCAGTAGCCTGACACATTGCTGTAAACAGTGACGAGGACAATACTACCTTTGTAGAAAATTCCCTGAGAAGGATTTCTAGCAGATCCAGGGAAGTTCTCCTCCCCCTCTACTCTGCCCTGCTGAGACCTCATCTTGAGTACTGCCTTCAGTTTTGGGCTCCCCAGTTTCAGAGGGACAGGGATCTGCTGGAGAGAGTCCAGCAGAGGGCTCCGAGGATGGTGAGGGGACTGCAGTACTGCCTGGAGAGGCTGAGGGACCTGGGGCTGCTTAGTCTGCAGAAGAGAAGGCTCAGAGGGGATTGAATCAATGTTTATAAATTTCTGAGGGCTGGGGGTCAGGAGGGGAGGGACAGGCTCTGCTCACTGCTCCCTGGGATAGGACAAGAAGCAATGGATGGAAGCTGCAGCACAGGAGGTTACAGCTCAACACAAGAGGCAACTTCTTGCCTGCAAGGGTCCCAGAGCACTGGCACAGGCTGCCCAGAGAGGTTGTGGAGTCTCCTGTGGAGCCTTTCCAGGCCTGTCTGGATGTGTTGCTGTGTGCCCTGAGCTAGATTGTCTGGTCCTGCTGTGGCAGGGGGGTTGGACTGGATGAGCTCTTTGGGTCCTTTCCCACCTCTGACACCCTGACATTTCTTTGTCAGAGTGGATAGAACTCATGTCATGGTTTGAAAAGAAAAGCTGTAAAAAAAAATTAAAGTAAATTGGAAAAGCTAAATTATTTATACAATTTCATGTGCTGGATGTTTTGGTACAGTTGAGCCTTGCTTCTTCCTAATAGCATAAGACTATTAGGAATTGTAATACTCCTCAGGGGATGGAAGATTTATCAACCCTTGCAGAATGGGATGGAAGCCAAGGCAGGAGATTAAGGGATACTAGTTAAATTAATCAACCTTCTCTCCGCATACTGGCCAGGAGAATGCAGTAAGTTGTTATTCATACATTTTACACAGTAGGAGAACAATTTGACCACAGCCATATGTTGAATTTAATATTAAACGCTGGATCTTTCCAAAAACAACTCCATAAAAATGTCAATAGTTGGGCTTTGCTTTTTTGCTTTTTTGCTTTTTTGCTTTTTC
>VWZI01021156.1:1192303-1355430 GCA_013396835.1 Psilopogon haemacephalus | reverse complement strand
TTTTTTTTTTTTTTTTTTTTTTTTTTTTTTTTTTTAGATGAATGACTCCATTCATTTTTTGAAGGCATTTACACACCAGTAAAATGAAAAAGTGCTTTTCTTTACCAGCTTTGAAAAACACCTTCTATTTTAATCCTGGTTCAGGACCTTATCGAGCTTGTTTATGATATAAAAATATATTTTAAAATCTTCTTCAGGCAACGTTAAATCTTCCTCTGAAAAATACAGGGGGGAGAAAAGCCTTCCACTGAGAAGATAATGGTGTTTGCAATGGCAAAATAAGTCAATTGGAAGTGTAATGACTTCTATAGAATGTCAACAGAAGCGTTTGGTTGATGCACTCATATAATGCAAAAGCCATTCTCCTGACATCGTATCCAGTTGCTGTTGCAGTTCACATGAGTAAGGGCCTGTAAAAATTCATTTTTCCACTCTATTATCCCATCAGAAGTGTTTGTTGTGAGTGAAACCCTTTCTAATGCTCATTTATTATAAGCCAAAGACAGTAACACTGACATTAAGCCAAGTAACCTTATTGCTTCCCAGTTTCTCTCTAGAATCTACTCTGCATTCGTGTGCACTTCCCTAGCATCTGGTCCCAAAGGGGATGAGGCAATCCTCTCTTCTAATTGCAGGCAGCAGAGGGGTTCCAGCCACAAAGATGACCCAGGGACTGCAGCACCTCTGCTCTGAGGACAGGCTGAGGGAACTGGGAGCGTGCAGCCTATAGAAGAGAAGACTCTGAAGAGTCCTTAGAGCTGCCTGCCAATACCTGAAGGGATCCTGCAGGAAGGCTGCAGAGAGACTTTTGCTGAGGGTGTCTAGAGACAGGCCAAGGGGGAATGGTTTGAAGCTGAGACAGAGCAGGGTTAGACTGGAGCTGAGGAAGAAGCTCTTCAGTAGGAGGGTGGTGAGACTCTGGCACAGGCTGCCCAGAGAGGCTGTGGCTGCCTCCTGCCTGCAGGTATTGGAGGCCAGGCTGGATAAAGCCTTGAACAGCTGAGTCTAGTTGAGAGGTATCCCTGGGCATGGTGGGGAGGTTGGAGCAGATGAGCTCTGAGGTCCCTTCAAGCTGAGCCAATCTATGACTCTATGACACAGTATGTGTGTATAAACCACCCAGCTAACAACTGTCTTTGCCAGCTGTATTCACTCTAAGCATAAATTTACTGTAGAGTAATACCAGATGGGGGTGAAAAAAAAAGTGCAGTTTGTATATAAATGATTTTTTTTTAAACATAAAGCAGCTATGTTTGATGAACAAGTTGTTTTCTGACCATAGCTTCCTCTGCTTTATGTGCACCTGTGCACAGCACACTGAACATTGCAGGGTGATGTTCTCATGGAAGTTAAATACATCGAATCCAAATGAAGATCCATTTCAAAGTTTGGTTATGCATGGGCAAAACCTGATCAAGAACATCAGGTTTTGTGTACCAGCCCCACAGTGTGTCCCTGGCATGTATGAGTGGACTACAGCTGGAAAGGATCACAGAATGATAGATTGGCATAGGCTGGAAGGGAGATCATCAAGCCCAACGTCCCTGCCATGGTAGTGGTATTTGTGCAGATTTGAAGCTGCTGAAAACCTGAGTGCTCTGATTCATCATCATCCCTTCTGTCTATAATGAAATTAGGGGAAATCAAAACATTCAAAACTGACTTTCAAGGTTGCTCTTTAGCAAAGCATGAAGTGAAAGAGAGGAAAACATCTCCCTGGATGACATACAGCACGTGTCAAGGCAGAGCAATACCTTTTTCTTTCCAAGAATTCTTAGGACTTCATTAATTTCCCAGCCTCATTTCTTACAGTTTATTAATCCAGCATTGCTGAATCTCTTTTCCTTGTGATATTTTTATTACCTCTATTACATTCACAGGATGGGTTTCCCCCAGGAATCATCAAAATTCACATTATTTATGTGTGCCAGACACCCTCTGTTTCTCCAGCTATGTCATGCCTGAGTGCTGACTGGACCTGGGAAGCAGCAGTGCTGTTTTCTCTGTGCACAGGGTGACATTGGTTACTTTTAGTCACTGACCTATGGGCTGCTATCCCAAAGATCAGCAACCTGCAAAGCTCTGCTGTGCTGCTAAGACTATTAAGAGGAGTTAGACATCTAATCTACAGAGATGCTTCTGAAAACCCGGGCACAACCTCTCTGGACAGTCTGTTCCAGTGTTCCATCATCCTCTCCACACAGAACTCTCTCCTTGTGTTGAGGTGGAGCCTCCTGTGTTGCAGCTTGTACCCACTGTTCCCTAGCCTATCACTGGGCATCACCCAAAAGAACCTGGCACTTTCATCCTGTCACCCACCCCTCAGAAATTTATAGATGTGCCCCCTTGCCTTGGTCTCTCCATCTTTCCATGCAGCACTTAACCCTTGCTGCTTCCCAAGATCTTCACCAAGACCTCTCCAAGACAGGAACAGGCTTTTTGTTGTCCTATTTTGAAACCATTCAGCATCTGTAGTGAGCCAAGCAACACAGTTGTTACCTCTCTCAGCTGTGTACACATCCAAGTGGTGTTTGATATTCCTGACACCAGGAACACACAGTTTAAAACATGGAGCAAAGCATTGGGAATCACTTCACTCTTTCCATGTTTTCTGCTTCCCAGTCAAAGGAAAGCACTTGAAAAGCGTGAACATGATGTTTAAAAATAGTTCTGCAGAAATGTTCTTCTGAGATCAGAAGAAACTTCCATACTTGGAAGAGCCTCCAATATGTTCTGCCAAACTATTTGGCTTTTCTTTAGGTCAAGGCAACCCTGGGCTCTGCTGCTGCTCCCATCATGTGCTGCAGTCGGGGCGAAAGTGCTCTCCTGTCATTTCCAGTTTACAGTACACTGTGTGCTAGCGAGCATGGAACATGCCTTTGCAGACCAAAACTCTCACATTCTCCCCTGCTGTACTCCTGCTTCCTGTGGGTATCCATGCAGAGCAGGCAGGACTTTTTTTTCCTGGAAAAGGATTTTCTCCTTTTTTCTTGTTGACTCCCCTCCACCCATCCATTCAAAGACATTCTCTTCCAGTTCTTAAAAGTTTCCTTTTAGAAGACTTGGTAGGAAGCAGTGCAAGAAATTATGTTCCATCTATCCAGATTCTTTTCCTTCTCTCACTTTGTTCTTAAGAAAAGACTTGGTGACTCTGACTTCCTAATATTTGTTACCAATTATTTAATTTTGGGAGTGCTCCTGTTAGTAGTACTCGAAGTGAGTAAAAGCTCCACGGACTTGAATTTGACTCAGCCAACAAAGTGAGATTTCCCTACATCTTTGTCTGCTCAGACTCCTTTGCATGTCCAAAGAACGAAGTGCCACTGCAGTGCTGCCAAACATTGTGACACATCACTGCCTGAATTAACTCAGCCCCTGTCTTAAGGTCCCTCAGAAGACCAAAGTTAGGAAATAAAACTTGCTTCAAGGATTAAGCTGAGTGCCTTTTGGCCAATAAAGCATTAGATGGATAGTGTGAGCCTCCATAAAAAAGTCTGCGTCCTGACACTGACTCCTCTGCTCCCCAGAGCAAAGAAAACTAAACAGACCTTCTCCTGTCATCTAGGGTGAGGACTCAGTGCTCCTCTTGCAAGGCAGAAAAATGTTAAGTGCTTGGTGTTATGACTTTGGGTTTGCTCTGACTTGATGACTGACGACAACCCAAATGTAAGAAAATAATGTAATGTCTTATCTGCCCAGAAAAATTAATTGCTTTTGAAATCTTAGGTAAACTCTGTGTTTTACTGACTAAAATCAGATTAGGGGGAAGGTTAAACTGGGACTGGGAACTGTTCAATTATTTGAATTTACACCAGGCAAATCTGTGATATTTTTTCTGAAGTCTTGATACTTTAATTGGGGCCTCAATCTGTTAAATATTCGATCTGCACTGAATTTCAGTGGACTGCAGATATTTTTACCTCCTTAGGCTCCTTTGACAGTCTCTGTTCACACTGAAATGTGGCTCACACACAGCCCTGGAGGTGAGGTGCAAGGACAGAACGGCAAATGTTTCTGCTACCGCATGTGACAGCACTCAGGTGTTGAAACAGCACTGACAAGTGGGATAATGTTGTTCCCAAAACTGTGCTTGTGGCAGCTTAGGTGCACTTAGCTCTGATCCTTTCTGCTGTGGGCTGGACTGCCTGAGCTTGTCTGACAGACACCCTTGGCCAAGGCACTCACAAGAACATTTGCCCTGGCTTTGACGCGTCGGAGCCTCTTACACTGGCGGCACTCGACTGAGTGTCTGACTCTACCTCATCAGGGTCTCCTCAGCCCTTAAACCAGAAGGAGTAAATTGGGAATTAGGGAATATGCTAAAGGGATAGAGGATTTGCTGTTACCAGAGTTCATAACTGAGCCTTCTGACTCCTCTTGCTGCAGCTGATGAGCAAACGCTGAGCAGTTGGATGCCCTCTCACTCTCCAAGGCCTTTCAGTAATGACTTCTTCAGATGCTGACAAGAGCAGGAAGCACTGCAGGCTGCCCAGCCAGATGCCACTGCCTCCTGGATTAAAGCCACCGGGAGTCCTTTTGTTCAAAGGAGAAAATTGTTGGTCTGCTGTTTGTACCAATCCTTCTACCTTTACTCTGGACGTGAAACAACAGCAGCTGTAAGCTGGCAGCTCTTTCAGGTCCTTTGGAGGACTGAGCCGTTCTAATAAACACCACCACTCGCAGCAGCTGAGCCAAAGAACATAATCCAGGAAGGCAAAGCACTGTCAGTTGCTATAGATTTTGCCTGGGACTTGTAGAATGCCACTTCCAATACTCTTTTTCTTCTCTGACGCAGTGCTTACTCCTCCTGGGCTTTCACATCACTTGGAGTGAACGTGTCCTTACTGTTCCTTTGCCTTCCTCTCCCTTCCCTTCTAAGAACTGCTGCTTTTGTTTTGCTTGCTGGATTACGGCAGAGCCAGATTTGATCAGAGGACATACACAGTACAGATTGTACTTCCAGTTGGGATGGACACAGAGCTATACATAAGCCTCAGATAGGGATAATATGACTAATGAATATGCCCAGCTATGAGCAGCTCACACAGCCCAGCCTTGATCGCTCTGTATTTAGTGCCACTGAGGCTAGGAAAGGCAGCTTCATTTCTCAGCATTGTGCATATGCATCTGTGCTGGAGCTGGCAGCACAATGTGTTCCTCTCCCTTTTCCTGCATGTTTCATACCTGCTTTTAACTGACAGTGCTCCAAGCACTTATTCTGGCTAGATTAAAGTGCAATGTCTATTCTGTAGGTGGGCTGTCTTGCACATTATACTCTACTTTGAAGGAAGCATAAAGGAATTGTATTAGATCTCATACAACTCTCACCAGTACTTTGAAGGTCCCAGAAGTCGAGAAATCTTAATCATAGAGTCCTAGAATGGCTCAGGTTGGAAGGGACCTCAGAGCTCCTCTACTGCAACCTCCTGCCATGAGCAGGGCCACCTCTCAAATAAACTCAGCTGCTCAAGGCCTCATCCAAACTGTCTTTGAACACCCCTGGACAGCAAGCAGTCACAGCCTCCCTGGGCAGCCTGTTCCAGAGTCTCATCTGAGCAAGATTGGATGGTCCTACTGTGGCAGGGGGGTTGGACTCGATGAGCAATTTGGGTCCCTTCCCACCCCTGACATGCTGTGAGACTGTGAAATATCTGGCACCAAAGCTTTGAAGGCTTCTCTGTTGCAAGATGGGGACCCTTCATGCCAGCTTACCTGCCCAAGGGGAATTTATTTTTCCTGTTGGGAGGGCTCTGGGTGAAAGCTATGTCCCCAGAATGGCCCTTCAGTATCAGACTGCTGTAGAAGAGAACAAGTACTTTTCTGACTGGCATTTATAACAACTGCTGCAGTTGGGCCCTGAGTGCCTCTTGATATGAGAGCTGGAGGAAGGGCACAAAAGTTTTGCAGGACTGCTTAGTCCTTAGCACCTTCCTTTGCTCTGCATCTATGCTCCTTTTGCATTTATCTCCTGGTAGAAAGGCAATGGAAGTAGCAAGGAGATATTGAAATTCACGGCAAGGAACTTCTAACAGACTCTCACCAGAGGTCTACAAGGGGAATGTGTAAGCCATGATCGTGCACTTCACCAGCAAACACATATTGGAGACAACTCAGCTGCCAGAGAAGAGCCACTACAAAGTCATCGTTGCTTCAAATTATCGCCACGCACCACCCCCATCTCGCATCCTTTGTCTCTCCAAACATTTAATTGTTTCTCCTGATCGCTTTTTATTACCTCTTCAGCCACTTTCTCACTTCGACTTTCCTGTGCAGACCCAGGTAAGTGCCAACAACTTCATTACTCATGTTTAGGCAGCAGTGGCTGGCGCAGGCTGAGGAAGCAGGGCAGTGTGCTGCAGGATGGGTAGGGCTGATGCACACTCGCTCCAATTATTTCTCCTGGTGATTAAGCCAGATCTCTTTCAGAGTTTAAATATTTAAAAGAAGAGCACGATGTTATTCTTGGAAAGCTTATTATTTACATCAAGTAGTAGACTTTACAGGAAAAAAAAAAGATCAATTCTCAGGCTGCGAGAGTCAGCAGCCTCCTGGATTTTGTGCTTCTCTGACTCAGACAGATAAAAAAACACTTCACATTTCGGCTCCTTAGCGAAATCCTTATCTGGCTTGTTTGTTCCTCTACAAAAGCAGCAAGAAATCCGTGTCAAGTCCTGTAGCTAGCCAAGGGCTGAGCCTTATGTTGGGAACACCTTAGCCTGTGGTGCCCCTCAATGCCAGTGGAGCGCAGGCTTCTGCAGGACCCCCCCGGAGCAGCTCAGCACAATCACAGAACCACTTCAGCTGCTAAAGGCTTTGAAGATCCAAACATTCTCCACCTCTACCAAGGCTGGTCTGTACCCTTACAAGACAGAGCTGTGGCAGTTTGTGTCACCTCCTCTGGGCCAAGGGCAGGAGTTTCATCTATGAACAAGATCAGGTAGCCAGGTTAAGGTGTTTTAAAGTGTTTTGTTATTCTCTATCAGAGTGAAAGAGCACTTTGAGGCATTTTTGTTTAGGAACTAGAACTGGAAATTGCAGAAGTGCTTCTGTACTTTCAGGGACTATCGTAAATGGAAATCACAAGGAAGGCTCTGAAGAAAGACACCACAAATTCCTAAAATGCACTCACTTGCTTCCCTTTCCTTGCCCAAATATCCCAGCTCTGTACAGAAGTGAAGTATTAGCTATTGCACAAACGGGGGTGGGGGGAAAGATATCTCAGTGTTTTGGAACTGTTTTGAACAGTGGGAGCCAAAGGCTACAATTCTTCTGTAGAAATTACCCAAATAAAGCTCCCACTGAAGCCAATTATTTTACTATCATTTAGACAGTTGTGGAAAATGAGCTGCACACTTTGCAGAACAAATGAAGAGGAGCCACGTGGTGCCTTTAGCTCCTTCCCTGACTCGCACAATTCATCGCGGGAGAGAAACAAACCCTAGGAGCAGAAGAGAAAGAAATGCCATAAATGGCTATACAAAACTCCCTTAAAACAGCAGCTGGATGGGGCAGGAAGCTCCTTTGTTGAAGTCAGACGGCTGCTTATTTTTAAACAGTTGACAAAATATTCTGGGTTTGGCTGGAGCAGCTGGTAAATCAACTGCAGTTGTACCTAAGTGGGTAGTGAAGGAGGACCTGTGACTAAACCTGTTACGAGCCATTAGGTCGCTGCTAGGCACCGTGGCATTATTTTTGTCCAAAGTCTTGGACTAAAATAGCACAGCTTTGGTTTGAGCTGCCTTGTCAGACAGTGCTGTGAGGACATTTTGGCACTGCTCATTCCCCCCCTGCTGATTCCCCGACCCAGCGAGCTCTGCTCGGTGGCAGCCCTGCCACTCTCCTTGCCACCCGCTGTCTGCCTCACACCACTCTGCTCTGGAGGCTGCTCCCCAGACACACAGCTTGCTGAAAAGCATTTTTGCCACAGCTGTTATTATGGCCATTATTTTGAAGCAAAGAAATTAGTTTAAATTAGAATTTTTTTTTTTCTTTAAATCTATCTATCCACATTTCAAGGCATTCTCCTCAAAGAGGCACACAAAATGGCACTCTCCAAAGGAACTTGGTTCACAGAGACTTCTGGTGCTTTCCCTTCTCTTGGTGATGCCAATATTATAGAATCATAGAATCATATAATAATAGAGTCATAGAATCACAGAGTCACAGAACCATAAAGTCACAGAGTCATAGAATCGTAGAATCATCAAGTCACAGAGTCATAGAATCAGTCAGCGTTGGAAGGCACCACAAGGATCATCTAGTTCCATCTCCCTTGCCATGGGCAGGAACACCTCACACTAGATCAGGCTGTCTAGAGCCTCAGCCAACCTGCCCTTAAACACCTCTGGGGATGGAGCTTCCACCACCTGGTATAAAAATGCCAATTTGGTAGACAGGTTTATACTGCAGTGAGATGGAGCTGCAAATGGAAGTGAGGTGCATTGAACTCCCACTGCCAATCATATCATTGCAGAGTAAAACTGTTTTCAGATTTAGCCTGATTTTTTCATGAGAAAGGACAGTGATCCTGCTTTCCAGGCATGTTAGCAATAGCAGGAGCTTGAATGAGATGTGATGGAGAGATGTGGAAGGATAGAGCAGAACCCAGAGGTGGACAAACAGAGGAAAGGGAGGGAAGTAGAGGGCTGGGTCCATACTCTATAGTAATGGATATGTAAATGTGCTTATGCATTGCAGAAGCCAGGATTTACAGAATGACTCTCCAGCTGAAGGAAAATGTTCTTCTGGGAGTAGCCTGCCCCCCAGTACCTCACAAAGACAATGGAAGGCATTAAAGGAAACAGAAAATAGTTTGGTAAATAAGTAGACAATGGATTATGAAGTGGAGATACTGAAGATCCCTTACAGCCTTTCATTGGCTTAGATTGAGATTTTAGGTGGTTGTAAGATTCAAAATGCTCTGCCCAACCTGGATGCAGTATTTCCTTGCTAATGACACGTGGCAAGCAGATATATGGCTGGATTCTGCTTCAGCAAGAGGAGCATTTTTCTCTCCATTCTGGCTCAGACACTGTGGAAAGGAAGAGATGAGTATTCAAATATGCCTTATCAAAAAGAAGCAAAACAGAACTGAGAACTGCAGAAATGCTTCTCTCCTCCACTGCAGGCCAGGAAATCTCTTCTGCAGCTGTGCATTTGTAGAACTGGTGTGCAGCTAGGGGAAGTCCTCACTGCCTCCATGGGCACAATTCAGGTATCTCTGTTTTCATACTCTGTGCCATTTTTAAGAGGTGGTAGGACAACAGAGGTGCAGGGAGAGAGCACATCAGAGAGGACACTGCAATAAGGGACACGGTGGCTGAAGGCAGCTCCTCTTCCTCGGCTCCAGGCAGTATTTCCTCTTAAAGGAGGCATTGCTAAAATAGAGTAACTTCTGGAGCCAAGAATTCTTGAAGATGTATGCTTTTGTACCTCCCAGTCTAAAAGAGGAATGGGAGTAGGGAAGTAACAGAGGGATGGACTTAAGTTCCCATGAAAGTTCCACGCACAGAGCTTCCACACACAGACTGCACCACTGCTGATTATCTCCTTAGCATGTCCCCGCCTCTGGGCTCAGGGCTTTGAATGCAAACATCATAAACAACAACTCTGCAAGCAGTGCTCATTGGCACCTTTGTAAATCATCTTATCAGAATCAAAACCCTGGATAATCCTGGGGACTAAGACTCAGACTGCTGAAGGTATTTCAAGAATCTGTGTAGTGCCTTCTTATGTTTATCAGTGATTCTTGCAGCCTGGGCAAACTCTACCTCTAACAGTCTCTTATCTCTCTGGCCACACTCCCTCTGCTGCTCAGGCCTTTAACCACCACTTGCCTCCTAGGGTAGTCAATCTTCCCAGTCTCATCCTGGATTCAATGCAGCCAACACACAGCAAAGATTTACAGCACAAAGTCTGACTTTAGTCTCTGGTGCTTTTTTGGCCAAAGCCTCCTTAGAGTGCAGCATTACCTTCCAAGAACAAAAGCGTTTCTGAAGAAACAGAAACTCAGAGCATTACAGCAGTTGATTGATCAAACTTTTCTCCTGCAGCGCTGCTAATTCAGACAGAGCTCCACTTGCTACTGTTTTTGGTTCCCCTTTTTCCTCTTAAGCACAGACTATTCTCCAGAGCAGCTACACTAGGTCTGCCCAAGCCACCTGTCCTGTTGCTGAAGGAAGAATATAGCAATTTATTAGCACCAAAGAAAAAAGGCAAGTACAGAGCAATCTTTCCTCTGCCAGGCACACACTCTGTTAGACATTGAACCAGAGAAATCTTCTCAGAAACTAGCAATGGGCCTATCCCAACAAGGAGGCTGTTTTCTCCAGATAAATATTTTTTAATTCTTCAGTGTTCCCTTCTCTGTCCTCTTCTCAAGGCCAGGCTGGATGAGGCCTTGAGCGACCTGTTCTAGTGGGAGGTGTCCCTGCCTATGGCACAGGGGGGTTGGAACTGGATGAGCTTTGAGCTCTCTTCCAACCTAAACCATTCTGTGATTCTACGATTCTCCTTTTTTTTTCTTTTTGAGAAAAAAAATTAAATATAAAGAAAAGAGATTCACAATCCACTACAGATGAAAAGATAAATTTTACAGATTCTCCTGACTCTTCTTCCCTCTCTATTTTAGGGAAAAATCTGTTAACTGGTTGTGTGTGTGTTTGTTGTTTTTTTTTTTTCTAATCACTTTTCCCACAGCCTGATGTTAAATCAGTTTAATGTTTTCAGACAGAAGAGTTCTTTAGTTCCCTCCATAGTCTGTTGGGCAATTTTTGCTTGTTGATCACAGAAACAATTATCCACAGATGAAAATACAGAAGCTCCATGCCAACTGCATTATGGAGAAGTTTATGATTCTGTTGTCTCTAAGTAGACAAACATTGTTTTCAGTTTCCCTTGCTTTCATTCCAGCAGAGATTACAGACACTACTTTGCGTTGGAAGATGATAATAAAACCAAAAGGATGGAGAATTCCATTTTAGAGGATTAGATATGATGCTGACATCCACTAGTCTGGAGCTGGAGCAGCACTGAAAGGAAATAAGAAGAGCAATAGGAAAAGAGAAGACATAACAAAAAAATATCACCTGCAAGTGGAGTGATGAAGTTGACCCAGCAGGACAACTGAAGGCAGACAGATAACTGAGTCCTTCACGCTGATATAAAAGAATATAGAAGAGTTATCATAAAGGTGTCAATGAGTAATTGACTCATGAGTAGTTCCAGGTAAGCTCATCCTTAATAAATCTGAGTTTGGACACCTGATTGTGGAGATTGTGAAAGGTGCTGCTAGAAAAAAAAAAAAAAAAAAAAGGTGTGCTGGGTCTGCCTGGGCAGATGTGAGTGAGCAGAGCAGGGTCTAGGATAAACTGGCCACCTACTCCTTCCAGGGAAAGATGGTAAGTGGCTGTGTCTGCAGCTCAAAATGCTGTGGAAGAAGCAAGTTGAGGCTTGGGCATTTCTCATTAACCTAACAATCCGTGCACCAAAGCAGTGCACACACAAAGCAATTAACAAAATCCTGAAGCCATTCGTGGGTGTTCTCTGTGGTCCAGACCTCACTTCCACTTCATGTAAGACTTTTCTAACAGCATTCAAATTATGAGATCTTCAAAACTCCATACAAGAAGGATCTCATAAAGATATGAAAAGATGGATTTCGGGTCTCTTGAGCAGTAGCTATAATTAAAACTATTGAATAATGATTATAGAGTTGAACTATGAAAATACTGAAAGAGAATCAGGCAAAATAAAAGTCTTGATTAAATTGAGACTTGCTGGGGAAGAGCTCAGAGACTTCAGTAAAAGTCTGAAAGTCACAGACTGAGATTCCAACAGGAGAATTAACTTCTGACTTTCAGCTGTCACTGCTGATTGACTTACCCAAAGTCCCTTTGGTTTTATTCACAATATAAACTTCACAGTCAGCACAGTTTTACCAAGAGCAGGCTGCAAGAAATTCAGATTCACTCTGAAATGGGTCAAGAACTGGCTGGAGGGACTGCCCAGAGAGTGGTGGTGAATGGAGCCACATCCAGTTGGCAGCTGGCACTGGTGGTGTCTCAAGTTGTGCCAGGGGAGGTCTAGGCTGGATGTTAGGAGGAAGTTCTTGACAGAGAGAGTGATTGGCATTGGAATGGGCTGCCCAGGGAGGTGGTGGAGTCCTCATCCCTGGAGGTGTTGAAGCAAAGCCTGGATGGGGCACTTAGTGCCATGGTCTGGTTGATCGGCTAGGGCTGGGTGCTAGGTTGGGCTGGATGAGCTTGGAGGTCTCTTGCAGCCTGGGTGATTCTGTGACTCTATGAAATGCAGTGAAGTTTGGAGCAGATGCCTGTCCATTTAGCAAAAGGCTGCAAGCCCAGCAAAGGGGCATGGAATAGGAGCTGATGGACTCCTGTGGTCGTGCTTGTGGCAACAGGAAGCACTGCAAAGCCAGACCCTGCCTTGGCTTCTCAGTTTTGGGACAGGGGCACAAAGTGCTGAGACAACATAAATGCAGTGCAATGCCAGTGGTTTCTCTGCTAGCCAACTGCATTTGGGAGCCTACAAGCTTGCTGCATATGCAGGCCACATACGGGCAGATGATTTGCTAGTTTGCTTCTTAGTTCAAGGTCTGAATTAATCAGGAGATTGATGTGAATGGAGGACTTCCTGCGCCAAAATGCCTTTGTGTGGGGACACAGCTAAACATGGCACTAATGCAAAGTTTAAGAAAATAAATACATTTTCAAAGCCTAAATGCTTCCAAGCCAAAAAATCTGGCCTGTGCTGACCCAGCTTTGAACTTCTGAAGGAATGAATGAATTCCAATGAGCCAAGCTAGTTTTAGCCTTTGTCCCTGAAAACAGAGTGGGGTAAATAACCACACTGACAGCTCTGCCACAGCTGCATCTTTACCTGAGCAGCAGAAGTGGTCAAGAGGCTGCTCTGCCATGGCTAAACCTGTGGTTGCTTCTGAGCCTGGAAGGTCATCTGCTCCTTGCTCCAGACAGAGCCTCCTCCATTGGGAATGTTTTACCACAAGTTCCTCGCTACCCAAAAGGGAGGAGATATGCAAAGACTGAAAACAGTGGAAATGACTGAAGCTGCTGAAGCAGGCTGTGAGGCAGCTTTTGGTGTTGTGTCCTCACTGTACAGCTTCTTACTTATGTGCTTACTGTAGCCACTGGATCTTGTGGGATCAGATTCTGCCCTGATCTGCTGGATAACACTGGGTAAATAATTTTTTTTACATTCCCTGGCCCAATTTTCCCCAACAGAGAGAAAGAGAGAAAAAGTCTTCATGCTCCTGGTTTTGTTTGTAAAAGGTACTGTGAGCTAGAGCTAGCATGTGCTATATAAAGGCTGAGAATCAGTATTCTTCTTTGTTAGCAGCAGTGAGAATGATTTTCCATATAAAGAAACAAGCAGGGATGTGTTCAAGCCAGCTGAGAAGGCAACGTTTTGTTCTGCTGAGCTAGAGAAGCAGTCCAGGTGCCAAGTTCTCTCTTTAAGCCAACAGCAAATTTAATATGGACATGGCAAAAGAAGACCCCAGGGACAGAGGCTGCTTGTCTTCTCCGTATGCTCTGTACAGTACGATGCTTGCAGGATCAGAAAGCTTCAGGTTCATATCTTCCAGTCGAAGCAAAAATTACTGCAACGAGATATCAATGTTGTGTGGGAAAGAGGAAAAGCAGAACTGGGAATCCCATGGAAAATCTGAAGTCATAGAAACACCTCAAGAAGATCATTTGAGTGCAGCTGCCCTTCAAGCAGGGTGATGACAGAGTGCTCTAGTTTGAAGCCATTGCCCCTGTCCTGTCGCCTGCAGGCCTTTGCAAACAGTCTCTCTGCAGCCTTCTTGTAGCCTCTTCAGGGTTTGGAAGGCTCTATTAAGTCTGCCTGGAGCCTTCTCTGCTCCAGGCTGCACACCCCCAGCCTTGCTGGTGCTGCTTGCTCCAGAGAGCTGATGAATCACTGAAGAACAAGGCCATGTGCCTGTGATAACCAAGTGCAAGGGAAAAGGCTGAAAAGTTTGATCAGATGATCTCAATATTCAGCCAAAAGATCGCATGTCGATTTGAAAGACCTCAGTAAGAGTCTCAGGCCACTGACAAAACAGGAAATACTGAATGAGAAATCCATTCAAATACCAACACCAGCAGAAAATCACTGGGAGCTGCTTGTTAAGCTCAGTGTCATTTGAAACTTGCAATTCACTCACTTGGTACCCTCCAGGATTAACATTTCTACCTACTCCTGAGGACATTGGTGCTTAAAAGAGATGCTGGAAGCTTTTTAGGTATAAATGGAAACTGAGTTACAGGAGATGATGGCTTTGGGATTTGAGTAGAGCAGGACATCAGATACCATATCTGTGTTGAAAATAATGATCTTCAGACTCCTGTACACAGCACTTGGGGGTTTTACCCGGGTTCTTAACAGTGCAGAAAACTAACCAAATTAGCCCCCACAAAAAAACAGATTTAATTTGACACTTTCCATTTCATCTGCCTGCACAGGTTTGTTTGGGTTTTTTTCTCCATAGCCTTCCAGCATTTTGCATTTGTTTGCATTCTTCTCAAATTTAGACCTTCCAGAGTGTCCAAATCAACTCAGGCTGGCAGAAGCTGACGCACAAACATAGCAGATAAGGCAGCAGCACCACCAGCTGCAAAATGAAACCCTATACACCTGCTAAAAGCTAAGCTACCTGCTGCTCTCCACTCACTCTCCCAAAAATGTGACAGATTACCAAGAGGAGCTGCTCTAGAGCTTAATACTTTGGGGCATTCTGCTGTCAGGGATCTTGGAATTAATTTTTATATCATGATTTCTTCTTGCAAATGGAGTCAGGAAAGATTGCACACCAGGGCAGAAAAGGGAGCACAGGGATTATGCAGTGGACTGCTGCAAGGACAAGCAATTATCTACAACTACTGCTACGAAGAATACTGTGCCATGACTCAAAACTGCTGTCCCCAGCAGAAGGACTCAGAGCTGCTGGAGTGACTCCAGGGAAGGCCACAAAGATGATCCCAGGGCTGGAGCAACTCTGCAGTTAGGACAGGCTGAGGGAGCTGGGAGTGTGCAGCCTGGAGAGAAGGCTCTAAGGGAGACCTCAGAGCTGCTTTCCAGTACCTGAAGGGATCCCACAGGAAGGCTGCAGAGAGACTTTTGCTGAGTGTGTCTAGAGACAGGCCAAGGGGGAATGGTTTGAAACTGAGGCAGAGCAGGGTTAGACTGGAGCTGAGGAAGAAGTTCTTGAATGTAAGGGTGCTGAGAGTCTGGCACAGGCTGCCCAGGGAGGCTGTGGCTGCCTCCTGCCTGGGGGTGTTGCAGGAGACCTTGAGCAGCTGAGTCTAGTTGAGAGGTGCCCCTGGGCTTGGTGAGGAGGTTGGAGTGGATGAACTCTGAAGTCCCTTCCAGCCTGAGCCATTCTGTCATTCTGTGCTCAAAACATACTTAGAGTTCACTTCACAAAAATGCTACTATTGGACTACTTTATCCTACATATGTGTTTGCAGCCTCAGTGGCAGATGAATTATGTACATGATTAGAGGCTGAGAGGTAAGAAATTGCTTTTGCAGCTCCGGATTAGTTTAATGCTCCTCTCTGGAAGGCAGAAGCCTCTGTCTGATTTGTGTTTGCACCATTTGCTATTTAGAGCTCCAGCATGAATTTATAGTTACACCTTAATTAAATGTCTTTTCCATTCTCAGACCCAGATACATTTAAATATAAGTATAAACCTACCCAGATTCATACATAATCAAACCTTTCCTCAGATTACTCCAAAAAGCCTCAAAATAGCCACCAGGCAGCTGAGCTTCTCTGGAACACTACTTTGCCAAGCTGGCCTGGAAACCAAGGCATTCCCTGGAGTTGAAATGAAAGTTATGGATCCAGCTATGTGCTTCTGAGTGGAACCATTTTCAACAGGCCACCTTCAGAATTCTGAATTAAAATAACCTGGAGCAGGGCTAAAGGTAAAAGTGTCCAAAAGGCAATGGGTGGAAGTTGAGGCATAAGAGCTTCCATGTGGACCTGAGGAGGAACCTGGCTCAGGCTGGAAGGGACCTCAGAGCTCATCTCCTCCAACCTCCCCACCATGGGCAGGGACACCTCTCAACTAGATTCAACTGCCCAAGGTCTCATCCAACCTGGCCTGCAACACTCCCAGGCAGGAGGCAGCCACAGCCTCCCTGGGCAGCCTGTGCCAGTCTCACCACTCTCCTACTGAGGAACTTCTTCCTCAGCTCCAGTCTAACCCTGCTCTGCCTCAGCTCCAAACCATTCCTCCTTGGCCTGTCTCTGGGCAGCCTCAGCAAAAGTCTCTCTGCAGCCTTCCTGTAGGATCTCTTCAGTTATTGGCAGGCAGCTTTGAGGTCCTTCTGGAGTCTTCTCTTCTCCAGGCTCCCTCAGCCTGTTCTCACAGCAGAGCTGCTCCAGCCCTTGGATCATCTTTGTGGCCTCCTCTGGAGTCACTCCAGCACCTCTGTGTCCTTCTGCTGGGGACACCAGAACCAGAGGCAGTTTTCAAGGTGGGTTCTCAGCAGAGCAGAGTAATGGGGAAGATATATAAATAATACAAAGATTATGAGAATGGAATCCTCCCATCCTGCTCCTTACAGCATCAGCCCTTAGCAATTATAGGACATATTCAATAGGTTTTCATCAGGCAGGAATGTGTCTGCCTATTATGAACACAGTAGCCATAGCAATGTGAAGATCTACTTTCAGTTATTCAAGACATAAAACACATTTGAAAAAGGATTGTGGCCTCAAATCTGCTCTTGGTAACACCCATTCAACCCTCTTGACATTAGCTAACTGAGAAAAGAATTTAGTCCAATTAATGCAGCTTCCTCTTTCAGCTGTTTTCAGTGCCTGGGGCAGTGCCAGCACTCTCCAAGTTGGTCATTTTCTGTCAACTAATGACAAACCAAGCAGAGGGCTCTCAGCTGCTTCTCAGGCAGTCAACAGGTCATTAAATGCCAGGAAATGTCTGTTCTATCAGTCATTAATACTGAAATAGCAGTTTCTGTTAATAATAGATGAATATCCTCCTTCCAGAAGAGGGCCAGTCTTTTGGCCACTAATGGCCTGGCCTGAACTAGACTTTTCCTTACTACCATGCAGCAGCCTGGAGTCACAGATCATCCAGCAATGCCTGCTGATGAACCTCTGCAGCTCTCTGCTCCAGCCTCGTGCTCTAAGCACAGGTAACACAAAGGTTACCTGCGCCTGCTCAAGGCCCTGTCCAGGTGAGTTTTTAATATCCCTGAAGGTGGAGGGGCCACAGCCCATCTGACAATGCACTTCCAGTCCTCAGCAGCTCTCACTGTTGTTTTATTTCCCCCTATCTGCCCAGAACTTCCCTTTGTGTGACCATCGATCCACCTCCTTTCGCTCCACACCTCTGCAAAGAGTCGGGCTCTGCCCTGCCTAAAGGCACCCATGAGGATAGCTGAAGCCAGCAATTGGAGCCTTTGCTTCTCCAACCTCAGCAAACTGCACAGCCCCAAGGCCATCACAGTGACCCTCTGCTCACCTCACTTCAGCAGGTAACCCTAAAGTGACCAAGGAGGGGCTCCATTCCATGGATGTCACCTTCAGTATACATGAGGGACCACGGGGATTGAGCCTCTCCTTCAGTGCCTGGTGTCTGAGGAGGACTCTCTCAATCCCAACCCATGACTTCCTGAATCCACCTTCTGAATCCAATTCCTGTCCAGGTCCAGTGTGGGATTTCCCCAGTGCTTGGCACAGCATCAGAAGTGATTGCTGTCAGGGGGCTTCATCCAATATTCATTTTGTATCTATTTCTCTATATTGCATTTTGTTATTTTCATTAAAGCTGGTTCGGTTTTCTTTCCCAATCCATGACCTCTCTCCCTTATTCCCTTTCTCTTCCCCTTTGGGAAGGGAGAAGGGTTAATAGAAAATGTCTGTCACTCATTTAGTGGCCCTAACCCTTGACAGGCATGCACATACCTAAGTGAGGAAGCTTGAATTGTTCAGCTCAGCCAAACAAGGATAAACCCACGCCAGCACTAGAGAGGTGGAACAGAGCTTTCCACGGCTTGATTTTTAATTCCTTTCTGTGCTCTTGTGCAGTCAAACATGTAGGTTAAACTGTAAAGCCAGTAATAACAGTAGTAGAAGGAGAGCAGCTCAGCCAAAAAAGCAACTTGTCCTTAAAAGGAGGTTAAATTCATAAATACAGACCACGTGTTCAGTGGTGAAACACATGAAATGCTTGCTGAATAGTGTCACCGATACAAAAATAGAGCATCTTGCCTCATGCTTAATGGACCCTGTCGGATCTAGCAGAAAGTTACTAGACAGTTCTGGCAGCTCCAAGTAGCCACGTGGCACGGGATGCCTCCACCTTGTCCTGTGCTGCTAAACAACCAGCAAAAAACCAGGCAGCTTTTCAGGAACAGCAGCAAAGTGAAAGAAATGTGGGTCTCATGTCAGGACAGCTCTGAGCTCAGGACCTTTGAGCGTGTTCTATGTGGCAGAAAGGAGCAGTGGGACTTTCCTAGAAAGAACAGTCCCAACCCAGGCTTGAGCACAGCTCTGCAGCACAGAAGCCAGTCTGCGAGCTGAGCAAACCTCCCCTGGTTTGCAGAAGATTGCCTGCAAGTTGTGTGAGCACTGTCAGCATTTTACCTCCTTCTGCTTAGCCAGGGTGCATCATCTGAGCAAGCCAGCTGTGGATTCCCATGGCCCTAGCCAAGATGTGTGTCCCCTGCTGACTGATGTCAACACTGCTGCTTTGCACCAAGCTGTTTTCTCCTTAACTGATCTAACCTATGACTAAAAACATATTGATTTGCAGTGAAAAATGGGAAGAAATTCCCACCCACCGACTTAATTTGAGAGGTATGGATAACATGCTAAGTAAAACTTAAACTGCCACTCAGCTTCTCACACCACATTGAAGAAATTCTTCACAGACCAAGTCCAAACACCTAGTATCCAGCTCACTCTCCTCTCCCTTCTCCCAGCAGATATTTAAACTCCAAAGCTAGCAGAAAAATGCTGCTCTTACAAACCGTAGTGTAGGGTCGTGCAGGGAAGATTATTCAGCCCACGGACAGCATAATCATCTGCTGACAACCTTCTGAGGCTACTGTAATATACAGGAACACCAAGGTTGACTAAGGTATGGCCACCAATTATTCCTGCTCTGAACCTCTGCAACCTGGCAGTCTTACAGGTTGAGAGCAATCATTCTCTGGCTTCTAATGAAAGGCAAGGTCCAACACAAACTGTGAGTAGGATCAAATGTAACAAGTATTGGAGCCTCAGGCTCTGGTTCAGACCTCTCTGGTGTCACACTGTGACTGCTAACAACAGTGGTGGAACATCTACTTGAGCAGTCGTAACGACTTGCAGTGTCTGCTGCAGGCAGGAATCACAGAATCACAGAACAGGTTAGGTTGGAAGGGACCCCAAAGCTCATCCAGTTCCAACCCCCCTGTGCCATAGGCAGGAACATCTCCCACTGGAACAGGTTGCTCAAGGCCTCATCCAGCCTGGTCCTGAATGCCTCCAGGGAGGTTGTGGAGCACAGAAGGACAGAATGTGATCAAAGATCAAAGATCCCGTTCTGTGCTTCTGTGCTCCACAACCTCCCCGGGCAACCTGTGCCAGTGTCTCACCACACTCACTGCAAACAACTTCTTCCATACATCCATTTTCAATCTCCCCTCTGCCAGTTCAAACCCATTCCTCCTCATTCTGTCATTACCAGACCTTGTCAGTAGTCCCTCCCCAGCCCTCGTGGAGCCCCCTTCAGATATTTCAAGGCCACTCCAAGTTTTCTTCTCCAGGCTGCAGAGCCCCAACTCTCATAAACTCCAGTGTCCCAGATTTTCTGGTTTAAATCTGCCCATCATCAGTGAAAACTCCCTCATTTCCCTTTTGAAATGGATTGCAAATCCCAAATATGTCTTCACAAGGCCCAAAGCAGCTCAGGATCTTCAGCTGAGTTATTTTCTTCAAGAAACATTCATACAAGTTGTAACCATTCGTCCTGGTTCCGTGCCAGGTTGCTTGGCAAAAGCATGGACTTAGGTGGTTCCTTTCATCTCTGTTGATGCTTTGCCAGAGTGGGTTTATTTTTATTATTAACCTTCTGTCATGCCTGCTGCACAACAGCCCAGGAACCTCTTGAGTCTTTGGCACAGCAGCAAGGGAGGCTCTCTGGCAGAAGGAATAATAAAGGCTCCAAACCATTGGAATTGCAATGGTTGTGAAGAACAATAAAACACTAAGTGACCAGACTGCTTAAAACCACCTCCAGAACCCTGCTGCATCCTGCAGTGACAGTCAGGGCTTGCTGACAGCAGTACTTTGCTGTCGTCAGGGTGGCCATCCAGAGATGGATGTGGTGTCCTGGAGTCAGTTCATACAAGGCAGGTGTCCCTGCTGCCACAGCTCTGTTCATAATTACACTGCACCTTCTCTTTTGGTGTTCCAGGAGATGTCAGCAACTGACTCCAATGAGTTGTTCAGCTAATTGTGCTTTAGCCACAGAACCACAGAATGGGTTAGGTGGAAAGGGACCTCAGAGATCATCTACTCCAACCCCCTGCCATAGCGGGGTCCTGTCTGCTACCACCTTGAAGCAGGCAGTTCTGCCTGGCCTTCAAAACCTTCAAGTCTATAGAATTACAGCATAATCTGAGGCTGTGTAGAGTGTTTCTGAGGCACAGCAATGGGACCTGGCCAGCACTTCCCCTTAATGGTCAGGATCTAGTTTTTATTTAAAGAGAAAAGTCAGCACAGGACAGCCTCAGAGCTGAAGAACTGCCTCGTCCCTTAGGAATTCAAACCCCAGATTTTTGCTGTTTCACAGGAGCTATCGGGGGGATTTTTTTTACAGGGTGAGTATTTTAAGAGGCATTAGTGAACTAATACCAAGTTAGGTATCTCATTAATTTTAGAAGTCTCTCTCCTGTTAACTTTTCATCACATGAAGTACCTGCTCTGCTGGATTTAGCCTCTCTCTCTCTCTCTCTGTCAGGCTATATTTAAAACCAGGAGAATAAAATTGATGGGAAACAGCTTATTAACAACAATATCAACGGAAAGGTGCTCTGGGAGCTGGCAGATGTAAGGAGTTCAGGGGAATTTAGACAGGCTCCCACTGCTCTGGGCTCTCTGTGAGCTTTTCCCGATGTTTCTCTCCAGCAGCCAGCCCTTCACAGGAGGGTGCTTACCTCACTCTCAGACTCAGCCCTTGTCACGCCGCTTGGCTAATGCATTAACTGACACGACAGCAGATTAAGAGCATTAATAAAAGCTGCTGCACACCCAACCCTCCGACGAGAAAGTGCCCTCTGGTCACGGGGAAACTGTCAGCAGTAACTAAAAAGGAACAGCAAATCTACAGAGGGAAACTCATAACCATCTAACCTGTGTAGCCTGCAGTAATGACCTCACCAAAATGGTTTAACTAAATAATGCAATGTTTAACTTTCCTCGGTGAAGAGAGAAAGGCAGAAAGGCAGGGGTGCAGAGGGCTCACTTCTAGAAAGCTTGCTCAAGGGAACACAAATGTTTGTTATTGATGATTATTCTCCCTTCTTCCTGTCAGCCACAGGACTGCTGATTTGCCCTTTAACAACTGGACCAAATCACACACGGAGCAATTTTATTTGGAGGAGGAAACTAATAAAGGTGGGGGTAGGAATAGAGACCTCCTTATTTGCCTGTTTGTTTAGATGATGCCTGCATGCTGCGTGTACACAGCCAGGGCTGATACTTCGCTTTCGGTCAGATGGAACCAAAGTGATGACTTTAGTTTCTGTTAGGGGCATTTAATGGGCATTAGAGTATGAAAAAAAATAAAGGAGAGACTTGAAAGAAGAAAGGGGGTTGAAACAGAGAGGAGGAAACACAGAGGCTTATTGGTCTGATTACATTAGCAGTGGAGAAGCTGGACTGCAAAAGCTTGAGCCATCAAAATAAAATCAATGGATCCATTTGTTTGAATTAAGCTTACAGATATGGCATAGATACTGTGCACAGCTGTACCTTCTCTATGCAAGGAATCTCCCTACTTGGTATAAATCAACCTTTGAGGCATACAAAAGCAACAGCAGAATGGAGACAGTCTGGGTGGCTATTATCATGGAACACCAGAGGGCATGGTAGTAGGAAAGAAGGAAAGAGGAAGGAGGAAAATGAGCTAGGACAAAACATTCTTTTGAATTCCAGTTTTCAGCCATGAGCCAACCTTTGCCTTTGACCTTAGCAAGCATCAAATCAGGCTGAAGGGTGGCTGAAGGATGAGGGGTGGGGGAGGGGTCAGTGAGCCTCCTTCCCACAACCATGTTGAATTCTGTGAGTGGGATTTGCTGACCATCATTATAGTACCTAAGTCGGGCACACGGAAAGCAGGTAGGCAAAACAAGCATTTACCACAATGACACTCTACCAGATCCTCTGTCTTCACTCATCTCCAGTGCTGTGAGGGCAGCTCTGCAGCCTGCAGAAAGCTCCCTGTGCCGAAGGTGTTAACCTTCTGCAGTGACCCGAGAGGGAGAAATGACTAAGCAAGGCAACGGAGCTGCTCAGAAATGACACGTGTCACTCTTTAATGAGGATAACGAACCTCTTTCTTTACCTGCTTTTGTCTTGCACGACCCATTTGAGCAGTGGGTGACGCTGAGTTTTTTGGAAAGCAAAGGACTCCAGGAAGAGAGATGTAACAGTGAAGAAAAGCTGCAGATAAGGCTGTGAGTCACATTTCCAGTTGATCTAAACGGCTGTCATCCCAGCTGCCTTCATCAGAGACACCGTGACATACGCAGGCTGAGGATCCTACCCTGTGTTTCCAGGAATTAATGAACAGTGGATGACTCAAAATTTCCTATTATATTTATGTTGTCTCTCTAGTCTATTTTCTTAAGAGGAGGAGCAGCAGCAGGGCTTTAGGTACAGTCTGTATATTGATACATGGTTATCATTAACCATCTTTCGGTACATGATGCATCTCTTATTAATAGCTGAACTTCCCAGCTGTAAATGTCAAGATAAATTGATTGGCCAGCTGGCACTTCGGAGATCCAGGGTTTCTGCAAAGTGCCCGAAGCTCCAGCTGGGGGAGGGGAATCGTTTTGTTTTAACCAGGACTCAGCATTACTTACTGCAACAAGGACTGGTAATAGAACAAATCCGATTCACACATCCAGGTTGTGCCCCACTGCCCCAGCCCCCCATCCCCCTCTCTCTTAAAAAAGCAAAAAAGAAACATTTTCCTTTGATTGTGGATTCTAGCCTGCGAACATTTCCTTTCCTGCCCCCAACACCCCCCAGCAGACGCACCCTGGTGCACCCCACGGTGCTGAGCTCCGCGGACTCCGCTGAGCTCCTTCCCTAAGGCAACGGCACCAGCCCGAGAGAAGAGAGCTGTGCCCGGACACACATTCGGACACCTCCGAGCTTACTGCTGCAAATCAAAGTGCGTGTGGAAAAACAGAACAATAAATCAAACGGATCGGAATCTAATCTGGTTACAAGCTGTAGGATACGCCCCTCTCCGCTCCGCAATTCCTCGCCAGACCTGTCACAGCCTCAGCGATCCCCACCACAGAACTTTGGTTCACCTGCAGCAACACAGAGGGCTGAACCTGACACCGTGTGCCCTTAGCAGGAATCCCTCGAACAACTCTGCCTCCCTGGTTAGCAGCTGGGAGAAGAAGTGCCGGGCAAAGGAGAGAGGCTGGATTTTTGGAATTCTTTCTTTGTGAATCAGCAGATAGTGCTCTGGAGCTGGGAACGTTTCCTCTTGGACTGACTCCATCTCCTTTTTTGGTCTGCGAGCCCTTGAGGTTAATGGTTGGGGTTGAAGAAGTTGGAGCACATGGCAGTGCTTTGAATATGAAAAGAGGAATTTGCACAATATGAGTGCATTAGTCATTTGCAGTTCACTAATTATCTGTTTTATGTTAATGCTAATGCTCCATGTAAGTGAAGTAAATTAACACGATAACATAAAAGAAGCAATTAATGGAATATATAATATTTGTAGCTATAATAAAACTGATTTCATTCCGTACACAGAGAAGTGTCTATTTAGGTCTTGGAAATAAATGAGGGGCTTGCCGAGACCTTGCTGCTCTAAGTAACACCAAGGACAGACTCACATGACATAATACCGTTGCCATAGTAACAGGGATGTGCACCAGCGGTATCATACCCATATATCATTAATTTAGTGCTCTGCTAAACACAAAATAATACCTTTCCTAATTATATTGTGCCTTCGATTCTTAAGAATGTTAACACCCCCATTACCTAGAGTCAACAGCATGAAATGTGAGGGGCGATGGCTATCAGGAGATCCAACTTCACCAGGACACACAGCTGCTTGGACGCTTCCTTGGAGACCAGGAAGAAAAGGAATCCACACCCACAAGTCTCCCATATCCACAAGTCTCTCCTAATTGTCCTAAATATGCCACCGAGGACGCTAATTGGACATGTGCCATTTGGCAACATCCTTCTTTACAGTCTTCCTGAGGCTCTGTGATATCAGCCACTTCCCAAAGCTTGGAGGCTCAAGCTTGATTTAGAACCGCATCTGGTGCTTTTGGGAAGTGCAGCTGAGATCAGCAACCACACTGCACAGGCACAACTTCCCGAATGTCACAGCCATACCCAGAACGCTCAGAACAGCGGCCAGGAAAAAGGGGAAGGGAAAAACAACAACCCAGCCTAAAAAGCTCTAAGATTTTACATCAGCATTGCTGGCGAAGCCACAGAATGATCTGAAGTGCCAGGAATGTTATTAAGTCACCTTAGAAGAAACCACGCTGCAGCCTAAGGTTGAGAAAGGCTATTTTTATGACACCAACTGTTTCATTCAGGTGACAAATGAAAGGATCTGGGAGTTACAGGAGGTTGCAGGACTTCAGGCTGCTCTCAATCCTGTTACCTTGCTTCTGTCACCCGCTTCAATCCAGTCAGGTATTTCAGTGCATGCAGTGGAAACACACCATGTGGTCTTGCTGAAAGCAAAAGCACAACTCATCTCCATCAACGTGCCGGGGTGAAAATGCCTTCTGGATTTCTAGTCACATTGTTCTGTTTCCCTCAAGCACATCACACTGCTTCCTTCTAAGTGGGCTTGCATGATTAGCTTGTTCATTTTCAATCCTAGCTTCTGTCTAATTCGCAGAAGAAGGCTGGAGAAGTGTGTTGAATGACAGGCTAATTTCACAACTTGTTTCTCCAAGTATAAGGAAAGCTTCTCAGAACCTGTATTCCTCTCTCTCATCCTCCAGTCCAGCTCACCCATTTTGTAGGACAGCAGTTGGGTGCCTCTCTCCCTGTAGCTATCTTCTGATACACCCCAAGACAGATGTAGTTACCTCCTATTTGATTTTCTGCCACCAGAAAGGGCAAAGGAATTTTCTCCCCATCCCCCTCCACTAATTTCAAGCACATTTTTCCTTCAAAAAAATCTAGAAAAACACTACTTTCTCTTAATACTCTTTTCTAATCTGGATTCAGTTCCCAGCCTCAGCTAACTGCCTGGATCTCCTGAGGTGAGGACATAATAACCAGCGCATCCCTTAGATGTGTTCGAGTTCTATTTTTAGTGCGTTTTCAGCTGGTCGTGGAATTTAATTTTTTTTTTTCCCTGAAAAGACAATGTAATTTGCATGCGGCTTTCCTGGTTATTATTCTGGGGGACATTTTTCTTCAAACGCCGATTACAGCCCTAAGAGGTTTGGCTGCCTCCCACCGCTCCCCGCAGCGCCAGCGCCCATCCCGAGGCGCACAGCGACACCTAGCGGAGCGCTCCTGCAGCGCCCGAGCGCCGGCCCCGCTGCAGCCCCCCTGCTGCCGGCCCTGCTGCGCTGCGCTGCTCTGCGCTGCGCTGCTCTGCGCTGCAGGCTCCTCAACACGCCAAAAACAAAACAAAACAAAAAAAAAAAGGTTATATAGATATTTGTTATAAATCATAGACAAACTTCAAAAGGCCACTAGGTCAAACCTGGGGCTACCCATCGCTGTTGATACACCTCTGAGCAGCAAAAAGCATCACTTCTCCAACTCTGCCTGGGAAAATACTCATTCACAGCACTGCGAAAAGGAGTCATATGCATGAATGGGTAGGAGACTATCTCTAGATCTCTAAATTAAAAATCCACTGCAGGCACACGTTAAATAAAATGCAATGCACTGTGCTGCTTTCGCTGCCTGCTTCTGTCCTGTGTAGTACACAAACAGCATGTGACAGGGCAAAGCAAGGTGGTTTGCTTTCATCCTATTTTAAATTTGATTACCCCAGCTTTTATACCATTGAGACATAGCAGGCACCTGATTTATAATATGATATTAAAAGGGAAATGACTCCTACCAGTAGTCTTAAGTAGCATTTACTTCCAGCCCCTGCTTCTTCCAGACAGAAGCTTTCTGACAGATCCGAGATTACAAGATGGATTTTCCTAAAATAACCTCTGATTTAATAAATTAGCAAGAAGAATAATCAGCAGCAAGATTAGGACACATACTGTACTCTGGACTTTTCCAATACTTGCCTAGCTCCAATGCTGTCAAGTAGATATATGCATGGTTCTTTTGTCCAAGGATCTGGTTGCGTATTTCTTGAGTTGGACCTCTGCTGCCTTCGGCAAGGGGAGAGGGCAGGAACAGGCTGCAGCTTTATTTCTGCTGCCTAAAAGCTGTGGTTGTACTCTTAAGAGCCTGTCCAGCTCTCGACAGAAGACAGATTTTCTTTCTCTGACCCCCAAAGAGCACAGATGAGCATTGCTCAGTGTCCAGTAACGTGCCCCAAACATCCTAAAATCTCCATAAAGTGCTCAGCCAGGCTGTGAGGATGTTTGTGCCCAGCCACTCCTAAAGTATCCTCTGTGGACCACTTCTGACTTCTTTCAAGCCCTTGGATATGTTAAGAAAGGCAAAGAGAAGCACTGTTATGACTGATCATCTCTCCTTTGGCAGTCTGTACTGAGGACCTTGGAGGTAACCTGGACAGCAGAGTGCTCAGCCACTCTCTGTCTCCTGCAGTCTGCTCGGTACAGATCCTGTACAGCAAGCAAAGCCTCAGGAAGGGCAATCCATTGTGAACAAAACAGAGCAGAATTTTACAGACTCTTCTTTTATGTTTTAGAAATGCTTTAAAGTAGTGATTAATAATGGTGCTTATCATGACTGCTCAGGCAAATGTGACAGCACTGGGCTCTTAGCAACGAGTCAATCACAGCATGGAGAAGCTGACCATATTTTTCCCTGAAAGGATGAAGTTAGACAAGATTAAGGGATGCAAAGGGACAAGTGCCATAAATTTTCACATCTTCACTTGATGCCATCTTGCCAAAGTTTCACCTTGGTGTGTGCCATGGCCAGATTTTTCCTCTCTTTCGCTATGCAGTGAGATTCTAATGAGGGCTTACTGGGTGAAGCTGCCTTTCATCCTGGAGTCCAAACTAACTTCTGCATCATATGTGCCAGAACACTGAATCTGAAAGACATGGGGAGTTAATGGGGGCTTTCCACCATCTCCCTGTAACATCGTGATCACCTGGGGTGAGAGTTACGTGTCCATGAGCATTCTGCTGCTGGACAGAAACACAGCCTTATCATCTCTACTGCTGCTAACTAGGTAACATTTCCATTCAGACAACTCCCAGGCTGTTCTGGAAGTGTCTGGGAAAGAGATTCACCAAATAAACTCCAGTGCAGACACTACAGGACATCATCACCCACTTGAAAATATTTCTGTCAGGGACAGAAAATCTGTTTTCCCAATTGTGCACCCTCTACACATTACTCCCTCAGCTGTAACCAGCAGCGTGCCCCCAAGTGTAAGTAGCACACACTGTGTAAAGCAGAATTTCACTCTGACATTTGACAGGGGCACTTTGTAAGAGGTTGAGTCAGGTTCTTTGTACTTAAACTATGAGATGAATCAGACTCATGCTAATCCTGACTCTGTAACAAATCAGCCCTCCAGACCTGGAGGTTTCCTACCACAGCCTGCTGGATTACACCATCATGTGCTGCATCCTTCCAGACGAACATTAACTCTGCATCTCTTCTCACAACGTAGTGTGGATAATTTGATTTCACTCTACCTGTAGCCATTCTACACAGAACACATTCTAAGTGCCATGAAAAATCGAGTATCACTGACTCAGGACAGACTGCATCTCTGCTCTGCTGTGAAACACGATGATGCTGCTTCATGAATGTCTCCCCATGGCTGCAGTTCCCAAATACTCTTTTTAGGCCTTTTCCAGCATCCTGTAAAGGCAGTGGAAGTCCTTCCTTTGATTTCAGTGGGAGCTGGATGAGACCCATAATTTTAAAATTCTGAAAGCAGCTGGAATTTGAGACAAACCCTAAGTCTGAAAGCTGCAGACACCTGGGGTAACTTACAGCTACAGTATCTGAGGAAGGGTAAGAGAGGATTTTATTGCATATTACTTCCCCCAGGAACTTCCAGTGAATTACTGAAAGAAGACATATGATTCTGAACAGCTTTACACTCTGCACTGCATATTCTGAGCATTTCCAGGTTTCAAATAAAACAATGTGGCATGAACCAGACAGAAGCCTGTCCACCAAGTGGCCTTACAATGCTTTAGAGGCAGCAGTTAAGTTTGCAGGGCATTTGGGTGGTGCTACAGATGGTGGCTAAGGCACAAAGGCATTTCCAAGGTCACCCAATAAATCAGTGACAGCACCAGAGCTAAGGCCCAGGAATCCTCCTTGCCCCAGCACTCCAGCAGAGGCTGCAGCTGCCTGTGGGGCCAGCCTGTGTCCCTGCTCTGTATCCCACACATTCCCTATCGCCTTCTCCCTTGGCGGCTGCTGTGGGCGCTGGGCTAGGTGAGGCAGGCAGCCTCGTCTGCTGCTCCAAACTGCCTGGCTGCCACTGGCTCCTCTGCACCGCCTCATCTGCCAGAGCAGCATTTGCATTTAGCTCTGCTACAGAACCCTGTGAAGTCTGACAGGTTGATGCAGCTGGCTGCAGCCATCCTGGGGCCCTGCAGGTCGAATTTAAAAGACATTGTCACCGACTTCATTGGCGCTCTGACAGTTGAAACCAGCTGAGGATCTGACCCACAAAACTCCTAAAACCTTTGGAAAAATACAGCAGGAGCTGGAATTTGATCCAGCAGGAATTACTGTTGCATTGCAAGTCACATTTGGGCATTTTGTACGTTTAACAGGCTGCTTAACTGTTTCACTGGAGTTAAAAGATTTAGTATGCAAATATGAAAACAAAAAAATTGCCTGCTTCCTCCTGTCTGATGTAAACACACAAGTAAACAGAAACTGAGAGTCTCTGGCATCAAAGAAGCCAGGAGTACCTGACTACTTGGTACTGCATGGCTCCCTGCACGGTGGAAGAACTTTGAAAGCATCCTCACAGTGCCCAGCTGTAAGACAATCTGCATTATCCCTGACAAAGGCTACTTCAAAGCATTAGAGAATAGCTGGAAGGAAAGAAACTGAGGCTGACAACTGTGTGTCTGACCACAGAACAGGTCAGTGGCAGAGAAGGGTTCAGACACCAACATTCCTCAAACCCCCATGCCACACTCACTGCTCCAGAGCTCAGGCTCCCAGTCTAGGAGGTATTTAGTGACACACTGTCAAAACAGGGCAGCATTTTTCAGCAAGAGATAACGTGACTGGAATTTAGGAGTACCAGAACCTTTGCCATGCTTGCTCATCTGTATAAAACTCTGCCTCCTACTGCCAGATTTTACTCCAACTTGGAACTTTCCCACTAAGTACGGAGCAGTAACTCACCTTTTCCTAGGTCAGCTTATCTACGTGCTGAGTAAACACTCATCCACCTTCCCTTTACAAAGGCAAAAGGGACTACCTCTCTGAATTTACTCCAATCATTACTCAAACATACATGTTTGCCTTCTAAATCAAGCCAAAAAGAAAAAAAAAAAAAATCCTGTAGAGACTGCTGTTAAAAGGGAAGGATTATGGCAGATTCTGACCTTTCACACACACTCAACAGCTAGAAAAATATGACCAGAAGACAATATCTGGCTGCAATCTGAAGGGCAAGAGAGGTTTTTGGGATAGTAACCAAACGTTATCTCACATTTTAAAATATTCATTAAGGTGAATCCAAGCCTGTAAAATGGAATAATTATTTTAGCACTCCTCTCATCATTGATAAGATGGCCATTGCATGCTAATGAGCAAAAAAAATAACCTCACTGCTGTAACATACCTGAGGAAAACTACAGGCACTTGGAACTGACTCATTTCAGTGCAAACTTAGAAGCCAGACTGGAATGAAGCAGAAGGCATGTGATGCTTGCATAAAAAACACCCCCTTGTTGAAGCTTCATATTCTACTAGAGCTGTGGTTATGTTCCTAGCTCCTCATTTAGAGACAAAAAAAAAAAATATTAAAATAATAAAGAGTGACTTCTTCCACTCCAAAGCCCCTTGACCTGGTTATGATAGGAAATTGTTCCATGTTAGAAACACCATAAACATCTTTTAACTAATTTGCTGCCAAGCAGATCTCTGCCTCCAGCATCTCTCTCTAGCTGTAAGCCTGCAGCTAAACCCAGGAGTGCAGGCAGGGTTACAAACCAAGCGGAGGATTATCCTCCTGCTTCTACACTCTGTGCAATCCATATTCCTCACAACCTGCTGCCACACTTGCACACGTGGGAAGTTTTCCCAGCCACATTATCTGCAACCAAACACCCCTTCAAATTCTCCCTTTCCATTCAGGTTGTTGACTGTAGATCGTAGAATCACAGCATCAGGGGCTGGAAGGGACCTCCAAAGCTCATCCCTGCCAGAGCAGGATCTCCTATATCTCAGATCACACAAGAATGTGTCCAGGCACATTTGGAATATCTCCAGAGAGGGAATCCACACCCACCCTGGGCAGCCTGTTCCAGTCTTCTGTCACCCTCACAGGAAAAAATTCCTTCTCATGTTTACATGAAAATTCCTGTGCCTCAGCTTCCACCCATTGCCCCTTGTGCTGGCACTGGGCATCACCCAGCAGAGCCTGGTTCCAGCCTCCTCCACCTTTACATGTATATAAACCTTGCTGAGGTCACCTCTCGGTGTCCTCTCCTCCAAGCAGCAGAGCCCCAGCTCCCTCAGGCTCTCCTTGTAAGAGATGCTGTGGGAAAGGAATTTTTGCAGCAATCCAGGCAAGCACCCAGCACCCACACAAACATTTATCCTCCTACAAAGGCTGAGGCTATTTTTTCACAAACATTTCCATCTCTTTTATGTTCCTGGGTGTTAGGTTACTGACTCCCATTTGATTTTTTCCCATTTTCTCTCAGCTGCAGTCACTTTTTTGTAGTCAGCAGTTTTGTTTGGTATGTAGGGCAAATGCTCTCAGAGCTGGGGGTACCATTTTTTAATTTAGCTTGCACAGAATAGATGCTGAACTAGGTTTAGTTTACTGTCTCTGGTACAGAGTTTCACCCAGTCTTACAGGACATTATCTCCACTCATGAACTCTATCTGGAGACTTGATCTCCAAGAATTTTGGTTAAGCAAGCAGTTAATTTCTTTGAATAACTAAGCAAAGCTCTCTGGTTAAATCTCAGGGACTGAACTGAGAGGCTCAGCAAGGATTCTGCATGTGTTTAGGGAGATATTTTTGGGGGAGGGATTCAAGGTTTGAAGACTCATTCTGTTATCTGTAAGAAATTTGTGGCCAGGAGGGCCAATGTGAGGCCAGCAGGTCTAGGGAGGTTCTCCTCCCCTCTGCTCTGCTCTGCACAGCTAAGACCATATCTGCAGTACTGTGTCCAGTTTGGGCTCCCCAGTCCAAGAGAGACAGAGATCTGCTGGGGAGAGCCCAGCAGGGGACTGCAACATCTCTGCTATGGAGCAAGGCTGAGAGCCCTGGGGCTGCTTAGTCAGGGGAAGAGAAGGCTGAGAGGGATCTGATCAATCTCTATCAATATCTGAGGGGTGGGTGTCAGGATGAAGGTGCCAGGAGCTTTTGAGTGGTGCCAGTGACAGGACAAGGAACAAAAGGTACAATCTGGAACACAGGAGGCTCCACCTCAGCATGAGGAGACACTTCTGTATGGTGAGGGTGAGAGAGACCTGGAGCAGGCTGCCCAGAGAGGTGGTGGAGTCTCATTCTCTGGAGACTTTCCAAACCTCTCTTAATGTGTTCCTGTGCAGCTTGCCCTGGGTGATCCTACCTAGNAATCATGGAAAAAAGCATGATAGCAGAAAAGGTTAAATGCAGTTTTTCTCCTTGTCTGCTAAAAAAAAAAAAAAAAGGGAGAAAAGCTATTTCATAAAGAAAGGGAAATGTTTGTAAATGTTCTCCACAATGTGTCTATTTAGAAGTGATTCCTGAGCTCCTCAAATGCCTTCCATCAAAAGCTTAAAGTGCAGTCTGGGCAATAAGGCAAGAAAATGCTTGGAAATGTTTTATTGCTCTAGGCAAAGGTTATGAATGACAGGTTTGGGAACAGTGCTTGGTGCTAGCAAAGAAACAGCAGGCAGCACTTCCCAAAGATTTGTGTTCCCAAGGCCAATGAGCACAGGAGCAGACTCGGGCTGAGAAGCTGAGCCTTATGTCCTCTGCTTGTCATTTTCACTGCTCATGGCCAGGGTAGATGCTTACACCCAGGCAGATGAATCCCATCCAAGGTTCTTACTGCAGGAGCCAAGCATGTGAGGCTCAAGCACAGCAGTCAGTCAAGTGCCAGAGGCAAGGGGACTGCTGCCAGGGATGCAACAGTATAGACTGCCCAGTTAAAATGTCATCTAAGTCTTGGTGATGGCAAGAGAGGGAAATAATTCATCTGTTAATTAAAATGAATAGGATCTGACTAATCCCTCTGCTCGCCTGTGCAAATCCAAACCTCCATTTCCTCCCAGTGTTAAATGTTTGCCATTCTATAGATCTTTAAACCAGCTTCCTTATTTATTTATGTTTTAATCCCCAGAGGCTCTGTTTTCATGTGGTCACATCCCTGCAAGTGCATGTTTGGACATCTGTGTATTTCAGAGGATTTCTGTCAGTTACCCCAATTTGCACTCTGCATTTCACCCTTTGTCTTTCAGTTGTGCCCAAGTAACCTCCCCTTCTGCTGCTCACACACTCCCATGTTCCCAGCTGCACCACAAGACTCATGGCCATGGTATGAGCCATAACCACCCCCCTGGGAACAGCCCTTCCTTCTTCACTGCCCACCCAACCCCTTGGTGGTGAGAAGTGAGAATCACAGAATCGTAGGAGCTGGAAGGGACCTCCAGGGATCATCCAGTCCAACCCCCCACCTAAGCATGGTCACCTAGGGCAGGTCCCACAGGAAGGCATCCAGGCTGGCTTTGAGTCCCCAGAGAAGGAGACTCCACAACCTCTCTGGGCAGCCTGCTCCAGGGCTCTGTCACCCTCATCACACAGCAGTGTCTCCTCATGCTGAGCAAGAGCTTCCTATGTTCCTGCTTGTACCTCTTGTTCCCTGTCCTGGCACTGGGCACCACTCAAAAGCTGCTGGCACCTTCATCCTGACACCTACCCCTCAGATATTTATGGACACTGATCAGGTCCCCTCTCAGCCTGCTCTTAGGTGAATTAGCTGTAGAAGAAAGGGCTCCTCTTGGACTCTGTACCTAGCCAAGAGCTCTACAAAGCTTTAGGTTTCTGTACTTGACTCTTCTGACAAATAGAAGGAAACACCTGGAGGTATCAATACCACGGGGGAAGAACATCTCTCCTCGTAGGCACAGCAGCCTCCTGAGCAGCCCTCTCCTGGGGAACAGCCACGAGCTGCTGATCACACTGGAAGAAACATCACAATAGCTGCCAGAGAGAGCCCAGAGTCACGGCAGATAAAGATTGCTATGAACCTCTGGCACCAAGGTTATTAAATCTTTAGAATTTCTATTATCCCTCACCATTGTAAATGGCAATGGGGATATTCTTGGGAACTAGATACACGTCCAGCTGCCTTTTCATCTTACCAAGGCTTCAGCCTCAACAGCATTCTCTGCAAGAAGCTTTAATATTTACCTGCTCTGTGCAACAATCTATTTCTTTTTATCTGTTTTAAATTTACCACCTTGTGATTTCACAGAAGTCTCCATATTCTTGTGTTATGAGACAGGGAGAAGAGATGCTCCTGATCTACCTCTTCTATACTGTTTATTATTTTGCATATTTTTATTACATTCCCTTATTCATCTTTTCCTTTTTTTTGTCCTCTCCCAGTGTTTTCAATTCATATTATGAGTTTCTCCACTGCTCTATTCATTGTACACCTGAAGATGAAAAATGAAACAGTTTTAAAATACTTAAATCAGATAAAATGGCTGAAGCTTGCAAAAAAAAATTTTATATATATATAATGGTAAACTTTTGTGCTTGGGTTTATGGCTTTGGGGTGGTTTTTTTTTTTTTTTTAGAATATAAAAAATCAGGAACACTTCAGTGAGACCATAAAAGATTAGCAATAAAGTATGGCCTGTGAGACAAAGGCTCCAGTAAAGAAAATGAATGGTAAAAAATTCATATTGTTGTTGTCATATATATAAAATAGAGATTGCTGTTGTTATATATATATAAAGTACAGCTAAGTACAGAAACCCACTGGCATGGCCAGCTCCAGATCCAGAAGTCTACACATCTCAATACAGGCTTACCTGGAGGCATTATCAGTCCCATGGCCAGAGGTCACTAAAACACTTCAGTCAGAATTGTGGCTACAAAGATTTACCAGTTCAGAGAATGGCTCAGGCTGGAAGGGACCACAGAGATCATCTGCTCCAACCTCCCCACCATGCCCAGAGACACCTCTCAACTAGACTCAGCTGCTCAAGGCCTCATCCAGCCTGGCCTCCAACACCCCCAGGCAGGAGGCAGCCTCAGCCTCCCTGGGCAGCCTGTGCCAGAGTCTCACCACCCTCCTACTGAACAACTTCTTCCTCAGCTCCAGTCTAACCCTGCTCTGCCTCAGTTCCAACTAATCCCCCCTGTCCTGTTTCTAGACACTCTCAGGAAATCTCTTTGAATTACCAAATGTGTGGTTCCAGTGTTTGCTCTCTTTCCTTTGGCCAGGTCCCTGCACAGAGCCACAGCTTTTCTCTCCTCATTGTGGGCAGTGACATCTTGTCAGGTTTTAGGATAACAATTCTAGGGCAAGCAACAGGGTGCCCACAAACCTATTCAGTTAGCAGGGAAATTAAGGACTGGTTTTACACCAGCTGCCGAACCCAGTCTTGAAAATACCACAAATAAGTAACTTTACTGATATGCATTTATCTTGGCTGTGTTAGCTTTCTCATCTTTAATCTAGGCCCCTGCCTCATTTGATTTATTGCAATCATTTCTCTCTTAAATCACAGCCCAAGACACCTTTTTTTTTGAGCTGAAACAGATAAATATTCCAGCTTCCTACAAGTAATGCCAAATATTTATTTATTTTCTGGCTCTGCAGTTGTCCTTTTGCATTATAAATGACAGGGAGTGCACTGTATTTGAACAGCAAAACTGTAATTCAGTCTAGAATCTCAGCTCCCATCCGAAGCGTGGATTATAATATGGTTTACAGTGACAGCACAATCCTCGGCTGCATTAACCTCCTAAATCTCCAGCAGCTTCCATCTGTCTCTATTTGATCAACACACACAACAAATGAAAGCCAAGATACAACAAGCCTTTGCTGAAACTTTTTATGAACTTGTCCAGCTTACTTTACACTTCAAATAGCAGCAAAACTTGGGGTGAGAAGCTCAACCTCACACGAGCTCACCTGGGTTTCGGTCTCCATTCAGCAGCACAGCCTGTGTCAGCCCATCCCGAGCTGCACCCAGCTCTTGTTTGCTGAAGCAGAAATGAGCTCAGGAACTGCCGAGAGCACACAGCCTGGCATTGATCATGGTGCTCCCACACAACCCTGCAAGAGCTCAGGAGGAACAAGGCTCCCTTAAAGAAGACAAGTGAAGAGCATATTTGCATTATTCCCCATCTTGTCTAACCCAAAGGACAGGATCGATGGCTTCTGCCTGCCCCTGCTCACTTCTGAGCCGTTTGAGCACACCCACCCTGACCCAGGTATGGTTGCCACAGGCAGGGCATCACCTCCCAGAAAAACAAAAGACTTTCTCCCCTGCTCTCTTCACCTGCACTAGAGTCAGCAGTCAAGTAAGTTAGCAGCATCTCTCCAGTGTCTGTCTGGGCAGCAGTGCAGTAGTCTTGCCTCGTGTGAAAATGCTGCAGAATGGATCTTTCATTCTGATTTGAGGCATGAATAAAGAATATTCTAAAGCCTGAGCTGTTCAGATTCATGTTTCCACTAACTCTCAGCTAAAACTGTTGCCAGCTGTTGTAATAAAACCTGACAAGATGTCACTCTGCCCACAATGAGGAGAGAAAAGCTGTGGCTCTGTGCAGGAACCTGGCCAAAGGAAAGAGAGCAAACACTGGAACCACACATTGGAGGCTGCAAGACTGATTTGGTAATTAAAATAAATTTCCTGAAGGTGTCTAGAGACAGACCAAGGGTGAATGGTTTGGAGCTGAGGCAGAGCAGGGTTAGACTGGAGCTGAGGAAGAAGTTCTTCAGCAGGAGGGTGGTGAGACTCTGGCACAGGCTGCCCAGGGAGGCTGTGGCTGCCTCCTGCCTGGGGGTGTTGGAGACCAGGCTGGATGAGGGCTTGAGCAGCTGAGTCTAGTTGAGAGGTGTCTCTGGGCATGGTGGAGAGGTTGGAGCAGATGATCTTTGTGGTCCCTTCCAACCTGAGCTGTTCTGTGATATCACCTTAAGCTTCGTTGTCAGCTGTTACAAATTCCTCAGAGGGACATTTCCAACCATGAGTGCCAGAGCAGAGCTGGGCACGCAGGAGACCAAAGCAGAAGGGCAGCAGGAGTGGTGTCTGAACTGGCTCCTGCTAATGCCCTCTGCTGCCTTTGACCAGGGCAGACAGAGGACCATGGGGCATGAGAGCCTCCAGGCTTATCCAGCTCCTGCTCTCTGTGTCTGCTGACACTGGCACAGGGTCATTTTCAGACAGAGACAAAAGTGCATCACAAATGCATAAAGATGTCAGAAGGAGACTGTTTAGAACTGGGTTTTATGGCACTGGAGCTTGCAGCGGTGCTCAGGGATGAGTGATGAGTCTGGGTTTCAGGTCTGAGGATGGCCAAGTTCTCATTCATTTACATCATTTTTGGCCTTGTCCATTCACTGTTAATGTTTTTTTCACTCCTTTGCTGGCACAGACCTTACTGATCCCCATCCAAGCACCCATCTCAAAGCAGGTTTAGCTCATGCTATTCAAGTGAGGGTTTATTAGCATTACCAAGGGGTGAGAGGAGAGCTCAAAAGAGACCATCTGAGCTTTTAGCCAAGAAAATGTCAGGCTGCTGATGTACTGAAACCCACTGCAGTAAGTGGATGGAACAGGAAGAGAGGAAAACAAAAATAAAAGTGATAAAAATAAGACATTAAAGAGGAGATTCTTCAGCCTGGAGAAGAGAAGGCTTCCAGCAGACCTTATAGTAGCCTTCCAGAAAGGGGATTCATAGAAGGCTGGGAAGGGACTATTGACAAGGTCTGGTAATGATAGGATGAGGAGGAATGGGTTTGAACTGGCAGAGGGGAGATTGAAACGTGTTAGGTCAGAGAGGACAGGCAGATGCCATCCAGAGTCCTTAAACATCACAGACACACAAGGCTGCAGCACCTCTGCCGTGAGCACAGGCTGAGGGAGTTGGGGGAGTGCAGCATGAAGAGAAGACTCTGGAGGGACCTTAGAGCTGCCTGCCAGTACCTGAAGGGATCCTGCAGGAAGGCTGATGGTGTCTAGGGACAGGCCAAAGGGGAATGGTTTGAGGCTGAGGCAGAGCAGGGTTAAACTGGAGCTGAGGAAGAAATTCTTCGGTAGAAGGGTGGTGAGACTCTGGCACAGGCTGTCCAGGGAAGCTGTGGCTGCCTCCTGCCTGGGGGTGTTGCAGGCCAGGCTGGATGAGGGCTTGAGCAGCTGAGTCTAGTTGAGAGGTGTCCCTGGGCATGGTGGGGAGGTTGGAGCAGATGAGCTCTGAGGTCCCTTCCAACCTGAGTCATTCTGGGATTCTATGAATCTATGATTGCATGTTAGAAAATCCAGAGAGGAAGTCCAGCTATGGAGGAAAATGAGGACAAAAACTGCAGGAGACCTATAAAATCCCTTCCCTTCACTGGCAGGTGCACTTTAATGCTTAACATCAAAACTGAATGGACTTTTAAAAATATATTTATGCTTAGAATCATGTTATATTTATAAACTTTTTTATTCTGGGGAAAAAAAAAATTACCTCTAATAACAGTCAAAAATTGAGATGTAAAAGAAGGGTAACATGCAGGAGCTTCCCAGAAGAAGGAAGATCTAATTTTCATTTTTGTTCTCATTTCAAAGTTCACAGTTACATCTCAAGAGATTCCTCTCTGACATAAAATTCCCAACAAAGCCTCACTACAGGATGATGTATCATTGTTTAGCTGGTCATAAGAGTTAAAAATAGCTGAGAAATGCAAAGAGCTTCACAACAGAAACAGTTTCTATAGCTGTGGGTTAGAGAATATGATTGAAGAAATTGGGTAAATGCATTCAGAATTTCAACTCATGTTCAGCAAAACACTTCAGTGTGTGCTCAGCTTGCAGCAGGGCCAAGTCTGGGTATGAAGTTAAATGTGGCTAATATGCTTTCCTCAACACAGATCATTTTCTGCATCAGGTTGTTAATGAACAAACGCTTAAGTGATTTCCCCCCGCCCCCCACACACACACACGTACAAATGCATCAAGGTAATTTCAGAGCAGCAAGTCATAAAAGTATATTGTGAGGAATACCTTGCTAAGAAAATCTACTATGAAATGTTATATAAAAATAACAGATTGTTCTGCATTTGATTTCTCCAAATGATCTCATTTAAATGTAAATTTTAACTAAGTTATGCTTCCCTTGGTGGTGTTAGTGTTTAAACTAATTGCTGGCTGTTAGAACTCAGAATCATGTGTGTGCAGCTGTGAATAATGAATTTCTATCATCTCGCTAAAGAGCGCAGGCTTTTCTCTCTTGATATCTCTTTGTTTTCGGGGCATTAGCACAAGTAGCTTCTACACCAAATGAAGTTCAAGAGCGGTAACATAAATCTTAAACACAGACTTGGTGAGAGATCAGGTGGATCTCTCCAGAGGGAAACAGCAGGAAGCTTGCACAGGTTGACCAGAAGTCACTGTAAGATCATATACTGTGCTTCTCCAAGCACAAAACAGATCCGAGAATCCCAGAATGGCTCAGCTTGGAAAGGATCTTAGAGATCATCTTCTCCAACCAGCCCACCATGGGCAGGGACACCTCTCAACTAGACCTGGCTGCTCAAGGTCTCATAAGAAGGACACAGAGCTGCTGGAGGGAGGCCAGAGGAGGCCACAAAGGTGATCCAAGGGCTGTAGCAGCTCTGCTGTGAGCACAGGCTGAAGGAGCTGGGACTCTGCAGCCTGGAGAGGAGAAGACTCTGGAGGGACCTTAGACCTGCCTGCCAGTGCCAGAAGGGATCCTGCAGGAAGGCTGCAGAAGGTCTTCTAAAGGTGTCTAGAGACAGGCCATGGGGGAATGGTTTGAAGCTGAGGCAAAGCAGGGTTAAATTGGAGCTGAGGAAGAAGTTCTTCAGTAGAAGGGTGGTGAGACTCTGGAATAGGCTGCCCAGGGAGGCTGTGGCTGCCTCCTGCCTGGAGGTGTTGCAGGCCAGGTTGGATGAGACCTTGAGCAGCTGAACATAGCTGAAATGTGTCCTTGCCTATGGTGGGGAGGTTGGAGCAGATGAGCTCTGAGGTCCCTTCCAGCCTGAGCTGTTCTGGGATTGTATGACATGTAGTTAGAAGCAGGCTGCTCCCTCCCTGGCTTTATGGCTCCCCCTCTTCTAATGTATGTTCATGATTCCCCACATCTGGAGAAGAAAGGAAAGGATTCTGCAGTAGCATTTGGAAAACGTTGCTGCTGGAGCATGAAGTGTGAGCACTGCAAGCAGTAAGGTTACATCTGATTTAAAGAGTGCTTCTGTGCTCAGAACACATGGGCAGGCTTCAATAACTGCAAGTTTTGCTCTGGTTTTGAGTCTCCTAAAACCCAAATGGAAGTGACATGAACATACATCAGAAAGCTATAACAGGAGTTTGGAAACAAACCAGGAAACATAAACCCATGGTTCTGGCCTCAGTTATTTTATTTTCCACACTGCATAACGTAGTTGCAGCCTATTTTACTCACTTTAAATCAGGGTTAAGGCAGCTTAGATAGAAATTGTATTAATGTTAACTTCAAAGATGCCCACTGAATCTTGAGTAACGTGGGCTAACCTAAAGAGATTGTTCTCTTATTTCTTCTTGCTCTTTGGAATTGAAATTACAGAATGATGACCAAAGCCAGCATCTGCCACTTTGCAATGCTGCTGCATTAAATCAGATTTATCAGAGAGTCAGGAGTTGCCATACTATAGAATTAGGAAAAGAGTGTGGAAAATCTCTCTCCCAGCACGAAGCAGAGTCTGTGGTGGGGGAACTGTAAGCCTCAGCCCTCCTTCTGGAGACTTGCTTCAGCACTGCCCATAAATTCTAGCTGAATATATTTTTATTTGCTTTCATGGATTGGCTATGCAGCTATGGAACATTAGTTAAATTGAACCAATATAGATATATCGTTTGGTGGTATTGAAGGCAATTTTCTTTAATTAACATAATAAGAGGGAAATTACACATCTTAGTAAGGGCCACTTGTGTCATTTCCCTGTGTACTCAGGTCTTTCCAGCTGATTATTTTCAATCAACCTAGAAAGCACTATGAGTAAAGCTGTGGAGGGGAGCAGCCTCCCTTCCAGCATTACTCATTTCATACCTGACAATACCTTCAAACATCTTTGCTGAGATCTAGACCACATGAAAGGGGTGTGGGGTGTGTGTGTGTGTGTAGGGGGGCGGGGGGGGGTGTTTTTTTTTTGACTGCTTCAAAAAGTTTGTGGTGGATCTGTTCACCCACAGTCGTCATGGAAAGGCTTATTCAATGGCTACATGTTTTTAGTGGCTTGGAAATTTTCTTTTCCCTTTCCTGTCTTGTGAGTGTAGATGAAAGGAGAACCTAATTACTCTAGGATTAAACTTCTTTATATGAAGGACATTTTGCTGTGGCTTTGAACATTAATATCGCTAGAAAACACAGAGACAGTAATTCTCATTTCCCATGCAGGTTCAGATGATGCAATGTGATGAATGAAAGGATGTAAAACTATAATTACATACATACAGCTTGTCAGAAAGTTAAAGCAATGTTACAATAACTGCTAATTAACTTTTACACAACGAGTAAAGTTGGTTAGGCATTTGAATTAAGAGAAGGTGGAAAACTATGCCTCTTCTGCCCTGGTGAGGCCACAGCTGGAATACTGTGTCCAGATTTGGGACCCTCAGATCAAGAAGGACCTCTGGAAGCTGTTTGAAAGAGTCCAGCCCAAAGCCCCCAAGCTGCTGCAGGCAGTGGAACATCTCCTGTGAGGCCAGGCTGAGGGAGCTGGGGCTGGGAGCTGGCAGCAGAGGAGCCTGAGGTTGCCCTCAGTGCTGTGCTCAAGATGTGCAGGGCAGGGTGGGGAGGACAGAGCCAGGCTCTGCTCAGGGGTGCTCAGTGACAGCAGAAGGGGCACTGGGGGCAAGCTGGAGCAGAGGAGGTGCCACAGGAACAGAAAGGAAAACTTTTTCCCTGTGAGGGTGGCAGAGCCCTGGAGCAGGCTGCCCAGAGAGGTTGTGGAGTCTCCTTCTCTGGAGACTTTCCAAAGCCACCAGGATGTGTTCCTATGTGACCTGCCCTGGGTGCTCCTGCTCTGGCAGGGAGCTTGGACTGGATGAGCTTTGGAGGTCCTTCCAACCCCTGACGTTCTGTCATTCTCAACTGTGAAAAACAATGATAGGAGCACTTTTTCCCCAGAAATACCACCCAAAACCCAGATAAAGCTGTATTTGAGACTTGGGATGTCAGTAACCACGACTGATCATGTTCTGGGATGCACAATAAAAGATTTGACTGTCAAATAATATAGGGCAAGTAGCAGCTACAGAGACAGAGCTCTGAACTTTTGAAAATGTGTTGTCATATATGCACTTTAAAAGTATATCTAAGGATCTGCCAGCAAAAATGTCTGTTGGCAGTATTGCTTTTCATTTATTATGGAGGCTTGTTTAATTTTCAAGAGAAGATTTCCTTTTCGCTAAGGTTGAGAAAGAAAGCAAACTAAAGAAAATTAAATTAATTTTAAAAAATACTTCAGAAACTGTCAAGATGGAAGAGTGTTGTTGATACTTCAACACAGAACCCCAGAGTGGCTGAGGTTGGAAGGACCTCAGAGCTCATCTCCTCCAACCTCCCCACCATGCCCAGGGACACCTCTCAACTAGACTCAGCTGCTTAAGGTTTTCAACTCCCCCAGGCAGGAGGCAGCCACAGCCTCCCTGGGCAGCCTGTGCCAGACTCTCACCACCCTCCTACTGAAGAGCTTCTTCCTCAGCTCCAGTCTAACCCTGCTCTGCCTCAGCTTCAAACCATTCCCCCTTGGCCTGTCCCTAGACACCCTCAGCAAAAGTCTCTCTGCAGCCTTCCTGTAGGATCCCTTCAGGTACTGGCAGACAGCTCTAAGGTCCCCTTGGAGTCTAAAAAACAAAGTTAGTTTTATTTTCAGATTGATAGTTTTTTGTTTGTGTTTTTTGTTGGGGTTTTTTGAGTAGGTGGGGAAAAAAAAAAGCTACATTTGCCGAACAATTGCGGCAGAAAACAAAGGGAATTCTGACATAAATTTTTTAGAGACATGCACAATGAAGCAGCCAAGATTCACAAGCTTACAACAGCAGAAATCTAGGACATCCACACCAGGACAAGTAGCTAAATTCTGTCTTTGGCTACACGTTCTCATGTAGGTAAGTCTTAACTGGTCACCTAAAGGCAGCCTGGTTACTTTATCTACAGTGAGCAACACAGCTTCACCAAAAGTCTTGGTAAGACACTGCAGGAATGCTGGCTGAAAAGAGAGAGATGAGCATCTGCCTTGCAATGTGAAGCCAGTCAAAACCCATGGGTCCCACAGTCTGCCTTCTTCTGGAGGAATTGAAGTGAAGGGGAAATGGAAATAAAGTCCTGGCTGTGCCACACAGCATTGCCCACTGCTTCCGAGCAAAATATTGACTTTCCTTTTAAAACAACCCTCCTATGAAATGCCAGACTGACACTTAAGCAAGAATAATCACCCACTGAAAAGTCCACTTGCAAAAAACGACTTTTTGCAGCTGCAACTTTCTTGTCTTCAAGCTGAAGTCTCCAATCTCAAAAATCCTTTCATGTGAGCCTTCACACGAAGGACATCTGAAGGTCCCTGCCAGGCCCCAGCAGTCGGTGCCTGTGTGACATCACTCATTGACAGTGGGATTAGCAACCTTTCCACACTTCCAGCAAATAAATTTTTGTCTTGGCATACAAACACGCAGGATTATCACAGACCAAAGCAGCTGTGACAGAAAGCACAGCACAGATGTGTCGAGCACATCACTTCAGTGCCTGTAATTCTGAGGCATGATGTTTAGGCTGAAGTTCAGAAGCCTTTGAGCCAAACCTTTCTGTTATTCATTACCTGCCTCTGCATCCTTCACCCTACCTGCGCCAGATGTGGGCAGCAGAGGGGCCATGCTATTTCCTCTCTGTAATAACTGATAACAACAGCCCCTCCAGGTTACATCTCAAGAAAGAGATTTAGAAAGAACACATAAATGCCACTTTATGCTCCATTAATTAGCATTTCTTTAGCAATGTCCAAAGGCAAGGTCACAGGGAGTTGAGAAGAAGCAGCTCCTGTAAACTTGTGCAAATCCAGCGCCGCTGCCTCCCTCCCCACATCAAATCCAAGATGCTTTTTTGGTTTTGGGTTTTGTTTTTTTTTTTTGCCTAGGATTTTCAAATGTGTAATTACCCACAAAAAGAGCTTCTCCGGCTTTGATTCTCCATTTGGATTACCTGCAATTGCTTGCAACTACTTAGATGCAAATAAGCAGCCTCTCCTTTCAAGATCAAAGATGTATGGGATGCCAGATTCTATCTGCGACAATCACAACAGCGCAGGCTGGAGCCTCACGCTCCCTGTCGCTGCAGAGTCCCCGTTCACTGTGTTAAACAGAAAGTAGGTCATTGCCACATGGTAAGTGAATGAGCAGAACACTATAAGAAATCTATAATTCTCTCTCGAGGGTTCAACGAGGGGAGTAGAGAAAGAGATTGGATTAATTCTCCTGAAGCGGTGTAGCTGGTCATTATTCTTTAGGTGGATCGATAGGAATTGAGTGGAGGCTGTTCCAAAAGGCAGGACTACTTTCCAGAAGCAGGCAGCTATTTTGGTGCCGTGCTCAGACCGCAACAGTGACACTTGTCAGATTTATCCATTACACCTCACAGCTCCACAGAAGCCCTCAGCGCTGCAATGTGCTGCTGGGATCATCTGGGGTGCTTTTGCTTGGGGCTAGGATAATACAGCTGGACCTATTTTGAGCAATTCTTTAATGATCAACCATTTCTTCGCAGAAAATGTGAAAAATAGGTCAATTTAGATAAAATTATCTCTAGCTATCTCGGCTGCTTTAAAAATTCATTTACTGTCTAATCTGAGGACATCAGAATATGAGAGGATTAGACCGTCAGATATTCAAATGCCACCTTATTGTTCCTAGCAAAGTAGTCACTGCTCAGGTTTTTTCTTCTCTTTCAATTATGCAGCTTGCTTGCCTAGCACCAGAATTCCTACAGGTGTCCAAGATATATGACGTCTCAGCTACCCCTTGGGAATGTGGCTCACAGTGCTGACAATGTCTGATGATCACAGAATCCCAGAATGGCTCAGGTTGGAAGGGACCTCAGGGCTCATCTCCTGCAGCCTCCCTGTCATGCCCAGGGACACCTCTCAACTAGACTCAGCTACTCAAGACCTCATCCAGCCAGCCTGGCCTCATCCACCTCCCTGTGCAGCCTGTTCCAGAGTCTCAGCACCCTCCTTCTGAAGAACTTCTTCCTCAGCTCCAGTCTAACCCTGCTCTGTCTCAGCTTCAAACCCTTCCCCCTTGTCCTGCCTTTAAACACCTTCAGGAAAAGTCCTTCTGCAGCCTTCCTGCAGGATCCCTTCAGCTATTGGAAGGCAGCTCTAAGGTCCTCTTCTGCAGGCTGCACACCCCCAGCTCCCTCAGCCTGTCCTCACAGCAGAGGTGCTGCAGCCCTTGGATCACATTCCAAAGCTCTGTGTCCTTTTTTCTGCTGGGGACACAAGAACTGAGGGCAGCATCCGAGGTGAAGTCTCAAAGGAGCAGAGTGAAGGGGAGGAAATCTGATTGTGTAATGGATCTGGTCCTTTAGAGGCCTCCTGGAAATGTTAAATTCTTTCTTCCAAGCAGTAGGAATTTTGCTGGTGTAAACTGTTACTGAAATCAGGAGAAAGACTTCAATAGCCCCACGCTAATTTAAATTAGCTAATATTTTGCCACCACTTTCATGATTTCAGAAGGAGTTGCAGCCTTTCAACACCGCATTGCAGGATGAGACCCTGAGGAATACAAGTTAAAAATCCCCTTACAACCTCTATGATAGGGCCTATGTGCTCAGAATGTATATTCAAGCAAGTGTTTAGAGCTGCATAATGTATGCTGCTTCAATGTCCTTCCTCCTCCTGACATTGACACAGAATGCCTCAACTCATTGCAGAATTCTTCCAGCTATAGCTAACTTTTCTGTCTATTGTCCACTGTATCTAATGCCAGCAGGTGCTACCTGCAGCCAGCCAAACCAAAGCAGGGGGCTTAAATGCATTCCCAGTGCTTGAGAACGGAACAGGAATGTCCAGAAGCAAAGAGAGACTGCAAGAAAGATATGGAGGGCACTGAAAAGTCAGCTTTTTGAAGGGAATGTGTAAGGAGATTATTGTAATCATCTTTATATGAAGATAAAGCACTTGACCTTTATCTTCACTGCAGCATTTAAAAGGATGGGAGAAGTGTTTTGGTTTTCAGTTCAAAAGACAAGGAGCAGAAACTGGGAAAAAAAAGGCACCTGTTTTCAGTGTTAGCTATATCAAGAAAGTAAAATCTATTTCCTCATGTGACGTTTAGTAGACACTGCTGTTCAGTAAATGTCAGTCAACATGGGAAAAAACCTGGCCAAAAATCCTTCCTTCTGCCATTTGTCAGGATTTCAGCCTCTTTTTCTTTTGAGAGGTGATCCTCTCATGGCACCTCCAGTTACCAGAGATTCTTTCAGGATGGGCAGGAGCTGAATGCACATAAAAGAACAAATGACTAAGCAAATGAAAGAAATCCCCATTGCCAGTTTTCTTCTTTGAGATTACTATGAAATGAGATTTTTGTTCCTAAGGAAAATAAATGTAGTGGATTGAATTACAGCAACACTGACATGGCGACAAGAAAATGCAAGGTCATAATTGATCACACCTCTCTGAGTCACACAATTTAAAGAGCAATCTCACAGTGTATTACCTAGGGTCCTTGGGCCTGCTAATATGCACCTTAAAGATGGAAACAATTTCATGTGAGTGTAGAGGAAAGGCTGGCATCCTTAACCTTGAGAAGCCTAGGAAGCCTTTGGGGGATGGAAACCCAGATGCACCAGGCAGCTGATACAAATACAGAGCTTAACCTGAATGATTGTATTCTAGTTATGGAGAAACAGATATTAAGTTTACTTCTGCTGGAAGTGATAGCTTAATTTTATCTTGTGGATATTATTGCACAAGAGGAATAGAAGCAGATGAAAATATATGGAATTTGTACACCGAAATCCTCTGAAGTACAGGAAGTCCAAAAGTAATGTTGGCTACAGGGAAGGTTACACAACTCCTCAATGGGTTTGCAGTAAAACAACAGGGAGTGCACACGTGCAAAGCCCTGACAAGCCAGATCAGGCAAGCAAGTGGCTAACTGTGGATCTGGGATTAGGACTCTCAAGCAAGGTACATCACTCCTCTGTGACGCTGTCTTCACACATCAGTGACTAAATGATTTACAGGCCTGAATCTTACTGTCCTTTCCCTTGATCTCCTGGAAATCCCAGCTGAGCACTGAAATCCAGGCCCCTTTAAAGTCAATCATGAACCACTCATTTGATTTCAGCAGTATCAGGATTTCACCTGAGACATCTACCTTTACCCAGTCCAGAACAGGCACTCTCTAGGAGCTTCTTTCTTCAACCACCTAAGAGCTCATTTAGAGCTAGACCGAGCCGTCGGAGATCAGCTCAACTCCAGTCCAGCTTAAGGTGAAGAATCTTTAAGGGAAATGCTCACATGGTGACAAGAAGGCATGAATAAAATAGCCCCAGTAAGGAATCAGCTATTTCTGCAAGAACAGGGCGGTTATGATCCTTACATTGCTGAGCTGTGCTGCCACCCTGTGTCACTCAGCGCTCTGCCTCACCCTTTCAGTTGCTATCACATGGAGCATTTCCTCTGCAGCTCAACCCCCTGGAAAACATTGTCCCCTGTCCCCTTCCCTTTGTATTGAGCTTTGCCCACAGGAAGCATCCCACACCACATCTCCGTGCAGCTGGACAGATCTGGAATCAGCCTGGTTCCAAACACGTGCATGCCTCAATGGCTAGAAGAGAAAAGCTTTCACCGTACCAAAGTCAAACTGATATTTATTTCCCGCTAGGGACAGCCATGGCTGCATGCTAATTGTCAAATAGGTTATGTCCTGATTTAATTGGAAACCACAATTAGAAATGATGGAGAATGTTTTCATTAAGTATATTCCAAGGCACTGCTTAATCATACTTAGAGTTCATGATGGGGAAAGATTTTAATTGGATTTCACTCGGCCACTCTGTGGACAAAAACTGCCCTTTCATTTTCACATGAAATCCTTCAGGCAAGAAGAAATTGATCCTTAATTGCAGCCTTTAACCACAACTACAATTAATAACTACACAGTTTACTTACATATATATATATATTTAGTTGTAAACTAGAACTTTTAGTTCTGTGTAGATCTGGAAGGGCTTGAATGAGGCCTGGGCAAAGCCAGCTGGCTGTGGCCTCCATGACAATGAGTGTGGTCCTCTGTTGAGAGCTGCAATGGGCAGAAATAAATGTTCATTCCTTTCAACCACAATCATAAAACTTTAGAATGGCTCAGGTTGGAAGGGACCTCAGAGCTCACCTCCTCTAACCTCCCCACCATGCCCAGGGACACCTCTCAACTAGACTCAGCTGCCCAAGGTCTCATCCAACCTGGCCTGCAACACCCCCAGGCAGAAGACAGCCTGTGCCAGAGTCTCACCACCCTCCTACTGAACAACTTCTTCCTCAGCTCCAGCCTAACCCTGCTCTGCCTCAGCTTCAAACCATTCCCCCTTGGCCTTTTTCTAGACACCTTCAGCAAAAGTTCCTCTGCAACCTTCCTACAGGATTCCTTCAGGTACTGGCAGGCAGCTCTAAGGTACCCCCTGAGTCTTCTTTTCACCACAAACACATCAGTGCTGCTCTACAGCTTGTCTCAGGGAGACATTTTGGTGACAGTATGAGAACCACACTGGTTTTATTCCTCAGACCTCGCTCCAGAAAGTGATCAGGTACAAGAGGGAGCACTCACCCTCTGGAGATCAGTGACCAGCAGCTAGCTCTGGCTCTCAAATTCCCAGATCCTTTATTGCACCTTGTGAACGGTGTGAAACAGTTCAAGTTACCAAGACTCCTCCTGCAGCAATTCCTCCTTCCTGGCATCAGCCCTGCTCTGCTCCCTGGGCTGCAGAGAAGCCAGACTGGAGGTTGCTGAACACGATGCACTTTGCCAGAAGCCATCATAGGAAAATCTGTTATTGGTCTAAACGCTAAAGCTCTCTGGAAGATGACTCAGAGGTTTCTGGAGCTACAAACTTGCAGACTGCAACTTTCCTGGAACAAATCGGGGCAATGTCACTTTCCAATACTGTTTCTTGAGCAACAACTCTGCCATGCTCCTCAATCTCACTTCAAAATGATGTGATCACCCTTTGCCAAGGCACAGCCTCATCTGCCTGCTCTGCTGCCCCTTAGCCTGTCCAGCTTAAATTCCCCATTGGTACTGCAAGCCTCCACCTACTTTGCACTCCATCGTTTTCCTTCTGCTTTCTCTACAGTCACAAGAGGTGTGGAAGATGTGAGCCCACACTGGGTGTGAAAAAAGCAAAATGTGCCATTGGAGGAATGCACTGAGCCTAAGGCTGGTTGTGGAGCACTTATTTACCATCTCCAAAGTCAGCAAGATGCAACAGGATTCCCCAAATCCCTAAAGCAAGGTTAAATGGATCATTTAGGAGAAAACTTTTAAATATGCATGGCACTTTGGAAGTAGTTGGTATTTTTATTTCTGAAGTATGTGTGAATTGGACCAGGACTCCCTAAGGCCTAAATTTTAAGGCTCAGTTGAATTTTAATTGCTTACTAACAACGTTATGTAATTCTCCAATTAATCTTCTCTGCAAACAAGCTTACCCATGAGATACCAACCCAAAGCCTATTGGTGTGAAATTGTTACTTTTAAAAACTAAAATTTATTTGATTTCCTAGGTGGAGTTAATATCTTCTGGTTTGAACAAGGTGTTAAGCAGGGTCAGGAAACGATAAATGCAGCCCTTCTTGTGATGCCTCTCTCTCAAAGCTGCCCATGTACCAGAATGAGGCTTGGGGCCAACAGTAGGGCAGCAGAATCTCCATCTCAGAACTGGATGTGCTGTCTGCGTGTTTGGTATGTAAACATGCACACTTTGTATGTAAACATGCACACTTGATGCATTAACTGCACATAGGTAAAGGTTTTCTCTGAGCCTGACATGGCAGTCAGCAGGCAAAGTGTTTATCAATAGATAAACCACTGGGAGAGAAACTTCTTTGTCAGCAACATGGGCACCTCAGCAAGGCTGCCAACAACACCCAGCTGTGTGCTGCACCAGACTCACTTGAGGGCAAGGGATCCATCCACAAGGATCTTGGTAGGCTTGGGAAGTGGGCAAGTGCCAGCTGCATGAAGTTCAACTCACAGTGCAGGGTCCTGTAGTGGGGCTGGGACAATCCCAGGCACAAATCTAGGTTTGAGAGTGGCTCTGAAGATAGAGCCTGGGGCTTGTTTACTGGTGAGAAGCTGACCGTGAGCTGGCAGTGCCCTCATGCAGCCCAGAGGGCAACAGCTCTGTGCCCTTATGATGGGGACAGCAGGACTGGATGCAGTAATGGAGGTCGGAAATCTTTGTTCAGAAAATCATTTATGTGAAATAAAATACTTCTGAAAACGACCTTCTTTTGAAATCCATAATGAAGGATTAAGATAAGCACACATCTGAATTTCAAACCTATATAAACACATTTTCATACCTGCCAATAGTGTGCTAATTGTACAGGAACTGCAGAGGAAGCTTCCCCTATGTACGTTAACAAAAAGGTGCTGTGTGGTTCTGACAAAGAAATTAATCTTGTTCTGCACTCCCATTGACTAATGAATGAAATTGTATTAGCTTATCTGTAAAACAGAGAAGAATAGCAATCTTTACTGATTATTTCCTTGAGAAACTGTGAAACTGAGAGACTTGCTGACTGAAGTAGAGCTTACAGTGATGCAGAAGTCACTATCAAGCTTAGCAAGGCCAGGGTTTCTTTTTGTAAGTCGGTGGCAGAGTTAAAAGATTCCTGAAGTCCTGACATAGACTCTTCAGTTTAATAACTTCTAAAGCCATCAAAAATAATCACTTGATTCTTTCTCCTATCATTGGTGCAGGCAGCCATCCAACACTAAGCTTCTGTAGTAGGTTGCCTTCAATTATTAAGCAGTAAAAGGTGGCAGGTCTTTATCAGGAAGAGAGATGAAAGAGAATAGTTTGCTTTAATACAAGAAGGGAGAGACATGTTGCTGAACATAATGGACTGTATACTATGTGGAGTACATCATAATGGGCTCTTTATTTGGGTTACATGTGGAAGATGAAACAAATATGTTCATACATTCCACAGACATCTTTTCAAAACTTCAAACCATTGCATTTCATTCACTTTGGATAATATTTTACATCTGACAAAGCATGAGATCATTCAGCAGATTAGGTCACATTGCCTGTTTGAAGACTTCATGTATTATTCAAAGGAAAGAGACTTACATGTCCTGAAAACTAAGTAAAAGTAAAATCTGTGTGATAAAAACCCTGGCACAGCTCCGCAGCCTTCCTCAGGTACATCTCCTGCTGCTGCTGCAGGGATGAGAGCTGCTCACAGCCAGGCCACCAGGCAAGGCTTACACAAGCTGCAGCTGCCTCTCAGCAGGTCTCTTGTGAGTGCAGAGTGGTACTTGTGCACCTCCCCTTCCAGACAGCTGCCACTAGAGCTAAGATTAGTAGAAAGCACCACAAAGAGCAAAATCCATGGAGCAACACCTCACTAGGGCCTGCTTCCTGAAATGATGCTTACTTCAGTCACTGACTGCAGCACACAGGATCAGAAAGCCATGGAATGGCTCAGGTTGGAAGGGACCTCAGAGCTCACCTCCTCCAGCCTCCCCACCATGCCCAGGGACACCTCTCAACTAGACTCAGCTGCTCAAGGACTCATCCAACCTGGCAGGAGGCACCCCCAGCCTCCCTGGGCAGCCTGTGCCAGAGTCTCACCACCCTTCTACTGAACAACTTCTTCCTCAGCTCCAGTCTAACCCTGCTCTGCCTCAGCTTCAAACCATTCTCCCTGGCCTGTCTCTAGACACCCTCAGCAAAAGTCTCTCTGCAGCCTTCCTGTAGGATCCCTTCAGGCACTGGCAGGCATCTCTAAGGTCTCCCGGGAGCCTTCTCCTCTCCAGGCTGCACACCCCCAGCAACCTCACAGCAGAAGTGGTGCAGCCCTTGGATCATTTTTGTGGCCTCCTCTGGACTCACTCCAGCATCTCTGTGTCCTTCTGATACTGGTGACAGCAGAACTGGAGGCAGTATGGGATGTGAGGTATCAGCAGAGCAGAGCAAAGGGGCAGAATCCCCTCTCCTGCCCTGCTGGCCACACTGCTCTTGCAGCAGCCCAGGATAGGATATGTAAGTTAGCAGAAACTGTTTGACCCATGAGACTTAAAGATGAACTGCAAACAAGGCTGTTGAGCAAATGAAAAAATTATGCTCCATCTTCAACATTTCTGAATGGTTTTGACTCTGAAAGTTGAGAAGAATGACTCACATCTTCCAGGTTAGCTTCAATGGTCCAAGATGATGGCACAAAATACAGACATTGAACAAGATTTACAATGTCTAGGATGTGATTATAGGAGTTGGCCAACTGCAGCACCACATAAAGAGAGGAAGATGCAAATGGCTTCTGCTTAGCATTTGTTTGTAATAAAAGAGTGTAAGCAGAGTTGCATTTTGTGCTGCATTTTAAACAGCTGTCTAACAGCCAGTCCAAAATCTAAACCCAAGCACAACTGAAAATACAACACTGATTTGCTCAGCAGCAGCCAGCGAACTGCAGAATGTTTTGATTACTTTAACTTGATAGCATTTGTACATCTTGGCTTTCTAAGGAAATTAGACTTGCAGCTCATGCTTTTCCTGTCTGTCATTGAGCTCCCCTCTCCTCCACCAACTGACTAATTGCAACGGAACCTGAGGAGAGAGGACATCTCGGGGATATTAAATTCCATCTTTTCTTGAAAGAGACAGATGAGCAGCAGAAAAACTTAAGTGCCCAAATGAGGGACAATCAGGAAAAGCTCATCCATTTTATGTTCTGTTTGCTAAGCAATCTGTCCATGCATCACTCCAAATCAGCTGCAGCCAATGATTTTACACTGCTAGCACAGGCAATGCAAAATCACAGCAGGCATGAGAGGTTCCTGAGGGCATCACAGTATGGGGACAGGCAACAGGGAATTGCTTTGCTTCAACATAATGGATGCAGCCAGCAAGAAACAATATTTGGTTATAGCTGTTGGTCATGGGACAACTTGTCTAACACCTACTGCTTCCCATAACAAACCTCCAATACCTGATGCAGTCACAGATGCATGTGACACTATTACTGTCACTGCTACTTCAGCATGTCAGAATCCATCCAGTTAAGTGCTCAAACAAGCATTCAAATAAGGATAGGTGAAGATTAGTAAAGAATTGCTCCTCTGGCTATTGGAGTCTAGACTCTGGCTACACCATTCCCTGATGGTTCAGTCTCAGGCCCTCTTTCACAGTCCTGAAACAAAAGATAGTTTGCTCAAAGACCTCTTCTAAAAGCCAGCTGGAAGAAGACTTTCCTGGGCTAGGCTGCCATCACCTTACACAACCATGGAATCATAGACAGCATCACAGTCCTGGGACTTCAAACCTCACATTTCTTTAAGGCCCTTTTCCCACACACAGAGGAATATTGCAGTTTTCTAGTGTAAATTATTACCCTAATAAGCTGCATTACAGCTTGCTCACTACTCCAAGTAATTTAAACTAAAATTCCCATCCTCTCATCTATGTTTAAGAGCCACATAAACTGCAGAGGAGAACAAGGGCCAGCTCTGGATTTTAATTTGCATTAATCTTTTCTGGCTTTTCAGTTAAAAATTATTTTAATTTTGAAATTATTTTTATTGTTGTTTTTTTGTTTTGTTTTTTCATGGGGTACCCTGCCAGCCTAATACTTAAATTTGTTTTAAAAACCCCAAAACTACAAGAAATTGGAAGGTTAAATACTTTTTGTTTCCTTTCCTTCCCTTCTCCTGAAATAAAGGGAGGAGATAACAAGAAAAAAAATTCTTTCCAGCATGGGGCAGCTGAGATGTAAACAGATGCAGAGTGATTTTCCAACTATTCTGGACAGCATCAGACATGGCCTAGGTCCCACCTCTTCTCCAAATGTATTCCACTTGGCCTAACCCAAGGCACACATCTCATGTTTTCTTCCATTACTGCAGCTCCACGGGACCCAGCAAGTGGTTTGGCAGATATGGGCAATGAGCTCACCGAAATGAAATCTTGGACTCTGATGACCACAGGTCTCTTTTGCAGACATTATTCTTCCCACACACAAACTACCCTTTGCCCTGAATCTGTGCTAGACCTGTATCTGGTACTAGCAGGGTTCAATGATGTTCAAGACACAGCTGAAGCTGGGGTGTGCTCGTGTCCTGCTCTTACCAGATTCTCTCTCAGGAAGGGGATGAGTGGTGTTCATGGGGACCTAGGGAGGAGAAAGGCTGGCATCTGGTTCACTCTTCTCAATGGCTCAGCTGCCACACTGTTGTCATGAACTCCCCTCACAATGTCTTTACTTGTGGCCTTCAGAGAAGCACTGACAGGCTGATAGCCTCTTTATGTTGTCCACTGACAAAGCATGACCTCCGGCTTACCACTTGTACCCCCTTTGAATTGCTTTCACTAGCCCTTGCTTACAGCCTTTCTTCCTTTAACTTTTGCTGCCTTTCACAGCGAATTTTACATTGCTTCTGTCAACATTTAATACAGTATTGGGCAGATAGATCACTGTTCTCTCTCCTGGGAGGGTGAAGGAGTCACAAAGGAAATAAAGTTTTACTAAATTTAGCTCAAGAAAAACCTAGAAGAAAGGTGCAGGCTCAGCCTATGCTCTGTGCAAGGAGAAATGTTACGATCCAAGCATGCTTGGTAGGGCACGAGCTAGAAAACAGTTTTCCAGCTGTAACAAGCATCTAGAGATTTTAACAGGCAAAATTTGAGCCTGTTGTCCGTGAAGATAAGAAAAGATGCACATGACAAGTGGGAGGGACCAACTTCTGCTGCAGAGGATAATGGGTGAAGCTTCTTGTTAAACACAAAACAGGTTTAGTTGTACCTTTTAAAAGAGAGACCCTGTGTGACCACAGGACTCTTTAGCCACAATACTTCATCCCGGTGACTGAAAACAAAATTATTGAAGGAAAATAACAGTAAGTAGATGTATCTCTCTAGTCAAAGACTGGGGATTAAATTATCATTTCCAACCTGGCTGATTCTATGATTCATGTTCACCTTGAAGCAATTGCAGAAACATAGAATTTGTCACTAAATAATTGCAAGTGAGATCTGGCCATGGTAATTCAAATGAGACTTATCAAGCTGACCAAGATAATTTTATACTTGTCACTCTTTTGCATGGCAGTGAGGGTTTTCTGAATTATCCTTAAGAGGGAAAGGTCTTGTTTGCAACATTCCAAACTGTATTGGGCTGGAAGAGACACTCAAAGGTCATCTTCTCCAATCCCACTAGTCAGCAGGGATACCTTCAACCAGATCAGGCTGCCCAGGGCCACACTGAGTCTAATCATGGATGTCTCAAGGAATGGGGCCTCAGCCACACTCCTGGGTAGCCTATTCCAATATTTTACCACTCTCATCAAAGGAACTCCTTCCTCATGTCTACCTGACTCTGCATTCACTGCTCTCACACCACCAGGGCAGCAGCAAGCAAATGAAGAAAAAGTACTGTAACAGATCACTTTCTGTTCTGTTTCTCAGAAGAAAATCTCTGACATTCAAAACACATCAAAACCAGTAGCAGGAGAAAGAAAACAACATTTTGAAGTTGTCCAAGGGGCAGTATAAAAGATTTCCATGTTTGTGATGAAATTTCAGTTTAGGAATGACATGTTATGAAACTCTGCCCACTTGGATGGGTGTGAGGTTTGTGAAAAGGCTGCCTGTCAAAGGCTGTGTCAGTGATATGAAAACAGCCAGCCAGTAAATCATCCCTCCAATATCAACATCAGCAAAAAACAAATAAATATCTGCAGCAGATGCCAGCCTGGTGGCCCATTAGGATGAGTATTATAAACCATGAAGCAAACTAAATGCTGGTGACAAGAAATCTGTAAAAAGAGGCCACAGCTTATGGTCAAGTTAGGCAACTGGTAGCAAACCCAAGAATCACACAGAAACACAGAGCGTGAGGGGCTGGAAGGGACCTCGAGAGATCAGCCAGTCCTATCGAAGTGGAGTGACTCAAATCTCATCTGCAATAAATACAGGGGGAAAAGGCCAAAATTAACATGAAATGAACCGGTAAAAGGCCGGGAGGAAATCAGGATGATGAAAACAGAGAGCAGGCAAACTGCCTTCACCTCCACACCGCATCCAAGCTTTACACAGAAGCTAACGGATCCTGCCACCAGCCCTGAAAAAGGATGAGATAGAGAGGGAATGAGGATAGATGAGACGGCATATAGGTTGCTGTACAACATCCAGACTTTAACTACAGCCTGCTATTGGCTTTTTCAATCTAATTTGAAAAGTAATGAAATGGTAAAACGACATAGCAAATACAAATGAGGAAAGCCTGGGAAACGAGCGGCACCGGCGCGCCCGGGAGCCGAGCAGCTGGCAGCGAGACGGAGAGCAGGGCGGGGAGGGAGGAGGCTGTCAAAGGGCACTAAAATCCCCAACGTGACCGATCACAGGCATCAGTAGGAGGCAGACCACTGCATGCCAGACACCGAAGCGGAGGAGCGGGTCGGAGATAGCAAAGACAGAAATTCCCAGGATACTTTAAATTCCGATTGTCTCAGTTAACATCATAGCCAAAGATCCAAAGATGAGCGGCGTAGAATGTGCCCAGCACCTGTTCTTTGCCCTGGTTTCGTGTAAAACCCCACTGAGTCGCCGCTTGTGTCTACACAGACAACCGTGCCCTTGCGTTCAGAACCTGGGCACTTGCCATGTGGTGGCCACGCTGCAGATATTGGCTGGGAAACCTCCTCAGCCTGTGCTGTGGAGCCAGTTACCAGCTGTCTATCCAGAAAGCTTTACTGTTTCGCACAGGGGAAGGAGCAGGAGCACAGGCAGGGCCCAGGGAATGCTCTGCAGTCCCACGGAGCTCCGCATCCGAGCATCTCCCTGCGCATCTCAACCCTGCGGCCCCTGCGCAAAAGGCCTTGCGCGGCAGATAAAGACACAGCCACAGGGCCAAAAGCTTGCTTTAGTTGCCCACTTGCTGCTGTTTGATCATTTTCCTCACAAAGTCTTTGCATTAAAATGCCAAGGTGCATTATCAAGCACTGGGCAGGGCGAGCTACTGCCCTTCAAACGCTCTACTCGGAGCCGCTGCCTTTACCACCAACACTGCCTTTGGTTTTCCAGCGACCTTCCTGAAGGGGCAAAGGCATTTCCAAGAGCCTTCCCCCACCAAGTTCAACCCTTCCCAGGAAATCCCAAGTTCTCCGGTTGCGTTCCCCTCAAGGCCCCTCCGCCCCCCTTCTGGGCCCACCATCCCCAACGCNCACAGCCTCCCGGGCGGGGCCTGCCGCCGCCAATGCGGCCCGGAGCGCAGCGCCTGCGCCCGCTCGGCCGTGCGGCCCGGCCCGCTCCCGAGGCGCCCAGACATGTGGAGCCGCTACCGGGCGGCCGGTGGGCTGAAAAGTCGCGGCCGGTGAGGAGCGGGAGGGAGCAGGAGGGAGCGGGCGGCGGGACCCTGCCAGTGTTTCCCCGGCCTTGCCCGGCCCCAGTCCCTCTGCGGCGCGGTCCCGCGGTACGGGCGGCCCTACCTTGGGTGCCTTGGGCCCCGCTGCGGGCCTGGGCCAGCTCCGTGCCGCGGTTGAGCTCCGTGTGGCTCGGCCGAAGCCCTGCGAAGGAGCCGGCATGTCCCTGGCGCAGTCCAGACGCAGACGGCCTGCTGCTGGCGGTGCCGCGGCCGAGGGCATTGCCTCGCTGCCGGGGGCCGGGAGCCGGGCGGGAGTTCCTGCTCTGCTCTGCTCTGCCCTGCCCTGCTCTGCCCTGCCCGCCGCCTCTCAGAGCAGGGCTGCAGGATGAGGGCTCCTGCTTGCTCTGATTGGGAGTGTTGTTTCAGGTGTTTGAATGGCAAGGCATGGAGATGGAAGAGCCTTTCCGCTAGCGATCGAGCGCTGCAGTACAGGGCGGGCGAGCAGATCCACGGGTTCACCGTGAAGCAGGTGAGCATCGCCGGCGCTACCCCCGTGCCGCCCTCGGCTGGAAAGACCTCACTGAGCCCGAGCCTCTGCACAGGTGCTTTGGGTCGTCAGTTAAAGAAGCGGTGGTGCAGCAGCAGCTACTTGCAGTTGCCTCCTACAACCCAGCTCTCTAGGTAGTGCTACAGGGACTTAACTCTAGTGGAGTAAATAAGGGAGCTGGGAGTTCATCTGCCTGCCGCAGGTGCTGAGCATTCAGTGTGATCTTCTCAGTCCTGACACGACTGAGCTTCACTAGCTGTTCTCTTGTGAAGTTGGCACAGCTGCCATCCTTGATTGCCCTTTTGCTGCCCTAATTGCTGCTGTTTTAGTGTTTGCCTTTTTGTTCTGTTCCTAGTCAGATTCTTCTGGTCCTAGTATCTGTGCCAGGAGACTTCACTGCTTGGGTTAAAGTGTGTTTGGATTGTTTGGTTTGGTTTTTTTTTTTTAACTTGTCATTTGCACACTGAATTCACACATACACCAACACCACGGCAACAAAAGGTTTACTTGCTTCTGTATATGGCAATATTAGATCCAGGATCAACAAATTATCATTGCTGTATTGCCCAGGATTTATTTGACTTAGTTACAGTCACCCTGTAACGAAGATATTTTCTTCCAATGCAGGTGACAGCTATTCCTGAGCTGTTCCTGACTGCAGTGAAGCTCAGTCATGACACTACAGGAGCCAGGTATTTACATGTGGCTCGGGAGGACTCCAACAATCTGTTCAGGTAAGCCACTGGTATACGTATAGCACATTTCATCTCAGCATCCCTTTGTGGGTTCTAAATTGAAATCCAGCTTCACAATGGATGTTCCTGTGCTAACAGAGGACAGTAGATGTTAGAGTTGTTTAGGCTGGAGCAGATGTCATGTCTCTTGTTCAGTCTGCCACTCAAAACATGGTCAGCTGCAGTTACTCAGATACTTTTCTAGGTGGGCCTTGAAAACTTCCAAAGACAGATTATGCAGCCTCTTTGGGCAATGCTTCCAGTGTTTCACTGTGCACATGGGATAATTTTTCTTTAATGTCAAATTGCAGCCTCCCTTACTTCAGTTTCTGAGCGTTGCCTCTTGTCTTCTGTCATGCATATCTGTGCAAAGAACCTGCCTTCATTGTAACCTCCTTGTAGATGTTGGAAGGCAGCTGTTGAGTCCCCTTGTGCCTTTCCTTCTCTGGGTTAAAGGAGCTAAGTTTTGTCAGCTGCTTTTTGCAGGGCATGGCTCCAGCCATCTGCATGGTTCTCCACTAAATAAATTTATTAGCACCTCTTTTCAGTTAGTGAACTGAAAACTGGACTCTCTGCTAAACTGCCTTGTAGCTGCAAGACGTAAACCAGTTCCTTTCCAGAATGTGTTTTGGTTTGGGTTTTTTCTGAGCCTTGTGGATAAAAAGAAACATGTTATGTGCTGCAGACCTCTATACCACCTCCAGAAATGGAAGAGCAGAGGCTGTACACTCTCTGGAAAAAGTGGCTGAGCACTGGAGTCTTGAGGACTCAAGAGTCTGTATGCTGCTGTCTGTGGTGGTCATTACTGGGCAGAGGCAATGTTCCCATAAGTGCCAGCTGCAGGCAGGAGGTGGGTGGCTTTTCATCACGCACAGCTGCATTCCTCTGGTTGCTCTCTCTCTTGCAGTATCCAGTTCCGGACCACTCCAATGGACAGCACTGGAGTCCCTCATATCCTCGAGCACACTGTGCTGTGTGGGTCTCAAAAGTACCCCTGCAGACAGCCATTCTTCAAAATGTTGAATAGGTCACTATCCACTTTCATGAATGCCTTCACAGGTGAGCCCTTTGGGAACGTGTTGCAGCTCTCCTTAATTTCCTTTTGAAGAGCAATTGCTAAGGGTGAAGGTCGTAAATGAGAGATTAAAAACACTGAGAAGGCAGAGAAACAAAATCTGTATTGTTCATTTGGCAGGTCTGAAGTCTCAACAGAACAAAGCATTGAATTAGTTAAATAGATGGCAGAAGCCAAGTTTTGATGATGAAATAATAGCAGCACTAAATTGTGTGTTCCTCTGGAAAAATGCCTCTCCACTGAGCATCTTCAATTCAGGCTGTTTCAGAGAGGAGTGACTAAAAATAAATGGGGACAAAATGCATCTCAGGCTTGCTAAAACTCTGCTCTTGTAATGTTTATTTATACACAGCTAGTGATTACACACTCTATCCGTTCTCCACACAAAATCCCAAGGATTTTCAGAATCTCCTGTCAGTCTACTTGGATGCAGCTTTCTTCCCCTGTTTGCGGCAACTCGATTTCTGGTAAGATGTGGACAGCTTTGATGCGTGCGAGCCTTCACGTAAGGAAGCAAAGCCCAACCCTTCAGACTCCTCACATTTCCTGGCTGTTAATTTTTTTCAGGCAAGAAGGCTGGAGGTTAGAACATGAGAACCCATCTGATCCTCAGACACCTCTGGTCTTCAAAGGAATTGTTTTTAATGAAATGAAAGGAGCATTTGTAAGTGTTGTGAACATATGGTTAATATTTTGTAGAGGGTGAAGTGACTTCAGCTGCAGGTTGTCAGTGGCATTATTGCACCATTCCTCCTGTGTGAAATTGAAGTCCTCAGGAAAGCCAATCTGTTACTTTTTGAATGGATTTCATTGTAGAGTTTTCTTTCAAGTGGACGTGATTAAATTGACCTCTGCTATGAGGACAGGCTGAGGGAGCTGGGGGTTGTTCAGCCTAGAGAATACTCGGGTGGGGAGGCTTTAGAGCTGCCTTCCAGTACCTGAGGGGATGCTACAGGAAGGCTGCAGAGGGACTTTTGCTGAGGGTATTTAGAAACAGGCCAAGGGGGAATGGTTTGAAACTGAGGCAGAGCAGGGATAGGCTGGAGCTGAGGAAGAAGTTCTTGAGTGTAAGGGTGGTGAGACTCTGGCACAGGCTGCCCAGGGAGGCTGTGGCTGCCTTTTGCCAGGGGATGTTGAAGGCCAGGCTGGATGAGGCCTTGAGCAGCTAAGTTAAGTTGAGAGGTGTCCCTGGGCATGGTCGGGAGATTGGAGCAGATGAGCTCTGAGGTCCCTTTCTGCCTGAACCACTCTGGGGTTCTATGACAGTGTAGGTAGTTTATTATTAAAGTATGTGGGACAAAGAGCAAAGCTGATATGAGGAAGAGTTCTTGAGTAAGTGACAGATCTGAGGTCTTTCTGAACACCTTTTGTTTTTAGAAGGTGTTTTGCTGACCTTTACTGCAATGTGTTTTCCTCTTAAGACAGATAACGAGAGGTTATTCATGCAGCACCTGCAGAGTAAAATCCTTCCTGACCACACTTATGGTGTAGTGTCTGGTGGAGATCCATTGTGTATTCCTGATCTTACCTGGGAGCAGCTGAAAGAGTTCCATGCCACACATTACCATCCAAGCAATTCCAGGTACCTGCAGTTGTTGACTGACCTTCTCCATGACACAGCACGTCAGAGCTGGTGGGTCACATCATCAAGTAGCCTAGATTAGTCTTTGGGTTCTTTTGGAAATCAACACAAGTTGTAAAAGGATCACAAATGAGTGGTTGCTCATTTGCTCCTAAGTCACACATTGCTGTGTCAGGTTCTAGGTAATGGATATTCATTTGTTAAATGCTCATTCTCATGGTGCTTATAAAGTATTTAAGCCAAAAGTCAACTTGAAAGTGATCTGGAGGGAACTCTATAGTGTCCTTTTGTGGTCAGTTGGTTAGCCTGATTAGTTCACTTATGGAACATTAGTTTGTGTCCTGATAGTGAACTGCCCATCCTTTGTCATGATCCCAGGTATTCTGTACTTGTGTTTGGATTCTAATGTGGGAATAAGAATAGATACTTAATCCAGTGGAAGTCAGCAGTGCTTCTTGTAGTTAGGGTTGGTTGACTGACCTGCAAAGTCTAGATGGGTCATCAGATTTGACATAGTATATGTGATTGCCATAAGAACTTTGTCTTCTGAAACTTTAGGCTATTCTGACTTCAATGACCAATTTTTTTTTTTTCCTTGGACATTGCATATTGCTGCAGCTAACCAAATTCTAGCCTGCTGTGGCCTCCAAAGCATAAAGCAGAAGTTGACAAATGTGGGAATTTCAGCAGGAGATTTGTGACTTTTATGCAGACTGGTGGGTCTGTAACCTAGGGGCCTTATGAAGCATCTTCCTTGCTAGATGTAACTGACTCACTGGAAAACTCAGGAAATTCAGAGTTTTAACAGAAGCTGTTACTGTAAGTTTCATGTCAAATCCTGTGATTAATCCTAACTGTTTAATTTCAAATGCAGATTTTTCACCTATGGTAATTTTCCACTGGAGCAACACTTGAAACAAATACATGAGGAAGCATTGGTGAAGTTTGGAAGAATTGAATCAAATACTGACATCCCAAAACAGAAACTCTGGGAGAAGCCTGTAAGTAAAGAGAATAGAAAATAAAATGACACAGATGAAAAGAAATAGTGCATCCAGTCTTGGAATGACTGATGACAGCAGGTTCATATTTTAGCCCAGCCTGATGAAATTGGTTTCTTGTTTGTGTGTAAATGAGCTGAAATGTTTTTGGTTAGAGCAGGAAAAAAGCTACATTTACTTTTGAGTTCCACTAATGAAATGGTTGTGTGCAGTTGTTTGGTTTTCTTATTTTCAGTTTTCAAGTCTCTCCCTCATCATTTGAAGCAGTGAAGCATTTGTTAATGGAAACCATCTAATGCTGCTGATAGAAATACTGATATTTTGTGTCAGGGAAGTTGCCCTGCAATGGAACCTAAACTTCCAAACACTGGTGTCAGAAGAGAAATTTTTTTTCCCGTTCTCTCCTTTTGCCTCTCCCTTTTCCTCCCTAGCTTGCCCTGAAGTCCTGCATCTGGGTCAGGGCCAGTCCCAGGCACAGATTCAGGCTGAGTGCAGAGTGGGTTGAGAGCAGCTCTGAAGAAAGAGACTTGGGGGTGCTGGTTGCTGAGAAGCTCCCCAGGAGCCAGCAGTGCCCTCACGAAGCCCAAAGGCAGCTGTGATTTTCTTGATCCTCTATTCTGCAGTTGTTTAAGCTGAGATACTTTTTGAAGGCATCTCGTGTTTGTGTATTTACTGATGAATATTGAACTGATCTGCAAAATTATTTGAAACCTGGGGAAGGAAGATGCAAGCAGTCATAGTTTTCTTGTAACCTCTCCTCTGAGTTTAGTCTGCATCCAATATATTTATTTTCCTTTGCAGAGAGAACACAGCATAAAGTGTGGCTTAGACTCACTTGCTGCTGACCCTTCCAAGCAGACAACTGTCAGTGTTAGCTACTTGTTGACAGAGTAAGTATACCACAATGGGATTCAGAATCAAAGGCTCATTTTAGAAATGTAAGCAAGCTGCAGGCATATGCTGTGCCCCCCAGTCCCTCTTGACAAATGCCAACCCCAGGGTAAACGGTGCCATGGGAAAGCTGAACAGATCCTGCTTTAGCAAATGAAGTTTCACTGTTAAGCAGAACTTCTCCTGTCTTTAGCAGGTATAAGGAAAATCAACCATTACCTTCCAGAACTGCTCAGTGGAGAAGACTTCTGGGAACACTGGTTTCCAGTCTTCCAGTTTCCTGCCATGTGCAGGTCTTTATGACCTTACTACTAATTTTATCTACCCCTGCAGCCTGATTTAACTTGCTTTAATGCCAGTTATTACTAATGAAAGACACAGAGCTCTCTAGGTTCCCTGAGGTGTGCTGCAGTGTTCATAACACACAATTATTTCTTCTTTGCTTCCTCTGCATTGTTTTGTAGGAGTAATTCTTCCGAGGTGAGCTTGGTGGTGCTGGGTGTTGTGTATTTGTAGGTTAAATTTTAACAACTGTTCATTTTCTTTTTTCAGTATTACAGACACTTTTGAAACGTTCACACTAAGCCTGCTGTCCTCACTGTTGGTTGATGGGCCAAATTCTCCTTTTTACAAAGCCTTAATTGAGTCTGGGGTTGGTACAGATTTTTCTCCTGCCACTGGGTAAGTATTCTGCTTTGTTTTGCCACTGTAGCAATAGGAGAAAAGTCACAAACCACTCACTGTTAACTTTGGAGAAGGCATCTTTCAGACTGCCAATTTATGCCAGAATAGCCTCATTTTAATATTAAAACTTCCTAGGAGTTTGTTCTGGTGAGCTCCAAGGCATTCACAAGTGTGCTTTTTGGCTTGTCAAAACAAGTCACTAGAAGCAGTGGTAAAGTTGTACTATTTAAAGCTTAGGAACAAGAAAAATGGGTAGGTAAAAATATGGTCCAGCTTCAGTGCCCTGCTTTAGCTGGGTTTTTCATCTCAGCCAGTCAGAAGAGTTTGCTTGCTCTTATTGCACTGAACCTTAGACCTGAGAATGACAGAAGTCATACCTTGGTCTCTACTGCCAGGTGTTTGAGTGGGAAACTCAAATGATATGTTCATCTGAGATCAGAGCAGTCTGCCTGACTGGAACAGTCTCTGTAACATCGTGGGCTGCCTGCAAGTCCTGGGGCATGCAGACACCTTAATGTTACAGATGATGGCAGCAGAAATCTGTCGTTAAGGCCTGAAGTGCTTCAGTTGTGTGCTTTCTCAGCTGAGCCTTTTCCAGGTGCAGTATGGCAATACAGCATGGACCCATACAGTGAGCTGGCTTTAACTGCCCTAGGGACTGTGCTGATGAATCACAAGTTTGAGCCCAGTGATCAGTATCCTGGGATTCCAGCACCTGAGTCTGCCAGGGAATTGCATCTGTGTATGTCAGACATGGGATAGTGGATATTTAAAACTGATGGGGACCTGGCTTTGTTTGTTGACTGTGGCCACTGCTATGTGTTCCCTCTTTGTGCAAGTGATGAGTTCTTCTGCTGAGCCCTGCCTGCCAGATGGGACAGAAGTAGGGGTTTGCTGTCTTTGTGGGGTTTTTTCTTTTAAATGCTACTGAAAAGAATTGCAACAAACAGGGAACACTTCACCATCATCACTTATTTACAAACAACTGCTTTAGTAGGACAAATTTAGGAGTAGCATCCCACTCCCCTGCTGCAGTGGAACCTCTGTGTTTTGGCATTACAGGCAGCTAAAATTTTCACCTCTAAGAGACTTTACCTGGAAATACTGAAAGATGAATGGGAAGAATGGAGAAGACCAACTTACCTTCTGTAACTTTTTGCTACTTTCAGTCACCTGAAACTTTAACCTGCTTTACTATCATGCTGCGTTTCCTTAGCAGTGACTATCCATACAGAAAAAGTGGTTTTCAGTTCTATTCCTTGCCTCTTTGGTATTACTTTTCTTTTTATTCTAGATTTTAAATTCCTCTGTGTGTATGTGGAAATGACAAGTAGGGTTTTTTTCCCTTCTGCCTCCACTGGCAATTTCATTGCTTAAGTTCTAGCACTTATCACTGAGACTGTCTTTCCATTTTAGGTTTAATGGCTTAACAAGAGAAGCTTATTTCAGTGTGGGTCTACAGGGTATTGCTGAAGGAGATATTGATACCGTGAAAGAGATCATTGCTAGAACAGTGGATGAAGTTATTGAGTGAGTAGTGCTGAAGTTCTTAAGAGTCACAGAATGTCAGGGGTCGGAAGGGACCTCCAAAAGAGACTTGGGTACCCAGCCTCAGCCCCCTTGCCTCAGCCCCCTTCAGCACAAATTGAGGTTGTTTCCTCATGTCCTGTCACTTCTTGCATATGAGAAGAGACAGACCCGTGGACCTCACTCCATCCTCCTCTGAGGTGCTTGTAAAGGGTGATGAGGTCTCCCCTCCCCAAAGGTAATTCGTTGACCTTGAGCTTCTCCAATCCTGATTTAGGGACACAGCCCTAAAGCTGGTTTCATACCAGTTGAATTGAGTGTGGAAGACAGGATGTTATGCTGCTTCTTTTACCCATGGTTTAGCTCAAGGCAATCAGGGTTAATGGATGTGGCTTCCTTCCCAAAGGAAAGGATTTGAGGAAGACAGGATTGAAGCTCTGCTGCACAAAATTGAAATCCAGCTGAAGCATCAGTCAACGAGCTTTGGACTTGCCCTGACATCGGTGAGTTGGTTTGTGTGCCCCTCTGTGATGGGTTCTTAGGAGCAAAGAAATCTGATGTCTGTCTTTACAAACTGGGGGGTCTTGCTAGGTGGTGTTGGACCACAGATGTGGAAATGCAGCTGGATTGTCCTGCTTACCTTCTAACTCTCTCCCATTCAGTATATATCCTCCTGCTGGAATCAAGACGGGGATCCAGTGGAGCTGCTGAAGATTGCAGATAAAGTCTCCCGCTTCAGGCAGTGCCTTAAAGAAAATCCCACATTTCTGCAGGAAAAAGTTAAAACCTATTTTAAGGTAGGCACACTGAGGGAAAAATAGCTTCAGTATGAATTTTTAAGTCAGAGTTTTACAGTTTTTTAATTGTAAACTGAAGGCTCATACTTCAGAACCATGCTGCCTACTTTTAGGTGTGGAGTGCCAGCAGCAGTGCTGATAGAAGCATGCTCAGTTTAAATGTTCGAGATGGAAACTTCAAAATGGGAAAGAATTTCTGGTTGGACATCTGGAAACGCTCAAAATGCTGATAAAACACTAAAAGTTTTACTGCACCGATGCCTGCTGCTAGAGAAAGGCACATAGGTGTCATGCTCAGCTGCCAGCGGAGAATTGTAGACCTGGTTGTGTGTTTCTCAGGTCCTGGGCATACCAAGAGAAATCTCTTTTTCCTTTTAAACACCTGGGTTGGAAGGGAGAGTGTGCTGGTGCTCTAGAATCCTAGAATGGCTCAGCTTGGAATGGGCCTCAGAGATCATCAACTTCAGCCTCCCTGTCATGGGCAGGGTCTGGCAGTGACAGATGTTGCTTTTCAACTCCGGCAATTTCTGGGGTCACTTATGACCAACTGCCCATTATTACGTAAGTGGAAGCTGCTTGAGGCATTTTGGTGCTGAAATTCCACAGTCTGATATAAACAGAGAAATGCACCAGCAGTTGTGACAGTTGCTTAATGCATGGAGCTCTCTGGGACCAAGGTTGAGCTGGAGGATTGCTGAGCAGGATAAGGCATGCATGGGTTACATCATCATAGGGGATCTGAGTGCACTCAAGCTCGGGCAGGTTGGAGGTGGTGTTTAATGAAACCCTCTTGCATTTCACCAGATTCCCCATCTTAGAACATTCTCCAGATAAAACTTGGGGCATGCTGCTTTGCAGTCTTCTGTGCAGCTGCTGAGTCTTGGTTTAATTAAAGTAACGAGTGGTGCTGGCTGCAGGGAGTCTGACTGCTGAAATCCACCAGAAAGGTGCTCATGCATGTTCTGTGGTGAGCTGCCGTTCTTCCCCACCTCACCTCAGTCTGATCTGTGTGAAATGAGTTCACATGGCCTGGTTGTGATGGTTGTGATAGTGTGTGAGCTCAGTGATGCACAGTCTGAGGCAAGGCAGGAGGGAGTTACAGGCTCACAGGATGTCAGGGGTGGGAAGGGACCCAAAGAGCTCATCCAGTCCAACCCCCCCTGCCACAGCAGGACCAGACAATCTAGCTCAGGGCACACAGCAACACATCCAGACAGGCCTGCAAAGGCTCCAGACAAGGAGACTCCACAACCTCTCTGGGCAGCCTGTGCCAGTGCTCTGGGATCCATACAGTGAAGAAGTTGCCTCTTGTGTTGAGCTGCAACCTCCTGTGCTGCAGCTTCCATCCATTGCTCTGTGTCCTGTCCCAGGAAGCAGTGAGCAGAGCCTGTCCCCCTCTTCCTGACCCCCAGCCCTCAGAGATTTAGAACCATTGATTCAATCCCTTCTCAGTCTTCTCTTCTGCAGCCTAAGCAGCCCCAGGTCTCTCAGTTTCTCCTCCCCAGGCAGTGCTCCAGTCCCCTCAGCATCCTCACAGCCCTCTGCTGGACCCTCTCCAGCAGATCCCTGTTCCTCTGAAACTGGGGAGCTCAAAACTGAAGGCAGTACTCAAGATGGGGTCTCAGCAGGGCAGAGTAGAGGGGGAGGAGAACCTCTCTTGATCTGCTGGACACACTCTGCCTAATGCCCCCCAGGATCCCTCTTGGCCACAGGGCACATTGCTGTTTTTTGAATTTTATGTTTTTTTGAGTTGCCCTCAAAATTCAATGTGTTTTCTTTTGGGATATGTTTCTGCAGGATAACCCACATAGACTGACTCTGTCAATGAGTCCAGAAGAAGACTACCATGATAAACAAGCAAAAATGGAAGCAGAAAAGCTGGAAAAGAAGGTCAATGCTCTTTCTGAAGAAGAGAAAAGCCAAATCTTCGAAAAAGGTTAAGATACTTTTCCATATTTTTTAAATTTATTTTTTTTTTAGCTGGTGTTCTGTGGACTAACTGAAAATTCCCATGGGCTTTCCAGCATTTGCCCAAAAAAGGAATGATATTTTTGGTGGAAGTTTGAATATTTGTGTTCCCGTGGAGTTGTAGTGTTTATACTCCAGTGTATGATTTATATATATTCCATTAGTTTTAATGCTCAAAAATAGACTTGTCAGGGTCTCTAGTAGAGCTGAAGTAAGGAAATTGTTTTCAAGTGTTGATTTGGTTACTCTTTCCCATATAAACTTGCACTAGGTACAGGATGAATTCCACCATTTACTTGGAAGCTGTTTGTTTTTAAGCATGTGAGGTCTGCTCAGTGCTGCTTCTGTCAGACTTCCAGTTAGTAACTTTACTTTTTCGCTACTTAAAAAGTCAGCTATAAAAATAAGGTGTTCAGTGGACTCTGAGCAATAACCCTGCTCAGTCATCTCATCTTGTGGAAACAGTGATTTAGTCACAGAAATTCTCCAAAGGATCATCTGAAGCTTTGATAGAGGAGCAGAAAATCAGATGAGACTTTCTACTTAAGAAGATAAATTGGAAAAGTACTCTGAGGTGACCAATCAGAATCTGGAAGGCTGAAATGTTAAAATGAAACACAATAATTTAGCTGCATCAGTGCACTGACAGAGCACTTGAGTTAGAAGTGGGTTGTTACCTTCTGGCTAGTAAGAACTAGCTTCTAACCAGCAGGGTTAGTGCTTGCAGAGCTGGGTGGCAAGGACAGGCTGGCAGATGGCACTTCCTCGGGGTCTAAATTGCAGGCTACCGTAAACAGGATGTGAAGAGGAGTTGGAAAGAGAATTTAGAACTCTGGAGTGTTCTGTTTGTTGTTGTAAGGTGAGAATCTGCAGAATTTGTTGCAGTGGTGTCCGAGAGCTGTTGGCAGAAAATGCTAAACCTCAGACTCTTGCGTTTTTCTGCTCTGCATCAGCTCAGTAGGTTTTTATAGCCCTGTTGCTAAAAGCTGACAATGACAAGGTGGTGTTGTGCTCTCCCTGCTAGGTCTGGAATTAGTTGCCTTTCAGAGCAAGCCTGATGACACCTCCTGTCTTCCAATTCTGAAAGTGTCTGACATTGAGCCCCAGATCCCGCTCACTGTGCTAGAGACAACACTCACAGGTTGGTGTAACAACGGTCTCATCCTCCAAAGACTCAGGGTACTTGTTGGCTTCTTACCTAATTGCTTGCCCAGCTGTTGCTCCAGTTTGCTGTCTGCAAAGCAAACGTTCCCTCTCTGTTTGTTGTCCCCAGTTAGGTCCTTCTGCTCTATCCCCAGCTCCACAGCAGGCAGTGTGCAGTGGCTCTGCAGTTGCTTCTGGCTGTCGCCTCTGAGAGGCAGTCTGGGGCTGGGCTCGGCTCCAACCAGGCACTTGCCCTGCACAGAGCCACGGAACGGTAGGGGTTAGCAGGGACCTCCACACATCATCCAGTCCAACCCCCGGGGGCTCTGAATCTTGTACGAAATGGTTTTGCTTTGGTGTGTTTGTAGTAGGAAGTTGTTGGTTATTCTTTGCTTTTGTGCTTTGTACTCCTTAGCTGATGAAGTCCCAGTGCAGTACTGTGCTCAGCCTACCAACGGGGTGGTTTATTTCCGAGCTGTCTCCAGCCTGAACACACTTCCTGAGGAGCTCAAACCATACGTGCCGCTCTTCTGCAACGTCATTACCAAGTGAGAGGCTTGCTTCTGGGCTGCTCCACCATTGCCTTCAGGGACTTCAGCAGCTCCTCTTACAGAGGAGAAGTGAAGTGCTGCTACCATTGTGTTCTGCACAAGCAATGGACTTCCTCTTCCTCGTGTAGCTGCCGACAGCATTCCGCTGCATGGCCTCGCTCCCCAGCACTGAGGCAGGCAGGCTCGGAACAGAGTGCAAAGGGCATATGAATAAGAAATAGCCCAGCAGAACTGAACTTCACTTGGGTAGTTTTGGTGTAGTTTCACCACGTGGTCAAAGAAATGCTGAGCCCATTGCAGGGGAAGAAGAGGCACACAGAGCAGAACACGTGACCTGAGCTGGGGGGAATCAGTTCTTATTGGTAAGAACAGCTTAGGTGATGCTTATTAATGCAGTTGCACACAGGTAGTGGTAGCAAGGTTGGATGTAAAGCACTCTTTGATAGAGCATTTTGAATGAAGGCTTTCCTTGAAAGCTTGGTGTGAAGTATCTGTCTGCTTCATGCCTCAAGCTGTCCAGTTGCTGCATCAGTATTGGCTTCAAGAGTCCACTTTGCAAAGCCTGCTTGTGGCATGCACTGCAAATGGTGATCAGTCTCTCTTGTTTTTGACAGGATGGGATGTGGAGCCCTCGATTACAGGGAACAAGCCCAGAAAATAGAACTAAAAACAGGTGGGATGCACGTGAGTCCACACATCATTCCAGACGATTCTCACCTGGACATGTACGAACAGGTAAATCCATCATAGACTGCAGCACCTTACCCTTGCAGGAACAGCTCTGCAGGTCAGGCTCAGGCAGGGCTTCCAGGCAAAGGGGCAGCTGATATGCACTGAAAACTTGGAGCTGGGCTTGTGCAGCCTGCAGAACTCTGGGGCAGCCTTAGAATTGCCTTGCAGTACCTGAAGGGATCCTGAAGGAAGGCTGGAGAGAGATGGTTGGATGAAGCCATGAGTGGCCTTGGCTAGTGGAAGGTGTCCCTGTGGCAGGAATTAGATGATCTTTAAGGTCCCTTCCAACCCAACCCATTCTATGACTCCATGACTTGCCAGGCTTGCTTTGTGTGAAGAACAATCATGTTTCATGTCTGCTCTAACTAGAGTAGCACAGCCTGCATTGAAGATGTGTAGCTTTGGCATCATTGCATCCCTTTCATGAGCAGTTGTGCATTTCCAAGCCACTGCTTTGGCTGTCTTTTGTGAAGGTTTTTTTGTGTTCTGATGTTTTTTCCTCCAGGGTGTGCTCTTTTCATCCCTGTGCTTGGACAGAAATCTGCCAGACATGATGCATTTGTGGAGTGAAATATTTAACAAGTACAGTATATTGGTTCCTTTCCATTTTTGCATGTGTTTTGGGGATTGCATTTTCCTTCTCCCAGCCATTCTCTTCTTCTTGGACACCCTACTTTGGGATTTCTTTTCATAACTGTAACATTAGAGGCTCTCAGTTCCTAATCACTTCATCATATGTGTGACTGTAGTGGATGAAATGGAGAATCAACAGTTTAAAAGCTCTTTCTTGAACTTGGATGTCCCCAGCATAAGGAGGCAGAGCTGTTGGAATGAGTCCAGAAGAGGCCATAAATATGATCCAAGGGCTGCAGCACCTCTGCTATGAGGACAGGCTGAAGGAGCTGGGGGTGTGTAGCCTGGAGAAGACTCCAGGGGGACCTTAGAGCTGCCTGCTAGTACTTGAAGGGTACAGGAAGGTTGCAGAGGGACTTTTCCTGAAGGCATCTAGAGACAGGCCAAGGGGGAATGCTTTGGAGCTAAGGCAGAGCAGGGTTAGACTGGAGCTGAGGAAGAAGTTGTTCAGTAGGAGGGTGGTGAGACTCTGGCACAGGCTGCCCGGGGAGGCTGTGGCTGCCTCCTGCCTGGGGGCGTTAAAGGCCAGGTTGGATGAGGACTTGAGTCTAATTGAGAGGTGTCGCTGGGCATGGTGGGGAAGCTGGAGAAGATGAACTCTGAGGTCCCTTCGAGCCTGAGCCATTCCAATATTACATTAATATTAATGCAGCGTTTTAAATTCCGTTGCTGTGCTTTCATGTGACCTAGAGCCCTCTCCTGCTCTCTTCCAGCCCCAGGTTTGAGGAGGAAGAACATTTCCGAGTGCTGGTCAAGACAACTGCTCAGGAGCTGTCCAATGGGGTTCCAGACTCTGGGCATTTGTATGCCTCTATCAGAGCCAGCAAAAACCTGACACCCTCTGGGGAGCTGGAAGAAATGTTTGGTGGCATGGATCAGGTGAAAAATTAATGGCATCCTTCAGCGAGGCCCAGTTCCTCCAGTGTGGAATTGCAGTCTTTGCTGATTCTTTCCCTTGGCTCAGTCTGTTCTTTCTGCCTCCCTTCCCACCTAGGTGAAGCTGATGAAGAGAATAGCAGAAATGTCTGATATGAAGCCAATCCTCCGCAAGCTGCCACGCATTAAGAAGTATTTGTTGAACAGTGACAACATCAGGTGAGTGCCAGCTGACAGGGGAGGGGCATTTTGGTGACAGGAGCCATGGCCTGGGAATCTGCACTGCTCAGAGCACTGGGCTTGTGTGAAATGGGAGCTCAGAGAATCCTAGAGTGGCTCACGTGGATCTCCTCCGAGCTCCCCACGTGGGCAGGGACACCTCTCGGCTGGGCTGATGGCTTGATAGAAGATGATCTGCAGCAGGAAGAACACAGCCTCTGGTGAAAGATTATCTGGAAAGACATAAAGCTGTTGCACCTCGCTGTGTGTTTTTAACAGGTGTTCAGTGAATGCAGCACCTCAGCAAATAGCAGAGGCGTCTAAAGAAGTAGAGAAGTTTGTAAAGGGCATTGCTAGAAGTAAAAAAGAGAGGAAACCTGTCCGGCCCCACGTGCTCGAGGTAAGGGATGGTGTCCCTTGGGGCTGGGCCATCAGGCACAGGCACTTTGATCGTGCAGTCAGTCAGGAGAAGCTTTGAACCCAGATTCTGTGTCCACACAAAGGCAGCTTTGCAGGAGCTAGCTCTGTGATCAGCTGCTGTGTGCTTTGCCACAGAGGCTGCCTTCAGCACAAGAACGGGGACAATGGTGATCTCTGGGTCAGCTGCCAGGCCTTAGCCTGAGCTTGCTGCTTTTGTCTGGGATGAGGAGCACGGAATTCTTCCTTTCTCTGTTGCATACAATGAGAATTTCTTCTTTAGCTGAGCTTTCCTGAAGCGCTGCCCAAAAGGAAATAGGGCATGACTTGCAGCTCCACAGCCTGCAGGAATGTGTTTGGTCATCTGGCTGCTCAGGACAGTTGGCACAAAGTGGGCTTGATTCAATGAAGTGGACAAAGGATCTGCTCTGTCTGTATGCAGATCTCTCTTCATTTCTGATGAGGCTGCAAGAAGCTCCCAGCTCCCTACCCATGAGAGAGCTGTTAGTCTGAAACTTACTAGGCCTCACTTAATCCCTATCTTGGGGTCTTCTGGTGCCAAACTTTTCTCAAAAAAAAAAAAAATCATTTGGCATTTGCTTAGAATTTCAAATATAAAGAAGTAATTGAAGTAATTGAGTAGCTTGCTTATGTTAGTGAAGATTGGTGACAGTCTGAAGGGGCTTGAGGACTGAGGTTGCATTTGTAGTGCTCTTGCTCTCCATGCTTAAATCATCTCCTAACTGAGGGCTGTCTCTTGCAGAAATCCTCAGAAGTCTGCCCTGTGGGAAGTGAAATGCTCCCTGTTTTGCAGATCACAAGGAAACTAGTTAATGTAAGTACCCAACTGGTGGGGGATGCTGGTGTCCCAGGGCTTTACTCATCCTGATGCTCCATCTTCAGCTGGGCCAGAGTCTTCTACACAGAAGCAGAGCACTGAATGTAATGTGCCCTTCAGTGCCACCGTCTGATGGGATCCTTTCCTTCAACTAGCCACCCAGCTTCTTAATGCCTCTGCTCCTGGGTGGCAATCCTTTAGCTAGCTCTCTGCACACAAATGCAGGCAAACACTCCCTGGTGCTGTCTGCTGCCAGGGAGTCTCCCTTTGGGTTGTAACCTCGTGTCCTTCAGCACCAGGCTGCTGTGGTGTCACTCCCAATTAGTCTATTCCTGCAAAGCAGCAGCTTTAGCATTTGTCTGTCTGCTTGGCAGGATTTCCTGCTTCTCAAGGCAGCCAGAGGTTTCCTCTCTGCTAACTGTGATGCTGATGCATTTGTTTTCTCAGGATCCTACTTTCAAGCCTTGCCCAATGAAGACTCATTTTGTCCTTCCCTTCCCAGTGAACTACATTGGGGAGTGCATTCGAACAGTTCCCTACACGGCTGCAGACTATGCAAGGTGGGAAACAGAGCCAGCAAGCAGGGAGCTTCTGCATATTGGGCTGAGCACAGAAAGTGGAATGTTGGTAGAAAATGCTTTGCAGTGCAGTTCTCACAAAATCCTTGTGGAGTAACTGTGTGTGTCTGGGGCCAGAGATGCCCTGTTCTAATATATGCTGAGATCAGGTGAGCAGGGGCTGCTGTCTCCTAACTTCCAAATAAAACAGCTCTGCCTGCTGGGATGCCTCTGCCAGTGCTGCCGCATGTAACAGAGCTTGGGAGCGTGCTCGCACATTGCATGAGAGTGAAAAGACATGGAAACAGGCAATGTCCCAGGGCAGTGCCACTCTTCCAGTGCTGCCATATCACTCATCTCTTGGTAAATACTGAGTACTGCTACTCTTGTAGATTACAAGAGACAGTGCACTGCAAATGGGCACCTTTGTGACCTTCAGAGGAAGTTGAGGCTCTTGCTGTTGCTTGTTTCCCATCTTTGCTATTGGTGTTTCTCTCATTGCAGCCTTCGAGTTCTTGCCCGGCTGCTGTCAGCTAAATTCCTGCACAGAGAAATCAGGGAGAAAGGAGGAGCTTACGGTGGAGGTGCTAAGCTCAACCACAATGGCATCTTCACCTTCTTCTCCTACAGGTGGGTTCACCTGCATGTGCCTTTGAGCTGTAGTCAGGATGAATGAAGTAGCCAGACAGTGATTCAGTGCTGCTGGAAAGGTTAATTTCTGAACTGATCCAGTGAACCCTTCCTTGCTTTCTCTGCTCTGTCCCTGGGAAGGCCTCCGTTAGCTCTGCACTTCAGGATTCAGTCTTACTGCCAAAGTGAAACTGGCTGCCTCTTGTTCCTTACTGGACTGTGAAGGCCCTGAAAAGTCTAAATTTGAGACTATCCAAACTAGAGAGCAGGAAGTAGAATGATGCTGCTCCCTGAGCTGGGAAATGTGCAGCTTCCTTCGGTGACTGGCTGGGGCTGTCAGAGGTTCAGCAGGCAGCATTGCTGCTGATGAGCTAGAAGGGCTTTCTCCTTTTGTTTTCCTTCTGTTCTGCCAATCCAGAACCTTGCCCTGGTCTTACCAAAGCATTTGGAATGAATTTTAATTGGAGGTATTAAAGATTAGTTATAATCCTCATTAAGTGTCCTGTGGATAGAATCCTGGAATGGCTGATGTTGGAAGGGACCTTAGAGCTCATTTCCTCCAACTTCCCCAGCATGGGCAGGGACACCTCTCAACTAGACTCTGCTGCTCAAGGCCTAATCCAAACTGGCTTTCACTACCCCCAGGCAGGAGGCAGCCACAGCCTCCCTGGGCAGCCTATTCCAGAGTCTTACCCTACTGTACCAAACTTCTTCTGACCCAGATGTAGGACCCTGCACTTTGACTTGTTGGGTGTCTTGGCTGAAATTATTCTCCTAGAATAGCAGCAGCCTAGCAGTGCTTGGTGAGGATTCTCAGCTAAAATCTGGGCAGCCTTGCCATGATTCATAGAGAATGGAGCTGCAACGTGGTAGAACTTGTCCTTGTCCTGGTTAGTAGTTCAGTAGTTGTTAACCTGTTGCATTTACAGAGAGGTAAAACAAGTGTAGCAGGAGGAGCAGCTTGGAGAAGATAGAGCAGATCAGTAACAGTGCTGCTGCTGTACTCAGGGCAGTGATGCTTGCTAAGCTCTGGCAACAAACACTTCTGGTTTACCATCTCTTAGCAGCAGCTCTCTGCAACTGCTTCTAGGCAGCTTTTGTTGTCCAGAAGGAAGTCTATGTCTTGGGTTGATCTTCACCTCTCTATCTAAAGTGAGTGACAGGACAGAGCAGCTGCAGGTTGTCATTTTGTAAGACTGAAGTAATTCATTCTATTAGACTTTTTTTTTTTTTTCTTTCTTCTAAGAGACCCAAACTCTTTAACCACCCTGAAAACTTTTGAAGCAGCAGTGGAATGGGCCAAACGTGGAGAATTCACCCAGCAGGACATTGATGAAGCCAAGCTGGCAGTTTTTGCTGCTGTAGATGCACCAATAGCTCCTTCAGATAAAGGTCTGTTTTCCCAGCAGCCTCAGAGCTGCCAGTATACTTATTTATTTATTTACAATTTAACCCTAAAGGGAAGAAAATATACAGCAGTGCTTTTTTGTTCCCCAGGAATGGATCAGTTCTTGTATGGGATTTCAGATGCCATGAAGCAGACACACAGAGAACAACTCTTTGCTGTCAGCAGTGATAACCTGGTTGATGTAGCAAACAAGTAAGTCTGTGCTGCAGCTTTGAGAATGTGCACTTGAAGGGAACAAAAAACTCATCTGAAGAAGGGAAGCTTGCAGCAGCTGTTGTAATGTTCTTGGATTTCTTCCCTTGCCCTTTGTTGACACTTTAACTGTTTGCTTCTGTAACCTAGGAGGAGAGATGTTAATCATGGCCTGCTGGCTGCATTCCAGCAGATGGAGCTTCACTTCCTCCTCTGTTCTAAATGTTTGGTCCTTTATTTTTGAAGGGTCCAGAAAGTGTCTGGAGAGAGCACACTCAGCCAGCCAGCTGCTGGCTGTAGGAGCTGGTTCTAGACTTGCTTTGGACTGCAGCTTAAGGAGAGAGATGGGCTGGTTAGGGCCATGCCTTGGGGGACTGTCCTGTTGTGATGACTGGGAATGAACCCCACAGCTGCTGTGAACAAGTGGTGGCTGGCAAACCCTTGTTCCTGAGAGGAGAATACCTTTAACTGGTGTAAGTGAGCTGCTGCATTCACTTCTGTTTTTTTCTTGCAGGTATCTTGCAGCTGGGAAGAGCACTCGTGGGCAGGCTGTGCTTGGCCCAGAGAACAGCGAGATCACCAAAGATCCCTCTTGGGTCAAGCGATGAATTGCTGCTGCCCCTCCAAGTCCATCTGTCTGACCAGCAGTAGGAGGTTTTAGTAACTTTTAACAGTGCTGTGGTGCAACTTCAGTCTTCATTGCTGCTTTTAACAGTGTCCAACAGCAGTTAAAAGTGCAAGATGTTCCATTCAACCACACGTGAGCTCTGTATGGCAAATAGAGCCCCTAACATTTCAGTGCAGCCTAACTGCCCCCCACATCATGAATAGAACATAAATTAAATATTTTTGTATACGCAAAACTCTAATAGTGTGTTTGAAGTGGCTGCACTTGAATGTATAAAGATTGTACTCTCTCCTTGTGGCATATTTCACTCTTTGGTGTGATGATTGCAGCTTCCTTTGCTGCTCCCTCAAAGTGCTTTCCACCTGGTCTTGGCCCAAGGCTGTGGTGAACTGCAGTGAACAAACCACTGATCAGTGGCTGCTGTGTTCAACTGGGCTTTTGCACAGAGCCAGACTGGGTTGAGAGCAGCCCTGAGGAAAGTGACTTGGGGTGCTGGCTGCTGAGAAGCTCCAAGGTGCTAGCAGTGCCCTCTTCCAGCCCAGCAGGCACCTGTGTGCTGCCAGGAGTGTGGGCAGCAGGGCAGAACAGGGGAATCTGCCCCTTGGCTCTGCTCTGCTCAGACCTCACCTCCAATCTGGCCTCCAGTGCTGGTGTTCCCAGCATAGAGAGGACAGAGAGCTGCTGGAGTGAGTCCAGAGGAGGCCACGACGATGATCCTTACAGCAGAGCACCTCTGCTGTGAGGACAAGCAGAGGACGCTGGGGGTGTGCAGGGGTACCTTAGAGCTGCCTTCCAGTAGCACTCTGCAGCTACTTGCAGGGAGTGTGGTGGGGCTGGGGTTAGTCTCTTCTCCCAGCTAAGCAGTAAGAGTTCTAGAGGCAATGGGTTGAAGTTGTGCCAGGGGAGGTCTATGTTGAACTTCTTTACTGAGTGGTGAGGGGCTGGAAGAGTGCCCTGCCCCAAAGCCTTGCTCTCCCTCACTGTTCCCGGCAGGGGAGCACACCAGTGCTGTTTGCAACAGTATTTTATTTCACTTCAGGTACACTAAGCACATCCTGTAACTCAACACAAAGCTAGCCACCTACACGGAGGTTTTGGGTGTAAGTACTCAAACAAAGTGCAGTAGATGAGTAACTTACAGAGTGCATAGAAGGGTGCTGCACTTGCTGTTAAAGGGTAGTATCAGTAAATGGTGCTCACCTACCAGATGCTAGAGTTGTCTCCAACAGAACACAAGTACAGGACAAGAACTGTGACAGCTGAAGGGCTTGGGACAGGTAAAGTGCTGGTACAATAATTTAAATGTTACAAACAAAGCTGTAACGATCCTAAAGCATTGTTACTCACAATGTGCACCTAGTACAACAATCTACAAGTGATGGCTTAGATGGCTCCAGTTTCTGCTTCCTTTGGGCTGTGCATGGCCACGTGCTCCAGCTGGCCTGAGTCTGACACGTCGTAACTGGTCTTGTACTTGGCCAGGATCTTCATCAGGGGTCGCAGCTTCAGCCACCACTGCTCCTTGGGAATCCTGTGCCTGTGTCACAGGTGGGGTGAGAAGAAAGAGAAAGCAATTTATTTCATGGCTTAAACAAACACCTTTCACGCTGCCAACAGCAATGGGCATCCTTGGAAATGGGCTCAGACACTGACATTGATGTGGTGAGGACAGGCTGGGGGTGTGCAGCCTGGAAAAGACTGCAGGAGGACCTCAGAGTTGCCTGCCAGTACCTGAAGGCATCCTATAGGAAGGCTGCAGAGGGACTTTTGCTGAGGCTGTCTAGAGAAAGGACAAGGGGGAATGGTTTGAAGCTGAGGCAGAGCAGGGTTAGACTGGAGCTGAGGAAGAAGTTCTTCAGTAGGAGGGTGGTGAGACTCTGGAATAGGCTGCCCAAGGAGGATGTAGCTCCCTCCTGCCTGGGGATGTTGGAGGTCAGGTTGGATGAGTGCTTGAGCAGCTGAGGATAGTTGAGAGGTGTCCCTGGGCATGGTGTGGAGGTTGGCATAGGTGAGCTCTGAGGTCCACTTTAAGCCATTCTAGGTTTCTATGTAAGCACTGACCCAAAATGGGAAGAAACAAGGACATAACATAGAAGGAAGGGATTTTACTGAAGATGTTCCTTATTGTTGAGAACAATACCAAAACTGGCACAAAAAAATACTGCCCCGCTATTTCGCCAGAAGCAAAGTCATTGGTAGGCATCAGAGAAAAGGCAATGCCAATGAAGTTACTTCAAAGCAGAATGAGCTCCCAGAATTCACAATGGGAGACCTCCAAGCATAAGGAGGATGAAGGGAAAGCAGGAAGGGAGCTGTAATAAAACCCAAGTGACCAATCACACCAAAGCACTGCCTGAAGGTAGGCCAAAGACAAAGGTGGAGGGCAGCAGCTGGCAAAAGCTGTGTGCCAGCAGCGTGGAGAGTGGAGCTGGTGTGCAGCAGGGGAGGCTGTGCTGAGGTGTTTAAGATGTCAGCAGTGTGTACGTACACAAAGTCTGTCTCGGTCTTGAGCTCAGCCACGGGCTGGAACACAAGGTTGCGCCTCCGCATCCCCAGCAAACAAACTGAGTCATCCGTGTTGGCAAAGACTTTTCCTAAAAAGAAAGGAGCAATTCAGGATCTTTTTCGCCCTCACTTGTGAGGGTAAAACCCCTTTTGCTGTCATTAAACTGAATGGGAAGCTTACAGTAGCTTAACTTCAGTTATTGGATGTTTAATGTAATGATAAAACCTCAATTAGTACTTTAATAGGGTTAGGAGATCTTCACTTTTTAACTTTAGCGGTGGTGATTAGCTATGGACTCAGTGTAATTAAACCAGGGGGAGATTGATTTTTAACATCCCAACCTGCATTAGTTTTAGTAAGGAGTGCTTTACAAAAACCCCCAAAGAAGACATCATCATTACCTTCTTCTGTCTCCCATGTAGCCACCATGAAACAAAAAGGAAGAACAGATGTAACTATTTAACCATCAACTCCTGCACGCACGACAAACTGCAAACACACTGCATTGCTTGAAAGAGAAAGCAGCTATCTGACTGAGGGCACGGGAGGGGAGAGCTTACAGCAGACAGGCAACAATAAAAACACTCGGGAGGGAAGAAAGAGCTCATCTAAACTGCTGCTTGCACAGCAGAGCAGCCTTACATGCTGACAGCTAACCACAGCCACCCCCAGAGCGCTCCCTGACCCTCTGCACCTTTCCGGTAGGTCTCTTTCAGCTTCTTGGAGATCCACTGCATGGCTTTGGCAGAAATCTTGGTGCCAAAGTTCCTGTCGAATGGTGAAGGGGCACCACCCTGCAAGGGAACCATGTGTGAGTTAGCTCAGCTGTCTGCTGCACTGGTGCCTGTCTTTGCATTCCCACCGAGGGTCTGCAGCATCTCCTGTTCTCCCTTCCCCCGTCACAAACCCCAACAATCAAACCACAAACCCCATCAAGCACGCAGGTTAAGGTGGCACATTCCAAAGTTGTGTGAGGCACCTACAGAGCTCTGCCTCAGTGCTGCTTTTCACCTCCCTGCAGTGCTGATCACCAAGCCCAGCCACGGCACTGCCATGGGGCAGCCTCGTTTCACCACAACAGAACCCAGGCAGCTGCTGAGGAAGGGGTGTTGGAAGGATCATAGGAAACCCAAGTGCTGACATCTAGGAAGTCTGGGAAGCAGCTCTAAGGCAGCTGGAATGAGGAAGGACACAATGTCCTGCATGCAATACTAGGATGAGAAAACTCCATCAGGGCTTCTCAGATTAACAATGACTTTTTTGGGGACAGGAAGGCTGCTTCCACTCCAAATACTACAGCAGCCTGTGAAGAGTTCTGGAACAGGAGCCCTGTTTTGGGGCTGTTTTCAAACCCTCTGCATTACACAGCACCTGCCTCTTCTGTCCATCTTGAGTGCAGCAGGTGGGACTGCAGTCCTATATGAGGTACCTACACCTAGCTGCAAACAACCTGACTAATGCTGGTGGCCTTCCAAGTCCCTTGTGCTAAATCTTACACAGAGTGCCAAGCTCAGCCTAAAGCCACAGGACTAACGGCAGCACACACCATGGCATGACTGAAGAGTAGAGGCAGCAGCTTCACTACGACTGCTCAGAAATCTGCCTCTACTCAGTTTTTTAACTCTCCCTCAGCCTTGGTGAGTGAGGTAAAGAAATTAGAAACTAATCATTTGCCCACTAATGAGGAATATAATGAAATAAACGGACACAAGGTTCAGAGTCCACGAAGAGTGGCTCACTCTCTTCAAGAACAATCTGCAGCTATTGCCTCAGTGAAATCTCATCTCTCCCAGGTTCAGAAGCCAGACACTTTATGCATGGGCAGGGAAGTGTGTTCTACAGATGAATTACAGTAGTAGAAGACTTGTATTACCTAACAAGTGCCACTGCTCATTAATACAGATAGGAGAGGTATAAAACTGAAAATCACACCTACCTAATGCGTTCTGCTCTAGATTTTTCAGAAGAAATTGCAATAAAACAGAAGGCTAACAAAAACTCCTGAGTTACCTACAAACAAACCTCCTCACACTTTCCTTCACTCTGGAGCAAGCCTGGCTGGAGCAGCTTGAGCAGTGTGCCCTGTGCTGACCCAGCCAGGAAGGTCACTCTTACCTGCTGCATGTGGCCCAGCACATTCTTCCGACAGTCGAAGACTCCTTTTCCTTCTTCAGAATACAGCTGGTAAATGAAGTCTGTTGTGTAGTTCTCGTTGCAGTTCTCGTTCCTGTCACAATTAAAGCCAGGTACAGTTAGCAAATTCACTATCAAGCAGTGGACGTCTTCACATCTATTGAATGACAAATGCTTTCCCATTTCCTTGATGCCAGCCCTGCTGGATGGAGTATTTGAACCTAATCACAAGTCCACTTTGCTGCAAGATGCTGATGATTTTGAAGCCTAGATTACTGTCACACTGACACACCACTTGCAATCCACTGCTGAGTAAGGATTAGGTAGGCAAAAGCAGCATTTTAGGCCTGGTGAATTCATTGTGCAGAGGAAAACCTGCATTAAAACAAAGTCATCTGCATCCAATGTCATCATTTTCTCTTTCATAAAAGCATGGGTAATGAACAGGCCCTTAGGCTCTTCCTTACTGCCATTGCAAACATAAGGAGCTTGTTCACCCTGGCAGACTCTGTGCAAACATAATTTTCTCATACAAGTTACTGTGCTATTCACTTGGCAGCCTTTTGGTGTTTGACAGACTGAAAATAAATGCTCAAGGAAGTTACAGCCTGATGCAGGTAAGAAGCTGTAACTGTAAAACACACTAACCAATGTATCTTAAACTGAGTTTTTCGAGATTTTCCCTGTTATCTCCTGAAATCTAAGTAGGAATGGCCATACTAAGTGTGGACACCTGTATGCTTGTTTTCCCTTTGTCTTTACTAAGAGTTTACAATCCAAGGTAAAGCTGGTAACAAATTAGCCTAAGAAAAGGGTTAAATATTGGATTATACAGCAAATATATTCACATAGAAAGAAGGAAGTTTAGGATTTGAGCTTCCAGACATGCCCCAGTACTGCCTTCTGAAGCAACAGCTCTACTAAAAATCTCATGCTAACGGAATACTCAAGGGAGTAAACTGGGAGTGTCTTTGCAAGCAGCCAGTCTACCTGGCTGGAGGTGTTCAGCTCCACCATTTGCCTACCTCAGCACTAGCCCACGCTGGATACTGGTTTTCATTTTTTCAGTCAAGTGTTCCACGTTAGCCTAGAAACAACAAAAAGTATTTTCAATGAGCCAACCGCTAACATTCTGTGACCAATGCCTGAACTTATTCCCAGTCCTTGCAAGAGCACTGCTGTGTGGCACTGCCATAAATGACACGAAGAGCCCACAGCCCCAAGAGATGAGTGGAGAGCAATTAATGTTCACTTCAGGTCTCTTTTCCTTTCAGGAAACTCCTGCCTTTCCAGCTCTGTATTGGTCTATCACTGTAACTAGCACCAACTACCTCAGAAGTGTGACATTCTCATGGCAGACCAATTCCAGCTTACAGCCTAATCTGTAATCCTTAAAGCCTGCAACCTTTATTTTAGTCACTCATCTACACAGGCTCTGAGGAGCTCTGGTACCAAAGTCAGCATCTCAGACACCTTCCTGTCCTGAACAGCTTTCTAAGACAAGAAGCTGTGGCAATATCAGATTGGGGAAAAGTTCTTTTGTTTTTGGTTTTTGTGGTTTTTTTTTTTCTTTCCCTTTTAACACTACCCTGCCCTGTTAATTTACGTGCAGTTTGACTTGCATGTAAATACAATTCAATAAAATGGCATTAACATTAATAATAAAACATTAGTAACAAAATGCATTAAAAATAAAATGCAATGCAATTAAAAAAAAAGTCAATTAACCTGCCAGTAGGTGTTTCATGGCTAAAACTTACAATGGTGATGCCATTTAACTCAACCTGATGCCAAGAGCAAGTGGCTGTACGTTCCTTTACGTAACTGGCACAAGGGCTGCTTTTAGATACCAACTCCTGCTAAAACTGCTGCTTAGGGCTATGGTTTAAGGTGAATCTTGTAGACTAGGGTTATAGGTTGGACTTGGGGATGCTGAGGGGCTTTGCCAACCCTTCAGATACATGCATGAACTGTGCCAACTGCTTTAGCATCTACCCAAAATTGAGGCAAACATTTCTGGTGCTGCATACCTGGAGCTCTCGAATATCAAACTGTTCTTCAAAGATGTAGGCAGCATCAGCTCCTGCTGCCAGGGCCCCCATGTTGGCCAGGTAGCCACAGTAGCCACCCATGGTCTCGATGATGAACACTCGGCGCTTGGTACCGCTGGCTGACTGCTTGATGCGATCACAGGTCTGGCCAAAGGCAAGAAGCTGTCAGCTCAAGCAAGGAAAGCCTCAACTTTTCTATTTTTAGGTGTCATGCAACTTTGGGTTCCTCACAAGTAAAAGAATGTAAGCAGTCTATTAAATATACATCTTTATGAATACCAAAATAGCATAACCAATCTGAGCGTCATAATGGTCAAGTGAAGCCATTCTCACAAGTAGTTTGAGTCATCAAGTAATACATTTTCTCCCCAGAAAGCAAATAATTAAACAAAGATATATTTCCTTCTTCATCTTCAAAATCAGTAAGTTACACCACACATGATGACAAGAAGAGTTCCTACAGCAGTCCTTTTTAGTGAAAAGGAGAAATAAAAGTGCCTGGAGAGTTCATCATCTTGAAACCTGAATTATGATAGTGAAAAATCAAAAACATATTGACTGAAAAACTAAATTCAACACACTTAGAACATTTCCTTCATTCTGAGAGACTTAAACCATTTGTAAACTCCAAGTTCTCTAAATCAGTTTTCCAGCTGCTGGTAGCTGAATGAATTTTCTGCCTCTTGAGAAGCCCCAAGTGCTAAGCAAGGATGTAAATCCTTAGCTGCTTTTGAGATTAGTCGCTTCAGGTTTATTTAGAAGGATTTGTGCCTCTGACTATGCAAGAGACACGGCTGAACCTTTCTAATATTCTTGCTCTCTCAGAATGGCTGTGACAGAAATAACCCAACACAAAAAGGGCACAGCTGGATTTTAAAGAATCACTCATTCATGTCCTACTCCACAGGCTGGAAAGGCCACAGCTGCAACACCTGGTGCAAGGCTGAGAAATTTTAACCATGAAAGCATTGCCAGACAAGCTTTCACATCAACAGACACAGCTCCTTGAGTAACCTGGTACTCAACACTTCACTGAATCAGCAGTGTTCCATTTTAAACTTAAAACATTCAAACCGTAAGGGAATCCAATTGATACAACCAGAAAGCTGTGAAAACTGCAATTAAAATCCACAATAAAAACAGTTACAGAAGAGGAAGCATTTCTTTCCCCATTGTTTTATGGCTGCAGTTTTACAGATGCATCACCATCAGAAGTAGTATCAGTAATAAATACCAGACCTACCCTGGCATCTACAGAGGCAGGTAAGGGGGAAGCAGCTCGTGGGGAGGCCAGAGCCCCTGTGTCCTGCCTTTGAGTGCATCAGGGAAATGTATTTAGCAGGAAAACAGCATTTACCATATCCTGGATCTCTCATCTGACATGCTTGGCCAATCACTTCATCATTAATTAGATGGTTTGATAATGAGGGGGACTGGTAAAACCTAGAGCTGTTCAGAGGTTTACTCATTTGTTTTTCTCAGACTTCAGCTCAGCTCCCTTCATTGCGACTGCAGCAGACTTGACCTGAGCCATTCTATGGTTCTACAAATCCATGAAAAAGCAAATGCCCTAAGCACTACTGCAGCAGGCCTGCAGAGCAAAACACAACCCCCAAACAGTTAAACACACAATGTAATTAACTGCTACAAGGTCAACCTCTGGTGTCTTGGAAAACATCCTAGCAATAAAGCATCAAAAGCTAGAGTGAGTGACTGTAGAAAGCAAACATTTCAAGCTCTTCACATATCCTCAGTTTATGCATTTTATCTTTGTAACCGTTAAAAACAGGCAGTCTTACCTCCACGATAGCATTCAAGGCAGTGTCAGCACCAATGCTAAAGTCTGTGCCTGGCACATTGTTGCTAATAGTAGCAGGTAACACACAGATAGGAACACAGAACTCCTCAAAGCGGGAACGGGCATCGTGGAGCTGCAGACAACTTTCATAGGCCTGAAGCAGTGGTACAAGTGTGAGTGACACATGGCTGGGCTTTGGATTGCTCTGCTAGTGGCTCCTTGTGTGTGATGGTAAATTTGGCTGTCCGCTGGCCCAAGTAAATGCAAAGTGGTGAGTTGTTTGGTGGGGGAGGAACAATCTGTACATACCACAACAGTGCACTGGGGTTGCATTGGCACAATGCTCTTGGAGGAGATGCAAAAGATTAGTGCGAGTTAATGCAGAGCAAAGGTGAAGTGTGCACAGCACAGAGGTCTGAAGCAGTTGGGCAGAAGAAGATGGCATATGGGTAGACTGGAAATCATTCCACAAGAAAGCAAAGGACAAAGTTTGGTATCTGGTAAGGAGTTCAGAAAGTTAACTAGTGAAACACCTACAACTTGAAGGAAATGCTTGAAGGAAAGCTGGTTTTTAAAACTATGTTATCCTACAGAGTCAAGGCACGTGTATTTCCATCAAGAGAAAGAGAAAAAAAGGTTTGCCTATGCCTCCCCTAAGATTCTGTCACCATCACACCTCTGCCCCTATGCACCCAGACTGGGCACAGGCCCAGAAAAATGCAGGAACATGCACACGGGTAAGTTAATAAAGTTTGCAATTAGAATTCAAGGGTTCTTTGAAAAGCAGCTGCAGATCCTCAGATGGATTCCACACACTAGACAATAAATTGGCACTTGCAGAGGATTAGGTGTTCCTAAATGTCAAAATAATACTTGAAGGTTAAGACTCTGCAGCTGGCTTAAGTCAGTAAACAAATTTGTTACTCAGGTTATTCCAATTCTAAGCTAAGCAGCATCTCCTGAGCTGCGTGGCACTGTCCCAGCTGCCTGTGTGATGCCTCTGACATTCACTTCTCTCAGTCTTTCTCAATCTGATGCTCACAGAGGTCTCATCTCATCTCCAATCAGAGAAGCAAACCATTGTAGATCAGAATTAGCTATGAAGTCATCTCCACAAGTACTGATGCAGTGACTGATTCAGGCAGTAACTTTGGAGAAAATGACTAGAAAAAGCTTCACCTCTACAAGTTCTGCTCTGCAGGGTATTGACAGGGCAGATCCTGCTCAGGGAGAGTACAGGACATACTGGCAGGTGCACAAGTGCAAATTTGCTTTCTGAAGTCTAGCTCTACTCATGGATTTTCACAAGTGCAAAATTCAATCAGTTCAGTTTAAATCCAAAGCACTGCACGTCCAGCCCTGTAGTGCTGGGGAGCAGGGCAACCAGAAGAGCAACAAATGGACTTTTTATTCTGTTTCCTTTCTTGGAGTGGAGACTTCACTGAGAAAATGTCAGTGACTGCCTAGCTCAACTCAGCTCAGTCAGGCTGCTCTGAACTCTTTCTACTGACAGATAGAGGTCCACTGAGTGCCAGTGTTGTGTGACAGCCAAGCACATGGCTTCTTGGAGAGCTGCAAACCATCATCTTCTCTGACAAGACTGACACTGAGACTTTTGGCTAAACAAAGAAAGGGAGACTTAGAGCACTAACTAACACAATTGGTTAGTCTGCATTTGTATGTTAAGATGCAGTTAAGATATGTTTTCCTTGCATTAAATATTGTAATTTTATTTGATGCAAGTGATCTCAGCAAACATATCCCAAAACTGTACCTTCACCAAGCATGAGCATTAGATGACTGTATGCAACATCTTTGCATCACTGCAGCAAAGTATGACAAGGCTTTTCATAAATGGTCACTCGGTCATTACAAATGGCAAACAAGTGCTGGGTGGCTTTCATGACTGCTGGACAACTACTTCCTGCAATAAATACTGCAGATGATAGAGGGATGCTGTACTGTGTAATGTGCTTTAATAATCTGACACCCTTTCACTGTCTCTGGGTTATGAGAAAGGGCACTGCCATAACCAAAGATGAAACAGATGCAGTCAAGGTAAGACTGCTGTTTGTTAGCTTTATGTAGTCTAAATGCAGGTGGCCAGTGGAAGGGACAGATTTACTGCTCTGGCTCCACACCCACCTACTGCTACAACTGAAGTAGATGATAATTTAATTGGTTAACTAGTGTGGGACAGGTTATTTTTTAAGCTTCCTAGTTCAGGTTAGTGTGCAGCCACACTTGCTAGTACCAGCACTGGAAGGGCATAGAGGTCTGATTTCTAACAGAGGTGCATGCAGACTGCATTACAGCAATCCTACTGTAGTTTTGTTTGCTCCTCGGGGGTTGTCTGCTATTCTGTTTCTCATAAAACCAATTAGTTAACCTGTATCCCCTTGCCTCTGATGAAAGGGTGAGTCACGCTGTCACAGAACACTCTCCTTTCCTCAGGTTCCACATTTCTCTGTCTCTAGCTGTTACCTTTTTCATTTCTTCATTTACTTCTACGCCTCCTCAATCAAAAGGATATGCTTCCATACCTGTTCTGGCTCCTTCCATCAGTATCCTCTTAGCCCATCAGTAGGCTTTGTTTTCAAATTAAATTTCCAACATTTCCACTCTTTCCATGTTCTGTAGCTGAAAGAGTCAAACTTTTTATTCTTTCTGCTTAATTAGCAAGTATGTCTCTGCCTTTTAGTCCATATGCAAAATGTACTGCTGATGCCTCTTCTTCATCAATATCTGGTATTCAAGGCTTCATTTAAAATTATATTTCTTTCCTTCCTGGTTATGTAGGACAAAAAAAATCTTAACAGCTCCTTGATTTCCCATTTCAGAGGTCTACTACCTGTATTAATACTAGATTCCTTTCACCAGATGAGCAAAATGAAGCTGAGGATAAAAGTATTTTTACGATACTTCTTTTCTCAGAAAACTCCAAGTTCATTTTCTCATCCTACAAAACTAAACAATGTATTTTCTATGCACACAAGCCTTAGGTGTACCCTTTCCAGGTACAGAAAACATCCAACTTTCCCCAGCTAGTTTATACTGGAGCTCTCCCTAATATTATGAAGTGGAAAATGCAGGATTAGCATAAACCTAAAACACTACTCAAAAGCCAAAACACATTCCACCATTTCAGTGATTAAAAGCCTGTATTTTAAAACAGAAATTGGGAAAAAAAAAGAAACATTTTTTAAGAAGGTCACAGAACTGGATATAGAATCTAAATTGTGATTATTGAGAAGTGTACCATCTATCAATCAGGGACAAAGAAAGATACCTTGCTTGGCCTCTCATCCAGAAGTTATCTACCTGTTAGTCCTAGGTTTATTGTTTTTACTTTTTAAATGCAGCATCTTAACAAGTTCCAGCTGCAAATGTCTCAAGGTCCCATCATTTCCAAGGCCTGCCATGCTCCAAAACCACCCTAACACTGAGGAGTGTCTACAAGTGCCAAACACTAAGGTGGCCTCATCACTCAGCAGGAATGCACTTACCTTACTAAAAGCTGTCCAGGGCAGAAGAACAGCACCACAGAAAAACTAAGTGTCTTAACATTTTGGTGTTCATTAGAGGTACTATCCTAGACATGTATCTATAAGCTAGATATGATGGACAATCATGTCCATCTGCTGCTTTCAATTAGCACAGTCAATTGTATGACTCCTGTGGAGCTCTTCAGTCACATTTAATAGGGGGCACCAGCACTGTGGCACAGGAATGAAAGGACACATTTTTCATTATGTCTTAATCAGAGCAGAAATCTGAGAAGATATCGAGCAGAAATGTTTCCCCAACACAAAAGTCTGCTCCTTCCCCAAAGAAGAACAAAAGTGAATTTTCCACTGGAACGAAATCTGAATCTTGAAAAGGCAGAACATTTCACACTGATTTCAGAGAAAAATCTAGGCAAAATAAAAGGCAAAAATCAGAACAAAAGCTATTAGTGAAAAAAAAATAATCATTTTGTCTTGGAAAATATGGAGATAGCGACATTTTATTATCTAATGACAGTGAAAGGTTATCTAGAAACCTAAATATAAAGCAACACAGTGACAAGGAGAAAGACACCAAATGAATATGATCTATCCCCTATAAAACCTATAAAAAGAAGTCAGTTAAGTAAACAAAGCTTATGAAGAAAAGAACAGAAGCAAAGTAGGTGTTATGCACAAACATTTTACTCACCTTAAATTGTGATCAATCATTTTGGAGAGGTATTTTTATCTACCAGAACTGGAAACAACATCAGCATTTCTCTCTACATAGATATTTTTACTAAGCTTGCACTCGTGGAGCAAACTGACATTTCCTAACTGAAGGGTTTATTTAGTGGAAGACAAAAATATTTAGCTTGGCAAAACAAAACCAAAGTAGGTGAAGACTTTGCTAGTGCTTTTGTAGTTGATACCATTTGAGAAACACTTTGAATTTCTGAAAATCTTATAATGACAGGAGAACTGAACTTTTAAGTTTTTAAAGGCAACTTAAAATTCTTTTCTCACTTAACACAAGCACTATGCCAGCTGTTTTTCACCTTTTAAAATGTAGCTCAATCTATATGACCAGTGAAAAATTCCACATTCTGGCTCCAACACAGCTGGAGACAAAAATCAGAAGTGGAACTTGCCATATCATATGGAAATTTACTGCAATTCATGAAACCATTCTCTTTCTTCTTTACAACCGAAAATTTAAACCTGATTTTGAAGACAATTGCTTTGTCTTCTTTGCTGGGCTTTGAACAAACACTGTGTGCTCTTCAACTGCATCTGCAATATGTATGTCGGCAGCTTATGGTGAAAAGAAAACTGAAGTGAAACATTAGTGCCACTGTTTCACAGCCAAAATGATGTCAGAATATATAGAACGTGAATGGCTCTTCTTAGCAGAGGCGTGGTGGATTAATGCTTATGGCACACTTCATGAACTCTGAATGTGCATTCATGTGCATGGTGTTTCACAATGCTTCCTGCCCAACTCATTTTAGTACTAACTAATCCATTTACACTGTATTACAGAATTTCATCTTTTAAAACACACTTCACAGTATGTCTCAACTTTCACAATCACAGAACTGACCTCTTAGATCAAGTCCAGCTGTCACTAAATGCCACCATGGCCATTAAACCACATCTTGAAGTGTGTTTTTTGAACATCTCCAGGGATGGCGACTCCATCACCTCCCTGGGCAGCCTGTTCCAATGTCTCACCATCCTTTCCTACGATTCAGTCTAAACCTCCCTTGGCCATCTCCTTTTATTCTATCACTTGATACCAGGAGAAGAGACCAATACCTAAATTGAGGTAATTCCTGTCATTAGAGAAACAGGAATTCTTACAGTCTGTGTTAGAGGAATAAGGGTGCTATGTATGTACATATAGCAGAGGTATTCTGTCCTCTACAGTACATCGTATAATTATCCAGCCCTAGCTTTAGATTTCTTTTGTTCATATATTATTATGTAGTTTGTAAGTTTACAGGTCGTTGTAAAGCATCTTCCCTTTTATTTTAAAGACATAACATAGAATCCCAGAATGGTTTAGGTCGGAAGGGACCTCAGAGATCATCAGCTCCAGCCTCTCCACTCTGGGCAGGAACACCTCTCGACTGCTCAGCTGCTCAAGGCCTCTCAAATATAACTATGTGAAAAACTGCAGCGTCTTCCAGGTGCCATTTCCAAAGTTCTGGTCTATAAAAATGCCCATTTCTAGCCAATTGAGTCAGTTGGAACCAAAGGTGCTTGGTTAGTGAGCGCACACACCAGGAGAGACTTACATCAGTGATAGTGTTCAGAGCAGTATCTGCACCAATGCTGAAATCTGAACCCGGTACATTGTTGGATACAGTTGCAGGAACCATAACCATGGGAACACAGAACTCGTCATATTTCTCTCGGGCAGCTGACAATTCCAGGAGTCCGAGGTACGCCTGTTGGGCACAGGCATTGGGTGAAAGATTAGGATGAATAAAGTAAGGGCAAAGTGGGAGTGATAAAATGGGAAGGGCCATGGGAATGCCATTTCTACCACAACACACTTAAGGAAGTCAAGGCATCAAGGAACCACTAAAATCTAACAGACACAGGGAAAAGAAAGTATTAAAAACAGGCACAAACAAAGAGAAGACTCATTTTCAGGGAAATCCATCACTTAGACATAAAGTGCTTTGTACAACACAAACATGCTGCAAACTACTTCTCCAATCTTCAGGTACTGTCACTTCTCTTTTAAAAAATCTTAACATTCCTAACCAAGGCCTGCAAGACATGGATGATTCATTCCTTTTTAAGAAGCAGTAAGCATGCTCTTGTCTGGTAAGAGTTGGTAAAATACTCTCCTGGATCAGGATTTTTAAAATTATTTTGGTAAAATGAAATGAATAATGAAACACAGAAAACCAACAAATACTTGAGTAGGTTAATTCCAGACTTTGAAATGCACTGTGTGAGAAAGAATGGATTAAATAAGGGACTACAGTGCGATTAGTATCAAGGGTCAAGAACTTCTGGATGTTCTAAGTACTGACACAGCATAGAATGGAGCTTGCAATGCTGAAATTGTTAAGTTGTGTGGCTTTTTTAAACATGAAAGTGCTATCCTGCTGTGCTAGGTAGATACATGGACACATTCTGGTGTGCAGCTCCTAGTCACTGTCTTGAACATCAACCTCCTATGATCAGTGAATAACAACACTCCTAGTTCTAAAGACTATGTGCTGCATATCAAATACAGCTCCAATCAAATACACTTTACATGAAGATGGAGTAAAAATCAGACTGGTCTGTTTGTTTTGTTAGGAATTCTACTCTACTTAGGCAGAATTAGTCATTTCAGTGTACCTCAAATCCACCAATAACCATAAGGGCGTTAATGCAGTTAGTGCGCATCTGGTCAGCAATCTTCTCCAGATATTTTGCAGGAAGAGTACTAAAAATTATTAAACCAAAAGAAAAATAAAAAACAGTTTACAGACTCTGCAGCAACAAGGACTAATTACTAAGCTCAAACAGTAAACTGAGCAGGCAATGAAATATTTTTAATATATTTATCCATATAAAGAACTCTTCCTGACAACTAGCAATGAATCACGTCAAAGAGAGAGCCCCAGTTTAGATTTCAAATCCTATTTTCATCCTCTCTTCACACCTGGTACAGTACTATAAAGATACTCAAGTTGGAAATAATGATATTAAAAATATAGTAATGGAGGACTTAAAACCTTCTGTGGAAGGAAAATAGCAAGGCACCACACAATGCTTATCTACAGTACCAGAATTCATCATATTAGTCAGCAAAATATTGCTGTTACCGTTTTGTACCAAGAATTGATCCTCCTTGTCCAGTCCAGCCTCCAACGTCTCCCCAGCTGATTTCTTTTATCTTTGAATAGAAGTAAAAAAGGAGATTCAGTTCAGTAATTATCCCAGTACTTCTCCTAACGTGCAGCAAACAGCAGGTACTACTTAATGGAAAACTGACGGAAAAAGTTGTGCCATCAAAAATGAATTTGTCAAATAAAGTTAACTTCTCTTGAATTCTTAGTAATCTTTTTCCACTTTGTTCTTTCCTCCTCCAGACCATGTTTCCTTGTTTTGTGTCATGATCCTCTTCTACTCAATGTGAAACATCTAAAACTAGGTATGTGAAGTTATCTCTGGGACCAGCTAGGTGTAGAAATCATGAGTCTCATATCCAGTTTCTCTTCACTCTGCCAGCTGATGCCTACTATTTACAGCAGAGGACAAGGAAATCTATTTCATCTGGGGAATAAGAAAAAAGCCTCCTCCCTCAGCAAGTACCACTACAGAGTTCCTTGCAGCAAAGGAGCACAGATACAACAACTCATCAAACAGAACCACTGTTGCCTTGTGGAGAACTTCCCATACGCTAAACACTGACCAAAATTAGAAGGTAGGATCCATCTGAACTAGTTCTGTAGCTCTGCAGCACAGGATTAGCAATACTTAAGATAAATGAATCTGTAGACTTGAAAGAGTTGAGAGCTAGAGTTACCATTTGGGGTCTGCATATCTGTTTAAAATAAAAGAGCTTAGAGAATCAGTTCCCACAACAGTTATGACAGAACATGAAAGTGGTGCTGTGGGATGAAGTATGTACTACTCTGTGATTCTCATCTGCCATACTGACCTTGCCTCTAGCAAAACCTTCAAATCCATCAATGACAGCAAACATTTTATGACCTTCAGTTATGCCAACTCTCACTGCAGCCCTCACTGCAGCATTCATGCCAGCTGCAGGGGCACCGACATTTAAAACTGCCACATTAAAATTAGTCTGCAAGAGAAAAATAATTCAGTAAGTACTTCAATTTCTACAAAATGGTTAATTTGTCCATTATACACAGCTTCTACTAGAACATGGGAAAGGAATTATTCAAAGCCCCTAAAAGTCCCTCTGCAGCCTTCCTGCAGGATCCCTTCAGGTGCTGGAAGGCAGCTTTAAGGTCTCCCTGGAGTCTTCTGTTCTCCAGGCTGAACATCCCCAGCTTCCTCAGCCTATCCTCATAGCAGAGATGTTCCAGTCCTTGGACTCTGTGCCCTTCTTATGCTGAGGACACTAGAACTGGAGGCAGGATTGGAGGTGAGGACTCAGCAGAACAGTCAAGGGGCACAATCCCCTCTCCTGTGCTGGTGGCCACACTCCTTTGGCTGCAGCCCAGCACACAGCTAACTACTGGGCTGCACAAGGGCACTGCTGGCTCCTGGTGAGCTTCTCAGCAACCAACACCCCCCAAGTCTCTTTCCTCAGAGCTACTCTCAACCCATTCTGCACCCAGCCTGGATTTGTGCCTGGGACATGCCCAAGAGGACTATTAAGATAATCCACATAGACATGCTTGCGCCCTTGCCTTTGGAAGTTCGGCATCTGGCTTTTTGTGCGACAGCAACTTGTAGGTGTTCAGGTTGTTTTCAAAGCTCCTAAATAAAGAAGAAGAAAAAAAAAATCAATAAACCAGTAAATTTTGTCACAGTGAATTTAAAGAAAGACTTGCATTTTTCAGAAAATTTTCAGCTCGATTTGTAATGTTTGCAAAGTCACTACAAAAAGCAAAGCACAATAAAAACTAGAAATGAGAGAACACTGAAAAATACTCAATCCTGGAAAATACTATTGAGAATGTAAAATAACTGTACAGCTGCAGATCAGAGAGAAAGCATTTTATCATCAAGTGACACAGAACATTTCCAACATTATTGCTGTAAAACTACCAGCTACTTATCAACAGCCTCAGGGGGTTGGCTGAAAAGTCCTAACTGAACAAACATAAGGTTGCTACCAGCCAGCTCGCACAACACAGCAGCTCTGCTCTTTGTGACAGTTTGGCCTGCTACCAGTTGCTAGTCTGGCCTAGTGCTTTGCTTTGGAAGTTTTTATGCAGGTATGAATGTCAATTATTCTACCTAATCGACTCCTCTCTCCTCTCTTACTCTCAAATACATAAACACCCAGATAAATATTTAGAATAAACTAGGAAGTGCCGGCAAAGCAATTCAGCTTTTCTGAAATGAAGGAACTGTTACAAGTTATTGACTATACCTTCCACGAAGCCTCACAGCCTCAACAAATCTTCCCTCATCCATGGCTTTCTGGACTTCTTGAGTCTTGAAAAGAAACAACACCAAGTTGGTTATTCAATACCTTTTAAGAAGTAAGTTGGTTATTTAATGTATTCCATTAAATAAATAATTTTGAAATAGCTTTCTGAAGAAAAGGGAAAGAAATACTAATATTTGCTTAGTTTTTGAGCTACTTCTTATCATTGCATGAATTACAGTGGAGATTAAAACAAATCAACAGACGACACTAAAGGCCTTCCTGGGACAAAACCAAACCAAACCAAACCAATAACAATAAGCAAGCAACAACAAAACCCTCTATATTTTTATTTTGTGTTCACTTTAAGCTGAACAGTTTTAGTGTAGAAAGCTGACTGTTGGGTATGTTGTGTAAATGGAGGCAAGCAACTGACAAATTTGTTGCAGCAATAAAGATGAAGCTTTTATAAACACATCAATTTCTTGTTTGTTGGTAGTTCACAAGTAATAACACAGAACACACACATGAAGTTCACTAGTCCCAGATGTGGGAAAGCTCTGCCCATGTTCCCATCACCGCTTTAATGACAACAGACAATTACAGCACACAGTGCTCTGCTGCAGTTAATGAAAAGCTATAAATTGGCTTTTTGCCAGACACTCACCATCTGCACACACTCCATCAAGGGCAGACGGACTGCTTGGTTTCCAGACAGGGACACGACGCAGGCAGGAGTAGCTGGAGTAGCTTCTAAAAGGGCAAGTACAGCTTCCACACCCATACGGCTTGCCTGAAAACAAACAATGTTTGAGTGTTCAAGCAAGCATAAGGCTTCCAGTCACAGAAATGGTCAGAGCTGAAGGTGAAAACAATTATTCCTTGGTAAGTGAAAACATCACAGGCTGTTTAATACCCTCAAGTATAGACAATTTTTCTTTCAGCTTCGCTTTTTAATCCTAATACAAATTTTCACATGAAGTGCTTCACTGTTCCGAGTTCAAGCTATTCAAGTCAGTTAATATAAAACAGTAATTAGACCAGGTCAAAAACCTCCCCGCAGCCCAATAAATACTCAAATGTACTTTTACTATGTGGTGCTAAAGTAATGATTTTATGTTCACTCACCAAGATTCTGTCAAAAGCTGAAGGGGTGCCACCTCTCTGCACATGACCCAGGATAGTTACTCGTGTGTCAAACCCCAGCCGCTGAACCACAAGCTGTGGAGAGTTTCAAAATGCAGTGGGTTTATCATCATTGCTTTATAGAAACATGTTAGCACTATGCTGCTCTTCTACAGGCTAAACAGCCCCTGGTGTCTCAACCTTTCCTCGTATGAGAGCTGTTCAGTCCTCTCAGCATCTCTGTGGCCCTCTGTTGGACTCTCTCCAGTAGTTCCCTGTCTCTCTTGAGCTGGGAAGCTCAGTACTGGACAAAATAATCCAGATGAGGTCTTGCTAGGACAAACTAGAGGAGAAAGAGAACCTCCCCGGACCTGCAGGTCACACTTCTTAACGCACCCCAGGATACCATTGGCCCTCTTGACCAAAAATAGTCTGGGCTCATCTGGGATTTGAACCCGGGACCTCTCGCACCCTAAGCGAGAATCATACCCCTAGACCAACGAGCCACGTGGGGGTACCTCCCCACAAAACCCAAGGAAAAGTCTAACCTCCCACAACTATTTTCCAACTTCTTTTAAGCAACTCTTTCCAGGCAAAGCAGAGTAATACCAGCTCTAATTTTTTTTCTTAATCTTACACGTCAAAACACAACTTTTGGCAAGGCAACCGTTCAGGAAAAAAACGACAAGGCTTTGTCCAAAACCATACTGTTCCAGTGTGGGACAGGCCAGGGTTAACACCTTACAAGCAAAATAGGGTTAAAATTACTGATTGGAGATGACTTCAGACTCCATCAATTAAGCAGGTGTTTTGGACTACTGTTTCATATCACAAAGAGAAAAGGTTCTCGTTAAGAGACACTGAAATATTGCCCTTTAAGTGGACTATGGACTCAAGGAGCAAACCCAACACAGAACCAGCAAACCATGACAAACTACTTTACAGGACCAGATTTACCGTACAGAAATGTGATTGGTAATAGCCAGTCCCACCTGTGAAGAGCAAAGCAGAAAGCATATTGTGGGTCTGCTGACACTTACATCCTTAACCTTCTCCGAGGTTATAGGTTTGTTGTGGCAGTCAATAGCTCCTTCAGCTACAATAATAATATTCAGCCTTTTCTTTCGTGCACGATTCTACAATGAAAATGGAAGCACATGAATATAGCTAAAAAACAAAACGTACAGCGCAATTCTAGAATCAGTTGCTAACAATTAAGCTTCTAGGATTTGAGGAAATATTTCTTGCACTCAATCACTGCAGAGTTCTCACACATTTTCAGACAAGTCTTTTCACTGACGAAGTGAAAAGAGCCTATGCAGGAGAAGTTTTATGTGATCCCTAGAGTAAGTCATATAATTCTTCTAAATAATCATGGAATGAAGAAAAAAAATACATGCTGAAGATCAAGCAGCACTAGCTGTGACACTAGAAGCACAGACTTGCTGGAAGTGCTGATCACATTTTTAAATTATTGCTTGGAAAAAATACCTGCAAAGGGGTCAGGGAATCCCAAGCATAGGAATAGATTACCTCTGAAAGCTTGACACACATAGAGTCTTCCCATCCTTCTTCTGGTGGATATTCAGGAATAAACACCCAATCTGCACCACAGGCTAAGGCACTAACAAGAGCTAGATACCTAGGAAACAAAACAAATCATTAGACAAGTACAGTTCAGATTTCTCTATTGTTCATAACGGTATCTGTATGAGACACCAACTGCTGAAGACAATACATACCCACAATGTCTCCCCATAACCTCCAGAACAAATGTCCTCTGATGGCTGTAAAAGAAAATACAGTAATTGTAATATTGCAACTCAGAAATCCAGTCCAAGTGCTTGAAATCAACCTGGTATCAGGCAAGAGCCTGTGTTTACCATGCTCACCAAACACAGAAGGCATTGACAAAACAGGAGGCTGTATTAAACAATGTCTCTGAAATAAGCTATCTTCCAACACACCATTCATTTTCACTACTACTTCCTTCTAAAACCACCAAAGGCAGTTAGGAGAGAAGAGGTGAACACTTACTAGAAAATAAATGATGCAGATTCAGAGTTAAGAACAGCAAATTCTAAAGCTTCATTAAAAAAAAAAATTAATAATTGCTTAACTTTTACCTAGGGAAAGCTTAAGACCTGCAGCGTGAACCAGTGTATATGTGTCAGTTTTCTATACCTTTGAGCAGTGGTCATGATGGCATCCACGACTTCAATGATTCTGTGCAAGGCTGAGTCAGTACCTATGGTCATATCAGTGCCACAGAAGTCATTGTCTATGGATCCAACCATTCCCACGATGTTAAGGTAAGCATACTTCTTAACAGCCTCTTCATCAATCTTTCCTGTAAAGAATTGTCCAGAGAAAGAGCTGTAAGATGGTTTTGTTTCTTTTAAATGTTTTCGACACACTGCTTGGATGCTCTACTTTTGTAAACTAATCATATCCAAACATTAAATTATGTTTAGATATTTTAGGTAACAAGGTTAGTCAAAACTACAAGCAAAAGCCAATCAAACAACCAAATGAAAGAATCCTACATAGAAGTCCTTACAGTAAGGAAGGAAACAAGAGCTTTTCAGTCCATATCAAAGTGTCAACAGATTATCAGATTTTGTAACCAACCTTGAAACTGATGGCTTGGATTTAAACAATAGCAATCAAACTGTAGTCTTAGTGTATGACATGCAAATGAAGAAGGAAGCAAACGGGATGTGATTAGGGACATACATAAAGAGCCAAAAGCCAGCATTAAACATTTTCAGACTTCTCTTTTGCACCACTGAAAGGCTCTGATTTCATGATTAATAAGCAAATAGAATAGAACAGCTCCTATTCTAAGTCTTGGTCTGCATCTCCCAAGACATCAGTGAAAATGCTGAATCATCCAAGAGTTCTAAAGGATCTCAAGGATGAAATACCTTAGCTGCTTTAGTGCTTAAAAACTACCTTAGCATCTGTGGATGGGATGGGAGTAAATACAATGCCGTTTTTTAATATGAGATTCAAGAACTATGTATTGGTGTGTTTAATGTCTATATGAGAGAAACTAGAAACCACTATCAAAAAATAGAACAAATATCCATAAAGATAAATACAGCATTCTGATGAACAATCCAAATGTTTTCAATGAATGTATACCATGCATTACAAACCTTTTCTAGAGCTCCAAAGGTGATTTACTAATCACATAAATAAGGGATATCTGGTTGACATTATACTTAGATTTCCAAAAAGTCAGGGACAAGGTCTGTCGCCAAAGGATTTTTGAGGAAACTAAGTAGCCACAGCATAAGAGAGAAGGCTTTTACATAGAACAAATAATGTCAAACAGGGTAAAAAAATGAGGGCAGAGGTAAATGCAAGTTCTTGTAGCTGAAGAAAGTTAACAGTGGAGTTCTACAGGGATCTGTGCTGTTCAACATACTCAGCAGTCACCTAGAGAAGGGAATGAGTAGCAAAGTGCTGAAGTTTACACACTGTATTATTTGAGTTCTAAAGGTATGGTTGTGTCTGAGAAAAAATGAGGACGACTAGCAAGACACAGAGAGCAGTAAAGTATCAGATGGAATTCATCGTAGATAAATGTGAACTCACACACACAAAAAATATATCCTTATATCACAAACAAAATAATGCTGTTTTCAGCATAGTAACAGAATAAAGCTGTTTTCATTAATAAATCAGCTTCAGTGCTCAACAGCAGTCAAAAAATAATCCAAATATTAGGAAATATTAGGCAAAGGATAGAGAACAAAACAAAGATCATTATACTACTGTGTAGATCCATGGTTTGCCCTCATCTTGAATACTGGGTGCAGTTGTGGTCCTCCCCACCTCAAAAAGGACATGGTAGAACTGGAAAAGGTTCAGAGAAGGGCAACAAAGATGATCAAAAGGTATAGAACTTACATGTAAGGAACAACTAAGCAAACTAGGACTCTTTCATCTAGAAAAAGAGATGATGAAAGGAAAATAAGACAGCTATAAAATCTCAAGTGGCATGCAGAGAGGAAGCAGGATTGATCATTCACTGTTCTAACACAAGACTCATAGGACATTAAATGATACTAGAAGTCAAGGGGATTAAAATAAACAGGAGAAGATTCTTCAGCACCTTCATTCAATGAAGCTGCAGAAGCCCTTGCTACACAACATTTTCAGGAAAAATCCGTATGCTTTCAAGGATGCTGTATACATTCATGGAAGAGAAACTCATTAAGGACTGCTGTTAGCACCTGGTTCAGGAAGTCCTGAAGTCAGAAATGGATGGAACCTCTCAGCATCAATACATTATGCATCCCATATAGTATCAACTCGGCATTATTTGGGCTTGCTCCTTTAGTCTTCCCCATATATTCTTTTGGATGCTGTCAAGGACAATTACTGGGCTGGATGCACTTTTAGCAACAGCCACTTAATGCTCTGATCTTAAACAGTGATCTTAATTTAATAACAACCTAGTGTGCCGCTTGATGTAAGGAAGGAATTACAATCTGAGTTTGAATCTGAGGGCAAAAGGCTTTTCCAGCCTCTTTGTGAGGGATAAAGCCACATGAACTGTTGCCCAGTAACTTATCTGGCCTTTTTGAACCTTTCTGGTCTATAAGATAGGATGCACAGGAACTGAAATCTCTCGGTTTATGAAGGACAGTGTGATGACCTAGAATGCAGGTATTTGATTTCTGAAGAGGAGACATCCTCTGGTTCCACTCTGTGTAGATATGGTTATTGTACATACAGATACCAAACTAAGGGTTGAACACAAACTTACCTTTCTGCGCCAGTTCTTCTAGAAGTCCACTCCATTCTTCACGGAACAGATTGGCACCAGTCAAGCTACCATCACCACCAATCACACACAGATTAGTGATTCCTCTCTGAACCAAGTTGTAGGCTGCTTGCAGACGACCCTCCCGGGTACGAAAGGATTTGCAGCGTGCACTGCCAATAACTGTACCTCCCTACAAAAAGGAAATGGAACAGGTTTCATTTATAACCCAGTATTATGGGGGGGCCCTGCAGTGTTTTGGATTTTTTTGCTTTTTTTTTAAGATAGGTAAATGATTAATGATTATTTTTGTAGCACAACCTGGTTTTTGGTTTTTTTTTTTTATAGCTGTTGTTGAAGGAGAACATTGAACGATTTGGGATTAATTTCAGTAGCGTTCCAGGAAACTCTCTAATTGTTGCTTATATGTGATGACAACAGTAAAAGTGCTATGGCACTAAATAGTCAAGCATTTAGGTAAGTTTGCTTTGAAGCATTACATTTTCTCCCTAATACAAAATACATAAACAGTAACAGAATAGATGTATACTTAAAACTCAAAACCAGCATTTGTTGTCACTCCACAGAATCAAGCAAAAAATTGCATCCACATTTAGTGCTTTATTAGTATGATTTAAAGAGCTTCCTCCAGAAATGGAACTAATTATAAACAAACACAATTGAAGTTTCCTGTCACTGAAAATTTCTGGGCATCTAGATGAAAGTAAGTCACTTACACATCTGTGGTTATGTTCAGTTACTCAGCAGAAGTTTAACTTTTGTCTTATTTATTGTCACAGTGAAACAAATCTGGAGACAACTCCCTCAACTTTCGTAGAAACATTTCCTTCACTTTAACTTGCAACATATCAACCATGCCAATCTAAATTTGAGCTCCTAATCTGCACACTGAAATGATTTGCTCCATCAATGGGGGTTTCAACACTCAAGCCAGTCCCTAGGTACTATTTTACCATCTACAAGCAACAGCTGCTGTTGGAATTAAAAAAAACCAAACAAACAAAAAAGAGTGGAACATAAGCAGCTCAGCTTTCTCCACAGACAAAATAGTAGAGCATACACAGGGAGAGGCTCTAAAAATAACAATCTGGACTAAAAAGTTATTTTCATACTTAGGAAAACACAGTATGGGGAAAAGACTATTTGAACAAGCTTGTTTAGATTAAATACAAAAATACACTGGGCTGAAAAGTCTTTAACCAAAGCAACTAAGCACATTCTGTAAGATGCATCCTAAAGCTCACTGTTGAATTTCTAGCACCCAAGCTCAGAAAGGCATAGAGCATACATGGTATATTCATGTATAGGCTGCCTACATCCTGCTCCTGCCTGTGCTCCTGTACGGCTCAGCCATGACTTCTCAGTATCTTCTTAATCATAAAATGGGTCTGGATGATGTTCTGAGAGTCACATGGTTAGTTTTATGTAGCCCTGCAGGGAGCAAAAATTTGGACTATGATCTTTGTGTGTCACTTCCAATTGAGATATTCTGATTCTATGATTACAGATTGTACAAATCAGGGAATTAAAAAAAAAAAACTCAACCAAAACCCCAAACATATGCAGACAGAATATCTGACAGTATTTGTTTTTAAGAAATAATCCTGTTTTTCTCTTTGCTAACTGCTTCGTGTTTACTACGTTAGCTTTGCAGTCAGCTCCAAAGAAACCCACACTTCACCTGGAGGTAGTTTTCAGAAATCTTGGCAAGCAGCAAGGCCTCTACACCAAACACAGCATCTGCTCTGGAAGAGGTAACATTACCATGCTGAGAAGAAGTGTAAGGAGATCCAAAAATCTACCTTGCAGAACGTTGTAATACAAATGCACCAAGTCACTGGTATTATCTGAGCTCTGGAGAACTGTAATTACTCCCACTACTGTAATTCTAAATCCACATAGACAGAAAGCTGAGAGGGTTTCTTTCATCAGAGAGCATTTGCCTTACAAAACACACTCATTTCATGTTTTACTCTTGTGATGCCTTTTTTATTAAACACAGATTTGCCAATATGGCTTTAGGAGGCTAATGAGATGTGCTGCTGAAGATCTAGGCCAAAGGTTTTCAGGTTCTTTCTGTGCACTGAACACAAGACCACACACGTCTTTAGAGAGTCAAAGATCCATACTGCAGAAATCAGGGTCTGCTGAAAGTGATTCGTACCAGTCACTCAAGTCATCACAGAATTCAAACCCGTAATTCCTGTGGTTGCCTGTATCTAGAATTATGGTTTTCTCTTTAAAGAGAGGGGATTCAGGTCCCACCCCTTAAAACTTACCACTTGCAGGATACTTGAAACACTTTCCCATGAAACTTCCACAATATTATCACCTCCATCAACCATTCCCTGGTAACCCTGCAAGAGAAAAAGTATTTCAGAAGCCTGATTTTTAAAAAGTCTGTATCATTTCCACTGTAGTGATACTCACCTTCCATACTTTAATGGAACTTTTAAAAGAAATCAAAGCCACTAGGTAGTAAAAATCCTCAATTTAAATTAAAAATGTTCAAGCAGGTATCACGTTAGGGGAAAATAAAGCCAAAGAAACCCTCTTTCTACAAGATCAGTTCCATAAACAACTTCAAGATACATTAATACTTCACACAGATCACACAGCTTCTAAACTCTCCTTTCTTAGGAATTTTTTTTTTTTTTTTTAATTACAAAGATTGAAAAACTCTGAAAATTATTATATAATGTGCTTCCTAAAAACATAAATTAAGTCTGAGGTCATGCTCTTAGGAAAACAATCTACCTCTCTAGCACTTTGTACACTTTTCCTCTCATGATAGGTGTAAGCACAATGAAATAAAAAAAATCATAAACCGTGGAAAAATCAGGTCACAGAACTCCCACTCTTTCTTCACACAAAAGATACAAATAGTTACACTAGTTACAGATGAAAGAAATCTAGTAGAAAATTGTAATTTGCAGCAATAAATTTAAGAAATCCTTAATATCTTAACTCCAATGGTCTTCAGAAACCAGTGTGTGCTGTAATACGGCAAGAACTATACCCAGCTGAAAGAAGGAAATGTAGCCAGTGAGCAAATGAAAGGTTTTGCTATGCCTGGCTTCATTAACTCCCTGCACAAACACTAGCACAAAGACAGTGACCATCAGAGACTCTTCTCTATTAGGTGATACTGTGAATGCTGTCTGCCATGGGTTTGGGTTTTTTTCGGAGAAAAAAAAAAAAAAGAGAGAATGCAGCAAAAGTCTAACCAGGAAAACTGAGATACCAGGATAAAACTGGAGTTACCATTCAACTTTGTGACAATTATTTGAATCCAATGGGAAAAAAAAAAATATGCTAAAGAAAACAAAGAAAGAAGACTCTTTCTTTCTCCATTTCCAGGTGCTGTGCATATATGGATAGTCATGGTGAGGAGCAGTTACTCAGACTTTCTTCTGTACACAGCTCTCACAAGGCTGTGCACACTTACTTTTAGGGCTCTCAGGAAAAAATCAGGTGGAGCCAAAATTTAGGTGACTTTATAAACTGGAGACACACACTTTGGCACAAAGCAGAGTACATGCAGGTTTTCTCCAGTGAGCAGTAACATGGAAATGTGCTATGGCTACACTGCTTTAAAAAGTCTTCTCTATTCTATGAATACTCCAGCATATTTGGGAGTCCCTCACTAGCATCACATGAGAATAAAAAGAGAACCTGAATTCAGCAGTAATTAAGCTTTCTAGGATTCTGAAAGAGATTCCAAGCACAAAACACAAATATTTCTGCTCCGTGAGACTTGACTAAAATGCTGATGTAAGATGATCATGTTATAGTAAAGAAACAGCTGGGTGAAAATGACCTGTGGCTCTCATTTCTGTCATTGAATATTCTGTATCCTTTCCAGATAACTTTATGTATTTAATATATACACATACTGTCTTGTATTCTAATGCAGATCAATGACTTGAAGCTGACACATGATTTCCACAATTCCTTCAAAAATCTGAGCAAATTAGAAAAGAAATAATGCTACACATCACCTTCAGATAAAACCAGAAATTTTCAGATAGAAACATTCCAGTGCATCCAACTGAGCTTGATGAAGGCTAATAAACTACCAACTTCACATTTCACAGGGTTGGGGTTTATTAATTTTTTTAAGCAATTAATATCACGTTCCCTGTATCACTTAGTAACAAACTGATAGCTTTTTCTATTGGTGTTCCAGATGGCAACCACAGTAACACAAAGATTCACAGGTTGCAAATCCTAAAAGAACCATGAGAGGTTGCATTCTAACTCAGTTTGTAAGACTTACTGCAGTAAGATACACTACAAGCCCACAAAAATTATATACAGATCATGTATCTGAAATAACCATTCACCTTCCATTTTCACTTGGGAGGAAAAATAAGGTGCATTAAAGAAAGCACAAGACAGAGTAAATACATACATCATCATATGCACAGCACAAGGCTAATAGATGAAAAATCCTTACTGGTACTTTATTAACAAATCTAGAACACAGGGAAAAGCAAATGGACAAACTACTGTTTGAAAATGTCCATAGAAGCAGGCTAAGGATGAGCTGTGCCAGACTGCTGGCCCATGCATCTTTAAAGCAGAAAGAATTCATGCATTTGGGGCAGCAGACTGCATCGGTTCGACCTTCTCTGTGTAGACAAGTGAGAAAACAGGTTGTACTAACAACTCCTCCCAGCACAAAGCAAGGACAAGCTGCTTTTGGAGCAGGCCTTTTCCACTTGAACATTGCATTAGCCTTTCCTGACTCAGTTCTGCATGCCAGAGATTTTATGCAAGCCAGCTACAAACAATGTAGCCAAAATTTCCATGCTGTTCTTCTATATCACAAAGAGATTTTTTAAAGTCAGAGAATTAAACCAGCTTTCTAGAAAAGCTACAGGAAAAACATAAAAAAAGAGGCCTAAGTATAACTGAAATATTAATGTTTTCTATTTCTCATTTTAGATATTTAAACACTTGATGCTAACTTGGGGACTGGGCCATCCATTTTAAATGTGGAATTTAATAGTTTGAGACTGCTACAGTTGTCTGGTTACTGAAAATGACTGGCATATGTCAATACAGACTTTAATGAGAAGAAGTTTGGAACCCACCAATTTACACTTTGAAGAAATTAATTTTACTTGGATTCTGAAAGTAGCAGTCTGGGCACTGAGGTAATGAAACTACTGGGCAAGAATGGCAGAAGCAGGGGAGGGGGAGTAAACTGTTCATACAGCAAATATCATACTTGAAGATCAACCCCATTTTATGCTTTTTCCTTCCTCGAATCCCAAAGATGAGCCAGAGTTCCCCTGCGGGTCATATGCTCACACAGCACACGTTAACTCCTGCAGAAAGTGGCAGACACAGCACAACTTGCTTCCAGCCTTACCTCTCAAAACAAAAGCCATCTTCTGCTGCGTTACAAGCGAGACATTTGGGCTGAACAGTTAATTTTACTTACTGAGCTCTCTTAGCTACTGCCTGAGAAGGTAAAATACCAGCATCACAAAGTGCACAAACCACACAGAAAAGACAGGAAGTTTTCCTCACGGATATCCGTGACTGCCGTACCATTGCATTTCCAATGCTGGCCTCTGGAGAAAAAGACTCTTAAGCAAGATGAAGAATCTAAAAGTTCCATAGCTTAGTAGTAAGAGCACGCATCCACTGGGAACTATGTGCTTCAATCCTGGAAAAAGGGCAGGTTATTTGTATGAATATTTTAGACCTCAGTTATCCAAAACGAATTCCCACAAATGGGAGGCATTGCTTTTTCTTCTCATTCTCACTTAAAAATAAACAAACCCAAACACCAAACACAAAGCAAATTTCAATCACTTCTGGTAATTTAAACTGGCTTCCTACAGCAGCCTGATACTTGGACATGGTAGCTCCATCTCCTTGATTTTCACAGTACAAGTGAACTAAGTCCATAGGTATTCAAATTTTAATTGCAGTTGGTGCAGATCTGAGGACCAATACAATAATATAATGCTAGTCAGTGAGGGGGACCACAGACTGGTTAGATACTAAAATGCTGAAACATGTTAACATGAGTAAAATATCACACTAGAGTAACTGTATAAAATAAGCACTGTTACCATGAAATTTATAGCAAAATTTTCATCTGTGACAATTCCAGTGATTTAAGACACAAGGCTTTATTTTTTATAGTTATAAAATCTAAATTCACCTTAACTACATACATTAGGTATAATGCATTATAGTTTTGGTATAAATTATTCTTAAGTTTTAGTTTTCTCATTCATTTTTTGTTTTGTGAATCAAATTATGTCCAAGAGCCCATGAATGCCAGTATCTGTTTCTTTGGGCTTTGGTAAACCTAAGTAAATAAAGGCTACAAGAATAGTTGCACTTGGTTTGCTGCCAATTTTAATTTGTTGTGGCAATCTCTCATCCCAAAACTAAGTGAAACAAAGCTAGGAAATGCAAGTTAAATAAAGGTTATTGCTTCACTTAGAATGCAGAGCTGGTGGTGGCTACAACTGCAGAAGACAGGTGGTTTACACTGTAAAAACAGTTGTTAGCATGGAAAAAAAGTTACAGGAGAAAACCAGCACACAATGATTAGAGAAAAGAAGGCTTGAACAGGCTGAGAACTCAAACTCCTTCTTTTGATCCAAATAAGAAGGTATTTTTCACCTTTTGAGTGTTGGCACTTCAAGTTTTTCTTCACTTTTTCAGAGCAGCTTCGACCCAATCATAACTTCACCTTGAAAATGTGTTATCTAGCTAAAATGTTTACTCAACATGTAGGCTAAAAATACACTATTCTCATTGCTTAACACGCTTAAGTCTGCATTGAATAAAGCGTAACACAGAGGGGCATTATTTTAAATACTCAATAATTTCAAGTATTTACAAAAATCCGTCTTCTGTGCACACACAATGCTAAGGCTTATAACAGGAATCACTAATGGCAAGTCTTAAGATTTCTACCTTCCACTACACTCATCACCTGCATCTGTTTCCTACTTCAAAGTGCTGAAATTAGTTGTTTCATTTCAAAGTTTGCAATAATGCATGTGTTGTGAAAGAAAACTGACTTCATATTTTAATTAATGGAGACAGAGAAGAAAAAAACTTAACATTCAGTATTAGCTGAAGCCTATGACAATGGACTAATCTAAAAGCAAAGCTTACAGAGCTACTGCTCTTCCTTAGAGTGAAATGTGCATTTTCTTCCAGACCACAGGGTTACAATGAAAAGAGAATGACAACATAAAATGGAAACTCAAAACTCTACTGGAGCAACTTTCACAATCGCTTTTCAGAAATATCTCTCACTTCACCCTGGCAAACTCTAGCAATTAGCAGAGGAATACTTTAACTTAAATAGTGCAATTTTGCTAAATTCAGACAGATACACCCAAGTTTCTCTGGAAAATTATCACCGACCAGATATTGTGATACAAACCAGTTTTTAAAAGGTGGCAAAGTTAGCATATTGTAAACTGAACAACAAAGACCAGCTCTGAAGTTAAACATATTTAAAAAAAAAACAAACTTAAAAAATTCAATTTCTGGCCTTTAAAGATAGCCAAAAACCCCTCCCTAGTGCCACTGAAGTATCTGACCCACTTCAGCAAGCCTAAAACAGCTGAAGACTGAAGGAATTCTAGCGATGGGCCATGTAATTAGCACACACTAAGTATTCAGAGCTTCTTGCTGTAGCACTGGAGTACAAAAGAATTTTGAAGCACAGTGCCCTGCTTATTTGCATTTCAATGTACTTCGCGTCTCTTCAGTAAATGAACTATAGGGATAAGCAAAGAAAACGGATAAACAGCTACCTCGTGAAGTTAACTCAGGGATTTTGACTGCGCAGAACTAAATCCAAAGTACTTTCCTAGCACTTGTATAAATTCTACTACTCCATATTTTCATATTAAACCTTAAAACTGCATTTTGCTATGAACACTGCCTACCAAGTTTTGCTTCATAGGGGAAGTTTATTACATATGGTAATCATCTTAAATTTCTATGGACTTGTACAGGAACTCCAGTGTGAACAGAATGACTTCTTGCTAAATGTATTTACTGTATTGCTTCAATCCTCAAATTTTACTGAAAATTCAAAGTGTCCTTCAGGCAGATATCTGATGACAACTTAGACTTCCAGTAAGACAAACACACAAAGCACTATTTTGGCATTTACATTAAACTCATCTCATTGCTTTTTCATCTCAAATAATTGTTGCAGAAGTTATGATTCATGCACATGCAATCGTAAGCTTCAACCACAACATTCTGGTGTTTGAACAGTTACTGACAGTGCAGGTTTTTTTGGTGGAGTCTGTTGTTTGTCAGTTGATGTTTTCTCAGTTACAACTGCCCACCTGTAAGCCATCAGCCTGAACAATATTCTAGCTCAACAACAAGTTGTGTAATCTGTGAGATGCAGGCAATGTCACATCCTTCTGGTATTCCAACAAAATGGACTAGAGGAAATCCAAAGGCAAAGAATCAGTATTTTAACTAGGCTTAGGAAGATACTTATAAGTACCAAGTACACAACTACATAGCTCACTGCTGGGTGACAAGCATCTCTGCTTTTCTCTGTGTTCTCAAGCTTCTGCTGTCACATGGACAATTGAATTGAATTACTTCTAAATGCAGTATTTGTAGCATATACCTTACAAAAAGTAAGTAATTAAAAATACAGAATCATAGATTGGTTTGGGGTGGAAGGGACATAAAGATCACATAGTTTTAACTCCCACCACCACCACTGGCAGTAAATCATGTTGCTCAAATATGAAATAGATCACTGCTAAGATACGAACCACATCTACAAGCATTTTTTATTTATACTATCCACTCTCCACGAGGTTTCCACAAAACCTCAAGCATAATCAGAAGACAAACACAGAATAAATAAAACAAAAACTAACCTCATAAACAAAATAGACTTTGGCTTTTACATAGATTCCCATGCGTACTACTGCACGCACTGCAGCATTCATACCTGGGGAGATAAAAGCAAAATTACATTGTTAGAGCTTATCCAATAGTTTGCCTGTACTCTACATTTTCAGTCTCTTTAGAAAAAAAGACAACACTAATTCATTCCTAAAGACAGACAGTGATCAGCATCTATTAAAACAGAAATTTGCTTAATGACAGTGCAATCAGCCCATGAATATGAAGGGTGCAGAACTATTTGCTTTGTAACAATAATTATGCAGATGCCAGTGTATGTGTTAATCGGAGATTAAATTGCTGCTGATGATCGTAAAACAGCATTGTAAAAGCAACAGCTGCCAAAACAGCAACAGAGTAAATTCGTTTGTCTAGAATTGGCTTTCTAGTCGAAACGCAAAACATTCAAGCAGTTAAAATTTGGCTTTATCGAAGGAGAAATTATATCGCAACAGTTCCTCTTCCTGAGCTTTGCAAAGTCACACAGCTCTGTACACAGGATTTGGGGTGGAGGGGATGGGTGTGTGCACTGGCAAAGTTCCAAACGTGGACAGGTTCCAACAGATAGAAGCAGCAGTAAATTAACGCAAGACTCGTAGAACGGTTGAGGTTGGAAGGGATCTTAAAGATCATTTAGTTCCAACTCCCCCTGCCATGGGCAGGGACACCTTCCACTAAACCAGGCTGCTCAAGACCTCATCCAATCTGGCCTTGAACACCTCCAGGGAGAGGGCATCCACAACCACACCTGGTAACCTGTTCCAGTGTCTCACCACCCTCACTGGAAAGAATTTCTTACTAATATCCAGTCTAAACCTGCCCTAGTCACGTTTAAATCTGTTCCATCTCATCACTACAAGCCCTTGTAAAAAAGTCTATTCCCAGCCTACTGGAAGGCTGCTCTACAGTCTCCCCGGAGCCTTCCCTTCTCCAGGCTGAACAGCCCCAAGTCTCTCAGTCTGTCCTCATAGGAGACATTCTCCAGCCCTCTGATCATCTTCATGGCCTCCTCTAAACCCACTCCGTCAGTTCCACATCCCTTTAATGCGGAGTCACCAGAACTGGATGCAGTGCTCCAGGTGGGGTTTCAGCAGAGCAGAGGGGCAGAATCCCCTCCCTGGCCTGCTGCTCTCCCTGTTTTAGATGCAGCCCAGCACAAGGCTGCCTTCTGAGCTGCCAGTGACCACTGCCAGCTCATGTTGAGTTTTTCATCAACTGACAACCCCAGAGGCCCCTGAGACTGCTCTCAAGCAACTCCTCTCCCAGGCTGTATTTGTGCTTGAAATGAAATGCTGCATGGACTCATTCAGCAGAAAAGTGCCTAAATGCAACTTTGCTTCCCAGGATTGCAAGTTCCTGTCGGAATTCTCTGCTCACAGACATCTGACAAAATACACTAATGCAAGCCCTTCCATTTAAGTCCAATGGTCTTAACCTCCTGAGCAATAGTTTCAGTTCCACTGATGCTCCCACAAGAATCAAATGAATTTGTTTCATAACTCTTCCCCTCCCATATTGGGTTACATTACTCATTATTCAGCAAGTTTCCAAAAGTCATGAACTAATTACTTCCATACCACTTAAAACAGTGACAAGAGGACAGTAGTAGCTAAGCTACAACAAAACAGCCTCAGCACATCAGTTAGAAAGAGATGTCAGAAACATGGCAATCCAAAATCCTGGGCACTGAATCTCCTTATCTGTTGTACCAAATACCAGAAGAGCACAGTAGTAGGTCCGTGTCTGCTGCTCAACATAGGTGTTGAGCATTCAGCTATCTGGAAATATTAAAAAACTCTGTACCCACCCCACCTGTGCACAGAAGTAAGGAGGGTTGGACTCAAAGGTCTTTTCAAGCCTTAATGACCCCATGATAAAGCCACAACATTGTAAGCCATAAAGATCTATTCCTACAACTTCCACCATTATTTTACAAAACACTGGACTACAAGAGCTTATCTGTCTGAATAAAGGATGAGACACAGATCTTATCAAATATTTATTACTTAAGAACATAACAGAAAGTTGCCCAATGCAAAACAAAAACTCAAGTTTGCCAAAATCAAGAGCGGTTTTGCTGTCTGTATAGATGTCTCAGTCTTTAGATTAAAATAATGAGTAACTGTTTTCACATCAAGTCTGTATTAGGAAATAGAGCAAGAATTCCCTCAGCCAGAGACAGCCTTGCTGTGGAGCTGGAAAAAGTTGTCAAATGCCAAGCCAGCTAAAAGCACAGCTTTGGACGATGAACTGGATGATGCCAAAGAAAAGCAGCGAATCTCATCTGACAGACCCTATGAAAAGTTACCATGCTAAGCCCCAGATCAAAAAGATTTACCATGCAGTGCCAACTTGTCTCCAAAGTGAAACAGTTCTCATACCAAGGACACCCCCACCCCTCTTGCACACAATTTCCCCTGGAAAATGGGGACACAAACAATTAACTTTATAGAACTGACAGTCCCTTGTAGCTCTGCCATTTTCCAGAACCCAGAAAGACCTAAGCACAAGCTACTCCCTTCAAAGGCCACAGCTTGCTCCTATTAAAACACAGTACAGTGTATAGGAGGTGGATTTATTGTTGTTGATTGGTAGGGAGCTTTCTGGTAGTCTGGGTGAGGTCTGTGGGGTTACTCTGGAGGGGGAAGGCTGCCATCGTCTGTGGAGGAGTGTTTTTCAGAGGTGAGACCAGCTCCCTTACACATCATCCAGTTGGTGGCAGAACTCTAGCACACAGGTCAAAAGGTTCATTTTCTGAAAGGAAAAAGTTCATCCTCAACATATGAGGACTACTCAGAATATTCAGGCTTAAGAAACTTCTGGTTTTGAGGTTCAACCTTGTCACTTCTCCCATTTGGCACCAAAGAATAAACGCTAAGGTGGTTTCAGGTGTATTTCCTATGTTCAGTTAAAACAGCTGTGGTGTCTCATTCGGCAGTAGTCTCTGTATTCCAAGTATCTAATTAAGTTTTTTTTTAAAAAAACTGTGATCCAAACAAGCTAAAGAAGGATATTTAGTAAGATAGAGGTCTCCACAGAACTTGTCAAACAAAATGTTGTACTATTTGTGGAGCCTTACAATAGTACTTGTGAATTACCATAACAACTATGGCATGCAATTATATGCTTATTACTGAAGAAGATTTAACATGTTAAAACATGGATTTAGTCCTGAATAAAAAAATACAGCCTTATAAATATATAGGATTAGAGCAGCAGCTACAAAAAAAAAGCCATGAGTAAAAGCAGTATTTTTCTCATAATTCAAGAAATATTTAAAATCCTTCTGAATAATCATTTGCTCTTGCATGAAAGCCTTTGACAGAAAAAAAAATATTTGTTTTGCTTTTTGGGCTCAGCAAAGATTACTTAATCTGCAACTACTTACATGGATTTATACAATGCTTGAATTTAATTAAAGAGTTGATAATTTACTCTCCTTCTTGATACTGTCCATTAATAGCAAGGTTACAAACAGTACTGCACACATCTTTAAACTGCTTTAGAGGTACACTCTTCCCCCCAAGCATACTCCCCTCCTGTGCCTACATCCATATACATATGCACCACCACAACCAAGGAGTTTGACCAAGATTAAGACACTGTTTTGTGTTTAAGCCAAGATTTCCTCACTTTAGACAGCTAGACAGGCCTTGAAATAACTGTAATACTAACCATATAAAAGAAAAACAAAAACTACACATCTTGGACAAGTATCAAGAAATACTTAGGCACCACCAATTCTAAAGATAAACATTGGCTTTAATGCATGTTTAATGACTTTAAACATATGCACTAAGTGCCAGCTCAAAGATCCAGACTGCAGAGCAAAACCACATAAACTAAGGAAAATGTCTAAACATTACCAAAGACTTTACTCAAGTATGTAAATGGAGCTGCCTCAAAGGGAAAGCTGAGAAGCAGAAAATACAAGAATTGAAGAAATTCCTGGGATAAGTTGAGTTTGGTCCATTTACATAAAAGACCTCACAGCACAAAGCAATTGCTAGCTACCTAAAAAAAATACAGTACCATTTTTCTAAACATTAAATGTATTACAACATTACACTGCACAAATAAATACAACAGCATAACATCTAGAGTACACAAGCATCTCCTTCCAAATGGCAAACACCTTCAACTCAGTTCAATCACTAATTCACTAATTACAGGTGCACTTCCTCCACTAAGATAGCTACACTCATTCACTAGTAACTACATTCCTTAATTTTACAAACTGTGCTTATATTATAGATATGGACAGAGAGCTGCAGGTAAAATACATACACGCGCACACACACACATCTATTTGACAAAAAAAGGGGTCTTTTGGGAAGGCTAGAATAATAAAAATTCTTGTGATGATTCAGGTGTCATAGAAGGACTGTAGGCTGCTTTGCTTTGAAGGTTTTTTGGTAGATTTTGTTGGTTTATTTATATGTTCAGTGTTGATTTTTTTCCCATTTTGTGCTACGAGGGCAAGACCAGCACACCCATGCTACCGTATCAACTACGTCTTGTGACCTTCCTTGGAAGCCTGCAATGCTTCAAGAAGAGAATTATGGAGATCTTTGCTTCCAGTCATGGTCTGTGGTATTCAAAACCCCTTCTACCCAAGAGGGTATAGGGCTCCTCTTAGCCATTTCCAAGTCCAGTATTTGCCAATGGAGTTTTAAAAATTTGTTCAGTGGCAACATGTCTTCTTCCAACGAAAACTCCTAGGACAAGAACAGCACATCTGCACTAGTGTATCAAACATGCCTGGAAGCACTAGGAAGCAGGTAATGCTTCGGCTGGAATGATGGGCAGATCTTTACCTCGGCAGTCACAGTATGTGATGCTCCAGACCATCACGATGTAATCCATAAATCCCTTACTTGTGCTGTCTTCCACAACACTCAATCTTTAGCTTATCTTAAAAACAACACAGTCACATGCAGAGACAATAATCTTGAGCCAGTAAATTGGGCAATACCTCAAAGTAGTCACAAACACATCATTTTCCCCAACACTACACAATGGTTTTCTGTCAGCAGCTTTCAGATGACATTGTTCTGGCTGTTAAGCCCTACCTATCACCGTCCTAAAATAAGCAGTCTGGCTGGAGGTTGTGCAAACACAAGTGACCTACGGCAGCCAAAACCGTCTGTGGCAGCCACCAATAACCAGCGTCAAATACAGCCACTGTTCTTGATGGCCCGAGGCAGACCATGGTCAGAGTACCACAAAGGCAAAACAGGAGCCTGACTTACAAGTCATCTGTTAGCCCACCTTTCTGAGCTGCAATTTGTAAAGTCCATAAACACAACCAATACTTTAATTTTGAGCATCAGTTGTCAGAATTTCTTTTCCCTCTCAAAGTACTTGTGATTAGTGTGGAAAGTACTTGGTTTAGTTTGAAATTTAAAAGCTAGCTAGCTGATGTGATGGGCTGCAAAGTTTGGTGTTTTCAAAACATTAGGTATACAAAATATGCACCTTTTTTCCGTGAAACAAATCACTTACAAATTCTTTTAACTCCCTGACACTAACATACCCATGTTTAAAATATGGTGACTAAACCAAAACAGTCTCTGCGTGACATATACACATCCTCTAGTCCTTAGTATTTCACAGATAGTAAAACCATAACAGTCGCAGTGTGGCATATACACATCCTCTAGTCCTTAATATTCCACAGATAGTAAAAAGGGCAAACATAAAAGCTGTACAAGGAAATACCACAAATGTGGTAAAGTAATTTAAGCCTTAACTTGCTCTATAAATAAAAAGGCTTGCTTTTCCTAATGCTACTTCTAAATTATTAAAAAGTACAGTAGCAGCAAAGGTATTTACTGTTATTTCAAAATGATTCCAAGCCTATTTTGTTCTAGGCTCAGATTTACAGTCCAATCTAAATCAAGGCCCTTATTGATATGAAGATTAGTGTTTACTGCAGAGCTAATGGGTGTTCTTTCCACTCCATTTCCTGTAAGTTTCACATATTGGGAAGATTTCTAGCGTCTAACAAACCCTGAAAAAAACAAAACTAAAAGCCCAACAGATGAGACCGGAACTTTTTCTTGCCCACTTCAGTTAGTCGTTTTGACTCATTCAGTTTTCTTGAACAGGTACTTTCCAGCAGCTCTGCTCTAATAGCAGCCTTCTGCTTGTACTTCATTTCTCAAACGTTTGCCCTACAGAAGGCAAATGACCTTGACAGAGCATGACTCATCCTGTCCCTTGTTTAATTCCTAACCTAGGAAGCAGACCTGAGGTTGCATGTTTTACACATCTAAACCATTACCATGATAGTAAAGGTTATGAACCTCAACTGTGTGGTGTGATTCACTTGAAAGATTAAGTTCCAATTCTTTTTCTTTGTTCCAAACTGGGACAACGCTGCCTACAAAACGACCTGGAAGGCATCCAGTTTACTTCATTTGGTCTTTGTGACAACCTCACTTCTCAGACAGCAACTTTCACAGGCTGTAACTTTCTGTCCCTCTATACAAATAATGCTGTGGCTGCAATCTGCCAGAAAATAAAGCCTAGATGGGCTTGCGTGGGTTCTGCAAGCCCTTTAAATGCTTTAACTCGCAGTGGCAAGTGCAGATTATTACTTTATAAAAAGAGATGCATCTGCTGCTGCATTATATAATCTCCAGCCACGCGGACCTAAGTAGCAGAGCTCAGCCTCCTGCTGAACATGCTACTACTGCTTGATGCAATGCCCTGTCACATTTTAAAACAGTGATTTGGTGATCAGAGCACCAAAACAAGCGCCTTGACTGACAGTCCCTCCTAGGATCATTCAGTGATAGAACCGGTGACAGCAAGTATAAACTGTGTGCAAAACTCAAGTGTAACCTGCACCGAGGGGGACAAAAGAAGCCCTGCAAGGAGATCAATTTTGTTTTATTTGCTTTTCACGTGGAACTGCATCTCCCTCTCCGACTAGCAGCAAATTCCTTCCAGCCCGGATGGATCTGTACTTCAGGTAAACGCGGGGGCTTCCCGTTATTACTGCGGGCGGCGGGAGGGAGGATGCTTCTCGCAGCCCAGATGACGCAGAGAGGCGGAATCTGCAGCGACTCGCCGCGGATCACGTACACACCGGCGGCGGGGAGGCAGCGCAGAGACGCCGGTCCCCGCCAGCTTCCAGCTCTCGGGCGCGCTGGGAAGGCGAGGGGAGGAGAGGCAGCTGCAGGCACCCGCTGCCGCCCGGGGAAACCGGACCGAACAACCCAGCCTCGGGTGTGGGCTGGGCCCGCACGGCCTCCGGTAAAAGGCTGGGGAACTCCCGCTTGAACTAGGAGCCCACACAAAAAGGAAAGCAGGGCTTCCCCTGCTGCCCCGCTCCCCTCACACCCTGCTAAGCGTGCCGAGCTTCTTTAAGCGAGAGCGCTTCCCAGACACGCCCGGCAAAACAAAATAATTGTCATTTAAGGAAGGAGCAAAGAGCCATCGTCACTGAGCAACTTCTGGCAAAAGCAGCGGAACACTCCTTTTAAACGGCACCAAGCAAGGACATTCGAAATCTTTATTTAAACTTTGTATATCGTCTCCTTTTTTTCCTCCTTCCCTCTGTGAGTCTTTTGTTAACCCTCTCCCGCAGCTAGGACTACCTCTACATTAAAGAGGCACCTTTAAGGAGGTGAGACATTTCCAACGTACTCCTACGAGGCTAGAGAGTAAACTACCATCTGAGCGTTCTACATGGTGAGTAGGAACAGAAGTGTTTCTGGTGCCAATCTGGCAAGCAGATGAGGCAAAGGCTGGCAGAGCCCCAGCAGTGCAGCCAGCCTCCCACCCGCCGTGCAAGACACCACGACCTCCTTCCCCCGCTCAGCATCAGCCATCCGCTCTCCCTCCTCTCCCCACCATCTCCCGAGGGATGAAGACATTTTGGTGGTGAAAGTTATTGAAGCCTTTCTACCCTTTTCCTTGCCAAGGCAGGCTCAGAGGAACCGTGATTCTGAGGAAAGGAGAAGGAAGGATGAGGGCGTGTTCGCAGCTCAGGCGCCCAGGCCGCACAAAAACTGTTTTATTTTTCTAAACACTGTCAGTAAGCAGAGGTGTGGGAGGCCAGCACACAAAGAGGAGGCTGCCATCCCGTGTGTCCCACCGCCAGACCCTCTCCACTACCTCCACGTGCCCCTACAGGCGCGGCTTCCCGCCGCCACCCCTGAGGCAATCAAGCCATGCTTCCGACTGCTCGCTGCGCCCGGCGGCTCCCTCTCAGCCTACAGCATGGACGCCCTGACTGCCTGGGAGGCCTCGGCGCTCCGGCATCCCTCACACCATTCCCCGCGAGGCTCCCCACCTCACCCGCTCTTCCCGCTCCCCACCGTATCTGCAGTCCCCCCATACACACTCCCTCAGGCTTCTGCCTTTTCCTCCCCTCCTCCTCCCCGCCTCTCCGAACGAACAGCGTGAGCAGCTACCTTGGGCATCGCCGCCGCTGGTCAGCACCCCGATGGCCTTCCCGGTGCCCGAGAGGTTCTCGAAGAACTTCGGTTGGTGATCCATGGCGGTGCGGGGCAGCACCGGGCGCGGGGCTCTGCCCTGCTACTCGAGGTGCACACTCCGTTGAGTATTGGCCTCTGCGGAAGAAGAACCCGTAAAGGAACGGCGTAGGTGTATATTTACAAACCGACAGGTATACTTCTACAGGAGAAACGAGGGGAGGGAGCGACTGAGTGAAAAAACCCGGGGAGGAAAGGCAGAGGGGGAAGCGCAGGTAGGGATGCGCGGAGCAGAGAGGTAGCTCTCACATCGCAGCCAGTCACGCAGCCACCCGCCTCTTCCCCCGCCGTGCCCGCGGCCGCTTCCTCTCCCCACCACCCCTGGCAGCCCGACGCAGCCCGGCACCGCCCTCCGCCGCCCCTTCGGGAGCGCGGGCTGACGGGCAGGCCGGGCAGCCAATGAGGAGGCTGCTGCCGCCAGTGGGGCGGGGCTACGCGCGGAGGGAGCCTGCAGGTGGGGAGGAGGAGGGGGCGCGAGTCACCGCGGCGGGGTGGGCGCGAAGGGCCAAGATGGCCGTTGGCGCTTGGCGGCAGCGGCAGAGGCCCTGTGGAGCCGCGGGACACGGCTGCCCAGGCACCGCCTTTCGCGGGAGCTTGCCCGGGGATAGAGCCTTGCTGAGGCGGCCCTCAGTGCCGCGACGTGAGGCTCAGCGTGGGTGTGCTTTGCGCTGGTCGGGAGCAGCCCTGCGTGAGCCCAGCTACAGGCCTGGCGAGTGGCCGCAGATGCCCGAGTGCAGCTCCCATCCGTCTCATCCAGAGGCTCCAGTGTAGGGTGCTCATGGCCCCGTTCATGGCTCTGCCTTCAGGCTCATCTGTTGCTTGGGAGACTGGCAGCAGTGAGCGAAGCGCACAGCGCCTGCTGTGAGTGCGGAGTAAAGAAGAGTTCCTTCTGCGCCGTCTGGCAGGGTCTGTGTCACGGGGGTCTCTTCCCCGTCTGCACGGTAGGCGACGAAACCCGAAATTGTAGAGCTCAATTCTTTGACTTTTTGTCTGGCATCCCCTCAGCTATGTTGATGCTCAGGCATCCCCAGCCCGTAGCAGACGTAGGAAGTTACTTCCTTTAAACGTGTGGAGACAAAGGTTGAGTCTAGGGGAGCAGCAGAGGCAAGGCATTTGGGAGAAACTACTCTGGGTAGCCATCCCAGCCTTTCTGCCTTCCCTTCACTGCCCTGCTGTGCCCTGATGCTGTTTCTGGAGTCAGTAGTGGAGGAGAGGCAGTCTCTTAAACTGGCTGTATCAGAATGCCACCTAAGTGTACAGAATAATTCTGTTGATTCTAACAATCTGTAGCCACAAAAACAAGACCCCTGTTACGATAATTTTAGCAAACAGAGCTGTGCTATTGTTGCGATTATTAATTTTTAAATTATTATTAATAATCGAGATTTCGGGAAAATTTCCCTGGGGTTCTTCGGATGTTCGGTCGGCAAGGCTGTTGCACAAAATTGCTTATAAACACTCAGTTTGAACAGCTTAAACAGTCAGAACCAGAAAACAGGGGACCTGCTAGTTCCTAACCTAACCCCACCTATTACTCACAACGCGATAGGTACAGAGTTCCCGGAGAGAGGAGGAGAAGGAGCCTGCCTGGCCGCTGCTGCAGGCTGCAGTGCAGGCTGCGAACACGTGGCCGCTGTGAGAGATGCAAACACAATCCCAGCCCGGACGAAAGGCAGCAAAAAAGAGAAGCAATGGTCTGAGTCACCCTCCCTTAAATACCCTATTTTGAAGGGTGAAACTGGCCAATAGGCAGTAGCGTCCATTGTTTTGGCCAATAGATTAAAAATCCTGCGCCCAGGGCTCGACCCTAACACTTTGAGGGACAGCATCAAAACACCTGACTTGTTCACCTGGCTTGATCATGTGGCACGGGGCTTCTTCATTCAAACTGCCACTGTTTGCTCAATCCTGCAAACTCCCGGACCTTGAAACAGAAGGAGGAGAGCCAGGAGTTTGAACCCATTTGGGCAGCGTTTATGCCCTACCAGGACAGTTATCCCATATAAAGTTCTTTGTGGTACTTAGCATAAGTAAGCATCAATAAGTAAATAGCAGAATCAGGGGCTAAAGTTGCTTGCCCAAAATTATAAAGCAAAGTCAGGGAGAGTGAGGAACAGAACCAAATACTGACTAAGCATGAAGTTTTATGTTTTAATTGCTGTAATAATTACTAGGCTTATTCAACATCTTCATCACAACTCACGTAGAAATGCAGTCACAGACAGCAATGCAGTCTTTCACACAACTCACGTAGAAATGCAGTCACAGATAGAAATGCAGTCACAGATAGAAATGCAGTCTTTCACACAGACACGCAGAGGTACAGTCATTTGAGTACTCCAGTGAAAGTTGCTCATAGATCTGTGTTTGAACAAATCAGACTTGCAAATAGAGAGCTATACTGGTATGTGTGCAGCTCACATTTGCAGATCTACTCAGTGGCTAAAATGGGTGAGTTGGCAGTGGAAAAGGCACGTTGCCACATTACACCACGAGCAATAGTGGTTCTAGAGGGAATTCACTGTATTCTTTCCTGAATCCGAAGAGAGTTCTTAGTGCAGATTGTAATAAAGGTGAACTTTTGTTACAGAAGTAGATAAATTCTTATAAAATCCGACTCTGTTCAAAGTCTTCTGCTTTGAAATTGGAATCACATTAGTTTCTTGGAGAGAAGCTCTGCAAAAGCTGAATAAAGGTCTTTTGAGTGACTTGATCCAAATCGGTGAAGTCAGTAGGAAGGCCTTTGGCTAACATGAAGTATGACTACTTTAAGATATTGGACCAATGATAATTTGACATCTGAGCACCACTCTGCAGAATTTTTCAGTTGGTTGTTTTGGTGCAGGCATTCTTTAGAATGGGCTTTACCTTGTTTTATTCAGTGAAGTTACAGAATTCACACTTTAGAAGTAGACTCCTCTTCCAAATACAGCCTTGGTCCTCAGAAGCTCTTATTTTCTGAAAGTGTTTTGTCTCCAATAGCTTTATGACACATAATGAACTTACAAGTGATATACTGCCTACAACCTTGCCTAACTAGGAAGCTGCCTACAATTTCACTGCTTTAATCATTTATTCTAGCTACTCATTGTTATTCAGCAAAGCTCTCAGGAAAGAATTGTGTTTTGTCTGTGCCAAATCATTAACGTAGAGGTGGGAGGAGAGGAAAGAATGTGGAACTGTTTGTTCCTGAAGACTGTCATGATATACTTAAATGTCTTCCAGCAATAGAATTGCCTATAATCTTAAAAGGAGTGGATTCTTGTCTTAAGAGTTGAAGACTGCTAGGGAAAACAGTCTGATATACACTCATGGGGTATAGTTGCAATGCAGCTAGGTACACATGTGTAAATCATACTGACACTAAGAACTGGCTCTTCTGAGATCTGCAAGGTGATAGTAAAGGACTGCATATCTGAATAAAACCTCAGCAGGTAATTTGCACACTACATTAGGCACTGTTAATTGTCCTCTTATGGTGATGCTAAATAGAATCACTTTGCATAGGACTGGGAGGAGACAGGTAGGTTTTGACTCCTCTCTGAGTAGACCATTGTAGATGGGCTGCTGCATCCCCTTTCCATTGCCTGTTCCCTGTGCTATTTACCTCAAGCCTATCTGCCCAACTTAAAATCTTATCACTGCCTAAGAAATCCTGATAGAACCTTTAAATATTCTTTGGAATGCTACTAACTGTGCCAGTGCACATGCTGCCTTTAAACTGTTAAATGGTTCATACTGTGGGTGTAGTATCACCAGTGTATCCAGTGCTCCATTTGGCACATCTTCCACTGAAATTAACTTAAACTGGGAAGAACAAGTCGTGCCCCAAAAAAGAGCAAGATACTGCATGGGCAACAGAGCTGAAGAAATTGATTCCCAGCAGGTGAAACTATTTTCTACAGCTAGACCTTTCTTGCATATGTGAATTCTCTGGCATCTGCTGGTATGTGAGCCCACACCATGTTTGTCTGAGGCATTTACAGGAACTGTCTTTTCTGCCCAGCTGTTGATTTTTCACGAGATTTATGAATCACAAAGCAGCATATTCTGCTGCTTGATATTATTAATAAAGAGGCAGAAAATAGTGAATGAGGATTTACAGAAATGGAAGCATTTTAAAATGAAACAGGCTTAGTCATGGAGTGTGCATATTAGCATGCAGAGAAGGAAAGAGGAAGTCATCAAGATATGATTTATGGGCAGATGGTGACAGTCATTTTGTTCTGAGAACTTCCTGCTTTCATCCATTAATACTATGACATTCTTTAGCCCTACATGTTGCATATAAACTCTCCTACTACTTAGTCTCTTTCCGATTTGTTTGCACATAATAGTGTAAATGTTGTAGTTCAGGAGCTGCATTCCGTTTGGTATTTTTTCATTTCTCTCTTACATATTTGCAGTCCTGGTTACAGTGATGTACACAAAGTGTTCTTTATACTATCAATGCAGGGTGTAAATGAGAGGAAATCTAGAACTGGTGTGAAATAAGTGATGTAGGAAAATCTCCAAGAGATTTGAAGAAGGGACTTGGTATTACGACTGGATGAGGAAGGGAAGGAGGGGGTTGAGGACAATCACAGAATGTCAGGGGCTGGGAAGGGACCTCTAAAGCTCATCCAGTCCAACCTCCCTGTCAGAGCAGGATCTCCTATACCAGATCACAACAGAGTGCACCCAGGTGGATTTTTAATATCTCCAGAGAGGGAGACTCCACAGTTTCTCTGGGCAGCCTGTTCCAGGGTCCTGTCACCCTCACAGGGAAAAATTCCTCTTCATGTTTAAATGAAACTTCCTATGCTTCAGCTTGCACCCATTGCCCCTTGTCCTGTCACTGGGCATCACCCAGCAGAGCCTGGCACTCACATTTACATCTTTATAAACACTGGTGAGGTCACAATGGAAAGCTAAGGTGGATTTGAGAGGGGAACAGGATTTGTCCAGAATAGGTGACTCCTAATAAATATTGAGAGAGGATTTTCTAATATTTTTTTTGTTTGTTTTCATCTCTAGTTGATCCAGATTTCGACAGTGAGAGAGCAGCAATTAACATGGTTTCAGGCAGCAATCTACTTGAAGCTCTGACCAATGCAGACATTATGGAAGAGGTAATGCAAGTATTCGTCTGTTGCTGTCATAAAATGCATCAAAATCATTTGCACTGTAGAGATAGGTAATATCCTGAGTCACTTTAAATATCAGCTTTTAGAAGGGGGGGAGCTGTATCATGGTCTATGAATGTACCCATTTTACACAGGGGCAAAAGTACTCAGTAACACAGTAAGTGTAATAAACCATTTAAACTGCCCAGGTCAGTGTAAGAAGTGGGAAGGAGAAAATCTGTCAACTATGAAGGGTGCTTTGTTATATTTTAGCAAGGGATGAGAAAGTAAACTTCACCAAGTTCATTGTGAGATAAAATCACTTACTGAGCATCAGCTACAACTTCTTGCATATCAGATGGTTGTGTCTTTGAATTTGCTCTGACTTTTCAGTTGAGAATTTAGGTATTAAGGCATTAATGAAATTCCCACTGCAGTCAAATGGCAACGCTTTTCCATGCTGCCTGGATCAGGCCATGTATGAAATAATAGCACAAATGGAATCCCTAAGTTTAGTTAACTGTCATTGTGCTTTGTCAAAAAGACACTGATTGAGCAGGATCTTTTTCAGATGTTATTTCCTCCACAGTGTTTTTATTTATCTCAGAATTTAAATCATTATTGAGCACATTGATTCCTGGCAAAATATTTTTGACTGGGAATCACAGAATCCTAGAATGGCCTAGGTTGGAAGGGCCCCTAGAGATTATCTACTCCAACCTCCCTGCTATGGTCAGGGACACCTCTCACCTAAACTCGGCTGCTCAAAGCCTTATTCAACCACCTGGTCTCACTCCAGTAGCTCTGTATCCTTATGACAGTGAGGATGCCAGAACTGGTCACAGTATTGGAGGTGGGGTCTCAGCAGAGCAGAGCCAAGGGGCAGAATTCCCTCTCCTGCCCTGCGGGCCACACTCCTCTGGCTGCATCTCAGCACACAGCTGCCTTCTGGACTGCAGGAGGGCACTGCCAGCTCATGGTGTCCTCACTGCCACTGCCCATGTTGCTAAAAAAGATGTTAAGAACAAACCAAGAACTATTTTTCAGCTCTTAGTAACTTTGAAGCTTCCACATTTTTATGACAAGTGTTCTATAGACAATTACATGGGAAATGTGCCAGTGTAGTCTCCAGGCTATATGGTTATTTGTTCCATGCTAGTTTCATGGATCCTTTCCTGAATGGCAGGTACTAATATTTCTCATTTATGTTAAATGTTAAGTATGTTGACTATTTTAATATTTCTCATTTATATTAAACAGTTTCATTGTGTGGCATTGTTTTTTTCTTCCTCTTGCTTCCAGCTGCTAAGTTCACTGTTGAGTAATACAGGTATTATCAACACAGTGTTATATATTTCCAGGTTAACTAAGTTTCAAACATTGATTCTTGAAAAAAAAGCCAACACATTCTGAGCCCCTAAAAGTGCATTTACATCACCTGGAGCCCACTTCTTCATTTCAAAGGGTGCTTTTTCTTCTTTCATTGGGTAGGAAGATTCATGACTGAGCTAAGCACTACACAAAAATCTTGCAGATCAAAGAGGGTTTGTGCTATTGTGAAAGACCTTTTGTGTCAGATACAGGAGGTTGGGAATAATTGAGCCATGCTAGTCATACATGTATCATAAATGCTCAGATGCTTAAAAAATTCAAGAACAGGGGAAGAAAAAGCTGCCCAAGACACTTCATTAAAAGAAATATTGTGCTAATTGTGCTAATGTTTAATGAATCATAAAATTGACTAAGTTGTTTCTCCTGGTTTAGGGGAGAAGACCTAAGCGTCTCTTTCTCACCTCCAGAGTGAGCCATCATTTGGTGCCACAGGATAATTTGTAAGCTTGCTGTAGTATGAGCCACAAGAGGTGTATGTGATGTCTGTTTGGGAAATGGGTAGGGCCATGTCTATCTGTTCAGAGTCCTCATTAAAAGGACATAGACTTCTCATGGTGTTCTCACAATGTGGCACTTGTGAAGCAGTGAAAATGATCTGAAGATATGAAGGAGAATTCTTACTGCTGATGTGATGTGAACTGTGTTTGTTTAGTGCTCAGTAAAGAACAACAGCCATAGAACTTTGTCTAGAATCAGAACTTTTTCATATGGATATGTGCCCTAACTACTTGATTATTAGATGATGTTACTCTTTGTATGGTAGTTTTGGGTGAGTGAATCCTTGTAATAACTTTGGGAAGAGTGTTGAAGTGTCTTCATGAAGAAAAATGCCCTCCTGGCCAAAAGGGCACATTGCAAAGGAAGGCCTTAATGAACTTGAGCAAAAGTGATCTCAGAATGATGACTGGAGTCTCAGCATAAGGACACAGAGCTATGGGAGAGAGTCCAGAGAAGGCCACAGAGGTGATCCAAGGCTGCTGCACCTCTGCTGTGAGGATAGGGTGAGGGAGCTGGGGGTGTGCAGCCTGGAGAAGAGAATACTCCAGGGGGACCTTAGAGCTGCCTTCTAATAGCTGAAGGGATCCTACAGGAAAGCTGCAGAGGGACTTTTCATGAGGGTATCCAGAGACAGGCCAAGGGGGAATGGTTTGAAATTGAGGCAGAGCAGAGTTAGGCTGGAGCTGAGGAAGAAGTTCCTCAGGGTGAGAGTGGTGAGACTGGCACAGGCTGCCCAGGAAGGCTGTGGCTGCCTCCTGCCTGGGGGTGTTGAAGGTCAGGTTGGATGAGTCCTTGAGCAGCAGAGTCTAATTGAGAGGTGTCCCTGCCCATGGTGGGGAGGTTGGAGTAGATTATCTCTAAGGCCCCTTCCAACCTGAGCCTCTGTAGGATTCTGTGGCTTTCAGGTCATCCAGTGTTATTGTTAAGCTATGTTATATAAAAGGTGAAAATCTTGGAGTTTTACATGGAGGTCTCTTCTGTCAATAGTGGATGATGCTAAGGAGTTCTGTGAAGGTTTGTTCCATCACATTCCTCAGCAGAGGTTGGTTGGAAGAATTCTTAGCCTTTTGTTTCTGAAAAGGCACAAATGCAAGGCACATCAACTAAGTGCATATGTGGAGTGGGGCCAAATGGACAATTTGGCCTAAAGCTGTCACTGATTTATTCCCACAGCAGAACCAATGGAAATAATTGCAAGGGGGAAAGTTCTGAAAAAAACTAGGAGGCATTATCTGTCTCCCTTACCAGGAAAGAATAATTCATGTATTTGTGTAGCTTAAGGTTGCTCAAGAAAAGAATAGCATCTTCCTTTGTTATGACCTTGGGGATCATTTTTATGTGGAAGAGAATTCTTTCTGGGATTCTTTTTTGTTTAAGGATAGACTTTGCTCTTCAGCATTGACATTATACATCTTTTCTTTGCAGTTTTGTGTCTTGCCTGAATATGGAAGCTCCTGCAAAGCTTAAAATAATCTAAGTGGTTAGTGATACATTGTTCAGATATACAAAGTGATTCCTAGATGGACCTTTTATTGTGACTGCTAAGTCCCTAGGCCTTCAGAGGCTCTTACTGTTGTGTCTTAGTGTTGAATTGAATGAGGATTTGGTATTCAAAATTCCTGAGGCTTATGGGAACATGAATTTTGGGGATTGTGAGTTGGGGGAAGAGCACCACTGGTCAAAAGGAAATGTATTTCAGAGTGTACCAGCCATTTCTGTGTCCTCAACAAAGTATCTGGAGAGTACAGTGTCACAGAGTTGTCTCTCTGCAGGACTGAAGAGATTAGATCCACAATTTGATAGGAAGGCAGATAGCAGAGCCATCCTTAGAGCTTCTGTTTTAGCAGCCAGAAGGTTCCAAGAGAGATTACAAATACTCAGAGAAAGTAATAAAGTTAAGTATTAGGTTTGAATCATTTGCACTTCAAGAAGCAGTCTTTACCTTTGACTTTTTTATTGTTCTTTTATCCTGTTATGGTGTCGTGAATAATACATAAGAGCAAGGATTGTTTCTTCAGGAGGCTGTGCTTATTGTCACTGGCCAGTCAATACCTCTTCTTTCCTAGCATGCACTTGCTAGCTCACCATTCCTTCTCCCCGCTTCAGCTTTCCTTTTCTTCCTTCCATTTATTTTTCAACCACCTGTCTTTCTTTGCTTCTCCCACTACTTGCAACTTCCTTCCCATCTCCTTCCTTTCTTTTAATGTGGAAGATTAGAAGGATTTCAGGAGTTTTCTCATTCAAACTGATAGTTATAGCATAGTAGTTAACTGGTATATATGTCATATTTTTGCTTCTAAATACTGATTAAGACATTGATTTGAGATCATACCTGGTAATGAAAAATATGGAATCTTTCTTTTTGGGGAATTAAAATTTTTTAAAACCCTGTAAATATTATCAGAATAATTTTAATTTGAAGAAGCCAGACTGGGTGCCTTATGCAATGTGTTGTGTTTTCTTCCTGTGAAGGGAATTAATAACATCTCATTTCACCTGGGCCACAGAGTTTAAATAGTTAGCAGAGGTGTATTTAATACTGACTTCTTGTAAAAATGCAGTTTGCATCCTTTGCTCAGAATGACACAATGAAAATCTTCCACATGAACCTAAAGAAAAGCTTTTTCACTCTTCAGGTGGCAGAGCCCTGGAGCAGGCTGCCCAGACAGGCTGTGGAGTCTCTTTCTCTGGAGACTTTCAAAACTCAGATGGATATGCTCCTGTGTGACCTGTCCTAGCTGATTCTGCTCTGGCAGGGGGGTTGAATTGGATGAGTTTTCAAGGTCCATTCCAACCCTTGACATTCTGTGGTTCTGTAATTCTTTATCTCACATCCTGTAGCCCCAAATAATCCCAACTCAAACAAAAAAAAAATTGCACATAGCTGAACTTGCAGTTTAGAAACACTTGACAGGCAGAGCTGACAACTTAGGAAACATATTTAAACTGTGAAACAGAGCTGAGGACAAAAACACTCAACAGATTGGTTTTAGTTTTGTTTACAGAGTTAATGTTGTAAACTTTATATAGAGTGTAGTATTTAAGAGTATGGGCCAGTACTAAGAACATTATATATATCTGCCTCCGTACTATTTTTTCTGTACTTACATTAGAATTCCTTGGAGCTCCTTAGAAATCTGATAAAGAAAATACTACTTTCTTTGACTGCTTATGCAAGTGACCAAAGTCCTTTTATGATAGGTTTGAGTAATGCCATCAGGATCATTGTGTGACAGTAATCAGTATATGACAGATCCACGGAATGGTCACACATAGATGGAGCACGTTTAACGTTTCCAGTCAGTTACCTTTTCCCTTCCTGTGTGGTATGAGGTGTGTGTTGGAAAAGCATTACACTGTCCTGTGTTCATATTCCCATAACTGGGTAATGCAGAACCATAGAACCATGGAATGGTTTGTGTTAGAAGGCACCGCCAAAGCTCATCCAGTCCAACTCCCTGCAGTCAGCAGGGACATCTTTCACTAGATCAGGTTGCTCAGAGCTTTGGCAAGCCTGACCTTGAGTATCTCCAGGGATGGGGCCTCAACAGCCTCCCTGGGCAACCTGTTGCAGTGTTCCATCACCCTCATGGTGCAGGGCTTGTTCCTAACATCCAATCTAAATCTCTCAATTCAAAGCATTGCCTTTTGTCCTATCACTGCAGGCCTTTGGAGACAGTTCCTTCTGCAGCCTTCTTGTAGCCCTCTTCAGGTGTTGCAAGGCCACTATTAGCTCTGCCTAGAATCTTCTCTTCTCCAGTCCAAGCAGCCCCAGCTCCCTCTACTTGTCCACATAGTGGAGTTGCTTCAGCCTCTTGATCATTTTTGGTGGCCCTGCCCTGGACTCAGCAGGTCCATGTCCTTAATGATATGCTCACTTTTTATCCTAAACATAGACTCCTTTTATATGAAGCTAATGTTATTATAATACATTAGAAAATATTATCTCGACAAAAATAAAAGTGAAGCAATCCATAGTTTTAAATATCAATTATGTTTATAGTATTTCAATTTTTTAAAAAAATAATTTATCTTCAAAATATTTGACACAAACCAACTTTGCTAATGTGTTGCTCTTCTCTTGAAAGAGTGGTTTTCAATTCTTTGAAGTAGCTCTCTGGCTTGGGCATGGATCTCTTGCCAAGTGCAGTGACCATTTGACTGTGAAGAAAAGATGAAGAAGCATTTGTTAGCTATTTTGTAAAAAGATAAAGAAAAAAGTGCCTGTAATTATTTGAAAGAAATTGAAGGAAAATATAGTTAAGATGGAAATGTTCTTTGGTGTATCAGTCACTGTTTTTCAGGTGAAACAGATGTCATCAGAGGCACAGACACAGAGCTGTTGGAGTGAGTCCAGATGAGGCCACAAAGGTGATGCAAGGGCTGGAGCACCTCTGCTGTGAGGACAGGCTGAGGGAGCTGGGAGTGTGCAGCCTGGAGAAGGGAAGACTGAAGAGACCTTAGAGATGCCTTCCTATCCCTGAAGGGATCCTCCAGGAAAGCTGCAGAGGGATTTTTGCTGAGGGTGTCTAGAGAGGACAAGGGAGAATGGTTCAAAGTTGAGGCAGAGCAGGGTTAGACTGGAGCTGAGGAAGAAGTTCTTCGGTAGGGCGGTGGTGAGACTTTGGCACAGGCTGCCCAGGGAGGCTGTGGCTGCCTCACTAGGGTTGTTTGAGGCCAGGCTGGATGAGGTCTTGATCAGCTGAGTCTGGTTGAGAGGTGTCCCTGCCTATGGTGGGGAGGTTAGACTAGGTCATCTCTAAGGTGCCTTCCAACCTGAGCCATTGTAGATTTTGATGTGTTGTAAATAGTTTCTAAACAGGCACAGGCTTTTGGTGTTAAATTAAAATTAAATGTGTTTTCTAAAAGCCTGTGGTGATGCATTGATCTTGAAATGGATGTAGGCTGAAAGATTTTGTGTCAGTGAAACGCTGTAGTGCTCTACCACAAAGTGATAGAGCTGCAATCAGCATGGAAACAGCTTGGATAAGAAGCAGGTCTGTAGCAGAGCAAGCTGGAGGAAACAGCCTACTTACCCTGGCCACAAATGTCTCCATTCTTTTGAAACAGTCTTTCACTATGGATTCGTGGATAATGTTAAGTCTGGACTTCAGCTGTTATTATAAGGAAGAAGGAACAAAACTTAGTTTGAGCTATGACAAGTGAAAGTTCAGCATGACTCAGTAAAGCATAACCTTTTAATCATAGTCATGACTGAGAGCATTGCCATGCTCCTGTCCTATGCCAGCTTGTAAAAGGCAGTGCTAGGCCTGCAAAGAGACAAGGAGATGAACACAGCAATGCTCAAAGCACAGTGAGGGGCCTGGGGATTTTTTGTTCTGTGCCATTACTGGTTTGGTTATTTTCTGTGTAGGAAAGAAAACTGAGATCAGAATAACCAGGGGATAGGGTTAGAGTTTAGGGTTATGATTTAGGGAGTTTTCTTGGGGATTAGGGGCTAGGGGTAGGATGTACATTTGTATGCCCAGCTTTGTTCTGCAGGCTTTAGTTGAAAGGCAACTGAGGCTTTGTCCTCTGCAGGTATTTCTTAAGGAGACCCCAACTGAGTTTGCTATTTGCACACATTGAAGAAGTATAGTCAGCTGAAATAGGCAGAATGCAGATGATACTTGGAATAGTGACTATTTCATAGTAAAACTAGTGCACTCTTTAAGGAGGAACAAGTTACATACTGGCTTAGCCACATTTTTAGGAATCACATCTCCTAATAAGCCCAGAAATACATATATACATATATATGTATATGCATTTAAAAACCAGTGAATGTGCTGGAAGATGCCTGCTATTACTTGCATACAGATGGTTTAGATGCCATTGTTTTAAGAGACAGTCTATACATTTTTAATAGCAGCTTCAGAAGATATATTATCAGTTTTATTCACCATCAATATCTGTCCTGAATATCAACCAGTGTAAATAAAACAAGGCTACTTACACAAGTCTTGAGCTGAGCATGAGCTTCATACATTCCTCTTAGAAAAGCATTCTTATTTAGCAAAGGAGTGTCTGCTCTCTTGAAAAACTCAGCCATTTCGTGCACCATGTGAGCAGTGGCTGCAGCATCATATTGAACCTGGCATGCAAAGAACAAACACAGGCACGTTTGGCTTTGGAAGTTTGCACTGAAGTTTCAGCTACTGGTGCATTTTTCAACACCTTCAGTTCAGTTATAAGTTCTTAAGACTAATTTCAGCACTCTCTTGTGCTCTTCTAGAGCTGTTAATACAAAAAAATATAGTCCATAATATGCATTGCCATTGTGGTATTTATTTGAAAGCCAGGAATTGCCATCTGCAATTTCCAGTTGCAGCTTTTGCTTTCCTAAGGTGCCCTTCTATTTTGCAATGCAAATGGATCTTGAATTTTTTGAACTGCATTGGTATTCGTGGGTAAACTCCGTGTAGGAGAAATGGTCAGTAAGAAGCCAAGAGTCAAAAGCAGGTCTTTAGAATTCAGCTCCCACAGAGCAGAGTGAGCGCCAGCACAGCCCGGATGCGATGGAGAGGAGCTCCCTCTGTCTTCCCCAAGCTGGAAATACAGGAGAGGCTGAGCATGCCCTCGGCCTCTTCAGTTCCCTGGCTGCATCTTCCAAGCTTCGTTAAGGAAATGGTCTGGAAGTGAGCTGGAGGAATTGCTTCCGTGCAGGAGCACTCTCAGCCAAGTGCCATTTTATTTTGCGGCATTGCAGACCTGGACTGAAAGTGAACTGTGCACATAAAATACATACGTAAGTGCTGAGTAGTACATAAAATTACCCCTACACTACTTTTATGGGGTCTGCCTGTGACTGAAAGTGCAGTCAGCATGTTGTTCTGGTAGTTTGCAGGCTCCCAGGCTCATTCAACTGATATTCCTCTCAAAACATAGGGCTACAAAAAAGCAGAAAGCATCTAACAATATGACATGTTACAAGGCTGTAATTCAGCCTGTCATCATCCTCATGTAAAAGTCTGCGTGAGGAAGAGCTGTTACAATGAGATAATGTAGTCATGTAATATCTTTTTCTACTTACTGCTTTTAGCATCTGCTCAGGGAAACACAAATCTTCATTGCTGACTTCCTGGCACACCAAAGAGAAGCCTCTTTTGTTCTTAAGGAAAACATCAGCATAGAAAATTTAAGCATGTGCAAAATCAACTTTGTTATGGAAATAATTGATAGAAGAGTTCACTTCCTAGCTGGTCTTTTAACAGCAAAGTGCATGAACAACTGCATCAAAGGACACTATCTCATAAGGTTATGTGAAGATGTTTCATCTGCTTTTGTATTCTCAAGCCTATCTAAAATGCATGAACCAGCTGCCTGTTACCTGCTCCAGGGAGCTCAGTCTGTATGGTGTTGAGAAAAGGGCAGGCCACAAAAGAAGCCAAACTGGGAAAGGAAACATGCTCCTCATAGAGCTGATTTCCACACACACCTTCAGAGTGTTTGTATCACAGCTTTGTGGCTGTGGATGCCCTTTTTTTTTTTTGAGTGGGATTATGTCATGGTAAACTGAAGTGTGGCACTGTGGTTAGAGTTGATGCCAGTTGGCAGGTGTTCTAGATGACTGTGTACTCCAAAATATTTGACTGCTATGTAGGGGATGTGGTCCTCTTCCTGAGAGGATACACAAGTGAGTTACAGTTAAAAATCAAAGGGTTTTGGTTGTTGGTAGAGAAGAGATATCTGGCTTGGAATTTGTTTAATAATGGAAAAAAGAAAAGTAATCTGGCAAGTACAGTTCAGAGAGTCAAGCACAGAGTCACAAAGCTTCTACAGGCAGTGGAACTTTGAGGCCAGGCTGAGGGAACTGGGGCTGGGAGGCAGGAGCAGAGGAGCCTGAGGGCTGCCCTCATTCCTGGTGATAAAGATGTGCAGGGCAGAGAGGGGAGGACAGAGCCAGGCTCTGCTCAAGGATGGCCAAAGACAGGACATTGGCACTGAGGGCAAGCTGGAGCAGAGGAGCTGCCATAGAAAGATAAGGAAAAACATTTTCCCTGTGAGGGTGGGAGAGCTCTGGAACAGGCTGCCCAGAGAGACTGTGGAGTCTCCTTCTCTAGAGACATCCCAAACCCACCTGGATGTGTTCCTGGGTGCTCCTGCTCTGGAAGCAGGGTTGGACTGGATGAACTTTTGAGGTCCTTTCCAACCCCTAACATTCTGTGATTCTGTGAATTATTATGCATTTGAGAACTGCCTACACCTGAAGTAAGGAAAGATGAGAAATTCCTTCAGTGAGAGTATTTTACACATGGACTTACCAGTTTCTCAATCTCCTTTAAAAGTTCACTCCACTGCACGCTGGTGAAGCACTGGTGGCTGTTGCTTTGGTGGTTGCCACCAGAAGTAGCAGTAAGGCTGGCAGTTAAGAGGAAGAAGCAGCTCCAGGTGCAATCCATTGTCTAGTTGTGGAACAATCAGAAGGCAGAAGGCTGACTAGGAGCAGGATGCTTCTGCAGTTCATAAAGTCACACAATGCTTATTTTCCCACTGCTTCTGTGTGGACAAGCACATACTAGAAAGCTGGCATCATTTGCTATAGTAATTTCAACTAAGTATAAATTATTACTTACTAAATAATGAATTTGAAAGAAATTATTTTTTCCCCAGCAGTTTTGTGTAGTGATACCTGCAAGCTTCTTACCTCCAACTGATGACATGATTTAAAACAATTTCTTTCCAAATGCCAGGTTCTGTTTTAGTCAGATTCTGTTTTCATAAAACTCATTTGGCATTACAGTAATAAATTAAAAAGGAAACAAGTAAATTAACCTAGAAAATGAGCAATAAAATCAAAGAAGCCTACCTCGTGGATAATGTCTATGTCCTGGCTGTGCAGTGCTGTAGGGCTCCTGGGGTACCATTCTGTCAGCTCTCTCAGTCCCTTTTAAATGCTCCTCTCCCACTTTTACAAATCCCTGACTACCTCCTCTCAGCAGATGATGCAGAGTGAAACTTCTTTCTTTCATCATTCCATCACTTCAGGTGTGCTGATTTCCAGGCAACAGGGAGCATGCTATAAAGTTTTCTTTTAAACAGAGTGCAGCTGGATGGCTGAAGTCTGTAGAGCAGAAGGTCAATGCTCATTTTGCTGTATTTTACAACTTTATAGTTTGTAAATATTCACATACAAGTGATAAAATATAAGCCAAGCTGTTCTTCACAAGCAAACTTCTGCAGCTACAGTCTGCCTGTAGAATTTCATCTGACATACTCCATGCATGAACCAGTGTGTGGCCAAGAAGGCCAACAGCATCCTGGTCTGTAGCAGCAGTAGTGTGACCAGCAGGACCAGAGAAGTGATTGTCCTCCTCTCCTCAGCACTGGGGAGGCCACACCTTGAGTATTTGATTCAGTTTTGGGCCCCTCACCACAAGGAGGACATTGAGGGGCTGGAGTGGGTCCAGAGAAGGGCAATAAAGCTGAAAAAAGGTCTAGAGAATGGGGCTGGTGTCAGAGCTGAGGGATCTGGGGTTGTTTATTCTGGAGGAAAGGAGGCTGGGCAGAGACCTCATTACTCTCTACAAGAACCTGAGAGGAGGCTGGAGCCAGGTAGAGACTGGTTCCTTCTCCCAAGTAACAAGTGACAGGGTGAGAGGAAATGGCCTCGAGTTGCTCCAGGGGAGATTTAGATTGGATATCAGAAGAAGCTTCTTGACTGAAAGAGTTCTCAAACACTGAAATAGGCTGCCCAGGGAGGTGATTGAATCCCCAGCCCTGAAGGTGTTTAAAAAGTTGAGGACATGGCTTAGCACCAGACTCTGTAGACTTAGAGGATGCTTGGACTTGGTGATCCTGATATTTTTTTTCCAACTGAAATGATTCATTGTGATTTATACTTCTGTAAGTAATATTGAACGTAACAATAAAGCCATTTAACTGTAGTCATTCCATGGGAACACTTGACTTTATAGTGCTGGAAGTATTATACTTACTTCCAGATGTAAAATACAACCTCAAATTCACACATGTGTATGTATGTATGTGTCACACATGCACATCCTACTTCCTCACGTTACAGCAAATTCTAGGAAGTAATCAGCTTCATTTATCATGGACTGTGAGTTGGAGGAATTGAAGAGAACTTCCAAGAGAGCTAATCCATACCAAAGTAAATAATAATAATAATAATAATAATAATAATAATAATAATATGGTGGTGGTGGTGATGATGATGATCCAAGGGCTGGAGCACCTGTGCTGTGAGGATAGGCTGAGGGAACTGGAGTTGTTCAGCTTGGAGAAGAGAAGACTTGGGATACCTTATAGCTGCCTTCCAATCCCTGAAGGGATCCTGCAGGAAGGCTGCAGAGGGACTTTTCCTGAGGGTGTCTAGAGACAGGACAGTTGTTAAGCACTGCATTACTTGCAGACAAAAAAGGATTTCAGATTTTGGAAGAATTTTCTAACTGGAGTACTGATAAAAGATATTTTATATTAACATACAAGCTTTATGAGCTGATGGGAAGTATGATGTAATTGAGTGTGTGCCAGAGCTGGAGGCTGGTTTTAGGTTTAGAAGTGCCTTCCTATTCTTTTTATAAGGTGTGTACTAAGAGTAAACATCCTTCAGAATCTTTCAACTCAGCCAGGTTTACCTGAAAGCCAGAAAGTGACAGTAAAAGAAGAGCTGCCTCTGTTTCACAGGTGCTTGCAACCACATCCTTTCCTAGTAAAATCCTTACACAAACTGTCAGGTTAGGGCAATGTTCTCATTGGGCATGAATCCTGTTTGAGAAAGTTTAATCCTTGGTGCTTTCAGTATCATTTCCTTCAGCAGCATTCAACGCTCACTGCTTTCTCTTTCTGCACTTCTGCTCCCTTTTTAATGTGTAGAATTCTTCATGCAGTGATCAAGCTCAGATCTTCCCGAGCTGACTTTTGAAAGAACTTCTTGGCATATTTCATCTCTCTGCCCACATTGTAACACAAAGCAGTTTGATTTCTGCATTCTGGCATCCAGACCGAGGCCCTAGCAAGAGGCCTGGCTTCCTGCAAGGGCTGCTGGCACTTTCTGTTTACAAAAAGAAATGACCAGTTTGAAAATCTAACCCTGCCACTTTTCTTAAAGCTTGCCTTGACCTCAGCCTCTTCCTGCAAATGAAAAGTGCATTACTGTAAGCCCTGCTAGCATTTGATTCATATTAATTAACTCAATCCTGTCAGAAAATAGTACCAAAATGTTTTCCAAAAGCCTGTTAATTAGCTGTGCAGTTCAGATGTTCAGTGGAGTGTGACAGGTCCAAAAACTTAGAGTTAGAAGCTGTTCAATTGCCATCCTATTCCATAGGGTTTCTCACTTGTTTAAGAGGTAAATGCAGTTAAAACATTCATAGACTCATAGATTCATAGAATGGTTTAGGTTGGAAAGGAGCTCAAAGCTCAGCCAGTTCCAACCCCCCTGTGCCATAGGCAGGGACACCTCCCACTAGAACAGGTCACTCAACGCTTCATCCTACCTGGTCCTGAACAGGTCCAGGGAGTGAGCAGCCACAGCCTCCCTGGGCAACCTGTGCCAGTGTCTCACCATCCTCACTGCAAACAACTTCCTCCCAACATCCACTTTCTATCTCCCCTCTGCCAGTTTAAACCCATTCCTCCTCATCCCGTCATTACCAGACCTGAATAACCACTCCCCAGCCCTCCTGTAGCCCCCTTCAGATTCTGGAAGGCCAATCCAAGGTCTCCTGGCAGCCTTCTTTTCTCCAGGCTACAGAGCCCCAACTCTCTCAGCCTGTCCTAATAGCAGAGCTGCTGCAGCCCTCTGAGCATCTTTCTGGATTTAACCATGGGCTTCAGTGTTGAAAATATAACTGACAGTTATGACAAGATCCCTCAGAAGCCTGCACTGCCATACAGGTGTATGAAAATGCTGGGAGAGAACAATTTCCATCAGGAAACCTCATCTTTTCTAAGTGGCAGATCACAGAATCCTCAAATGGCTTAGGTTGGACACTATTACAGAGTGTCTTGAAAGCCCTCTCCAGCCTTCTTACAAAGTAGACACCACACTTCAGCAACTTGCAGAAGGTTTGAAAGCCCACCTCTGTTTGAGTTTTGGTTTGTCATTCCAGTTAATGAGCTCAGCAATGGTTTCTACACTGCAGTCTGCCAGTTCCTGATTAAGTTGATTTAAAAAAAAATAACTGAATTCTGTTAGTGGATTTCCTGACAGTAAGGAGAACTTCTCTGATGATGACTTAACAGTGAGACTTGGGGAATTTCACAACTATGCCAGACTTGATGACTCTGCCTTTACCTAAAGTTTCACACATTTACTTTCCTTTCCTCTACAGGGTCTGCTGGAGAAGGTCCAGTGGAGGGCTGTGAGGATGCTGAGGGGACTGGAGCACTGCCTGGGGAGGAGGAACTGAGGGACTTGGGGCTGCTTAGTCTGCAGAAGAGAAGGCCGAGAGGGGATTTAATTAATGTTTCTAAATCTCTGAGGGCTGGAGGTCAGGAAGAGGGGGGAGCACAGGCTCTGCTCACTGCTCCCTGGGATAGGACAAGGAGCAATGGATGGAAGCTGCAGCACAGGAGGTTGCAGCTCAACACAAGAGGCAACTTCTTGCCTGTGTTGGTCCCAGAGCACTGGCACAGGCTGCCCAGAGAGGTTGTGGAGTCTCCTGTGGAGCCTTTGCAGGCCTGTCTGGATGTGTTGCTGTGTGCCCTGAGCTAGATTGTCTGGTCCTGCTGTGGCAGGGGGATTGGACTGGATGAGCTCTTTGTGTCCCTTCCCACCCCTGACATCCTATGAGCCTGTGATCCTTCCAGTGTACCCTTGGCTGTTTTATTGTTGTATGCTACGTTCAGTAGGCTGGACTGGGCTTAATGGCCTAGAAAGGATTCATGACCACAGAAGTTAGGGTCCTTCTGAAAAGTAACTGGAGACTTTTCAAATGTCAGCAGAAGGACTCTGTACATTTTAGAGCTTCAGTGACATCTTACTCTGGAGACTAAAAGGTAAGCTGTGCTCTCATAGTGAGCACATAGCTAATTAGTTTTAACCAGAAGGAGTTGTTAGAGGTTGAATTCCTAAACATACTAAAATTAACTCATGTGCTGTATCTTTGTTACAACATGAATCAAGTAATAGAAATGAATCTGTAGAACCCAAACAAATGATTCTAAGAAGTGGAAATCTACACTAGGGAAGTTTAGGAGGGGCTATTCTTGGTTAACTCTGGTCTCATTCTGTCAAAGGATGAGCAAAGAAGCACTCAGCTATGGTCTTGGAATGCAGTATTTAACTCCGGTGCACTGATCCTTGCCCCCAGCGTGATATTCTCTGCAAACCTGCTGGGAGCATATTCGCTTCTGTTGCTCAGGTCATTAAAAGAGACATGGGAAGCACTGATCCCAGCACAGAATGCTCAGGATGCTTTTGGGAAGTCTCAGGCTGTTGCCCTGTCTGCTGTTGGCTGCAACCTTTTGAGGCTGCCTGGCCAATTTACAACTCATCCTCCAGCCCGTGCATCAGAGCTGTATTTCACCTACTGAACTAAGGACAACCTTGAAACACCATGTCAGAAGCCTTGCTAAGGTATAAAAATCACTTGAATGAGTTACAAAACCATGGAGAAGCAGTTTTTAGTCCATGATTGGGAACCTGCAAGCCCAACGGTGTAATCAGAGAGAAATACAGAATCTGAAGTCAGACACTTTGAATGTGACTAGTCAGAGTCTGAAACTATCACATGGTCCTGGTGCTCTTTGCCATTTGAGTGCCCTAGATAAATGGGAATAGAGCTACAAAGGCTCAGCACAACATTCCTGATGATTCATCTTCATACTTGTCTCATCTTGCAGCTCCCAGTATTTATTCTGTTGTACCCTCTCGTGTGACCACTGTTTTCCTTTCTCTCAATATGCTAAAGGTGGAATAGATATTCCAGGTGAGGATTCAGAAGTTTCAGTCAGGAAATAATTTTCTTTTATATTTGGATGTGGCGGATTAGAGCTTGAATCTCACCATGCTGGGATACTCCTGTATTTAATGAATTAAAAACACATCAATGTCCTATGTGCTTCAGTAAAGGTCCTCAGATTAACTAGGACTACAAGACTGAGTTTGCAAGCAGAAGCTTTACCATGCCTATTCTGTACTTCAAGTGGAGACATTTTCCATGGAACTTCTGCTCCTGTTTCTCTTAGGCTCTGTTCAGACACCTCAGAGTAATTACTTGCTATTACCTCTTAATGTTTGTGTGCCCTAACCCTGTTGGAACAAGAAGCAAATCAGTGCTGGGATGAAGCAATAGCCTTTCCCTCCCTGCTTCTGTGCTCTTCTTCCCTGATTGAAGAAAATCATAGACTCACAGAATCACAGAAGGGTCTGGGTTGGAAGGGACCTCCAAAGGTCATCTAGTCCAAGCCCCCTCTGCAGTGGATTCATAGAATGCTTTTGGTTGGACAGGACCTTAAAGATCATCTAGTTCCAAACTCCCTGCCATGGGCAGGGACACCTCTCAACTAGAATGCTCAAGGCCTCACCATCCTGGTTTTGAACACCTCCAGGGAGGGGGCATCTACAGCCTCCCTGGGCAACCTGTTCCAGTGTCTCACTACCCTCCCTGGAAAGAATTTCTTTCTCATCTCCAGTCTAAATCTCCCCTCCTCAAGCTTCAGTCCATTCTATCTCCTATTATCACTCCAAGCCCTTGTAAAAAGTCCCTCCCCAGCTCTCCTGTAGCACCCCTCAGGTACTGGAAGGCCACTAGGAGCTCTCCCTGCCCTACATAGCTGTAAATGCACATTTGCAACCAGTAGTCGATAAGAAGGATCAAACAGATTTTAATCTAAGGTGATATTAAAGCGTAGTTTTCCCTGATTTTTTTGGTGTCCGTTTTGTTTCCAGCCTGGAATAATGTGAAATTCCAGCAGAGGGACCCCTCACACCATGCCATGCACATTGCTCCGACCAGTCTTTTGTTGCTGGATGAGTGTTTTGTTCTCACAGAAAGGTGACCTAGAACCTAAAGTGTAAAATACTGAACTTCGGTTTTGTATTTAACTTGTAAAAGAGGTTTTCGAGCTTCTGTCCTTGGCTTAGGAAAAATCGAAAATATCAGAGAACCACAAAGGCTGTTTTGCTGGGGAAATAGAATTTATGGCACCAAAAAGACCCCAAAACTCTAGGAAAAGCTGTCATTTCTATAAGTGAAATATGAAAACTGTTTCTTTAGCTACCCATCGGTCGGATCCATTTGTTTTGGTTTGGGTTGGTTTGATTTGTCTTTTTAAAATATTTTAATGCTTAAAATCTGCAACTTAGATTATAAGTGTCAGTTTCCAGAGAAGCCCTTAAGAGCTAGGTAAGAACAAAGAAAGGAGTGTGAACTAGGAAATAAATGTTAATGCATTGTGTACAGAATTGTGTGAGAATAAAGCAGGGGGAGGATTGCTGAGGCCATCTGCTCCATCCCACAGCCCCAGCTCAGGCTNGAATAAAGGGGGAGAATCACCTCCCTTGCCCTGCTGGTAATGCCTCTCTTAATGCAGCCCAGGACACGGTTGGCTGTCTGAGCCGCGTGTGCACACTGCAGGCTCATGTTGAGCTTCTCATCCACCCAGACCCCCAGGTCCTTTTCCTCAGAGCTGCTCTCCAGCCACTCACCACCCAGCCTGTATTTGTGCTTGGGATTGCAGCGACCCAGGTGCAGGACCTTACACTTGGCCTTGTTAAATTTCATGAGGTTAGCCTGGGCCCACCTCTCCAGCCTGTCCAGGTCTCTCTGGATGGCATCCCTGCCCTCCAGCGAGTCAACTGTGCCACACAGCTTGGTGTCATCTGCAAACTTGCTGAGGGTGCACTGATTCCTCTGTCCATGTCGCTGTCTTTTTAAAATATTTTAATGCTTAAAATCTGCAACTTAGATTATAAGTGTCAGTTTCCAGAGAAGCCCTTAAGAGCTAGGTAAGAACAAAGAAAGGAGTGTGAACTAGGAAATAAATGTTAATGCATTGTGTACAGAATTGTGTGAGAATAAAGCAGGGGGAGGATTGCTGAGGCCATCTGCTCCATCCCACAGCCCCAGCTCAGGCTCCACTCCATTTGAATTATTTGCTCCGAGTACCTGTGTGATCTTGTAATTAAAAAGCTCAAAGTTTTTCTACAATCTCCACATATAATCTGTTCCAATCTCAACTATTCTTTTTATATGAAAGTTCCTCCTACATTCTGAAGCAAATCTCCCTTAATTCAGTTTTAAATACACTATAATAGCCCTCAAGCCTCTTACTCTGTTGCTGAATTAGTGCTGCTCTTTAGATGGTGGATGTGAAAGTATCCACACAAGCTGTGAAAGGAAGGCTTAGCTTTTGTCATTTTTGACAAAAGACCTAAGTAGCAGAGAGTTGTAGCAAGGAAAAAGGAATCAAACAAACAAAAAGGAGAGAGAGCATTGAGTGCATTCTACTCTGTTGATGCAATTGGATTTAAATTCTGAACCTGGCTTCTAAGGAAGGAGTTCATGCAATCATTGTACTTGTTTGGCACTCTGCTAATTTCACGGCTTGTAATGTAAAAAACAAACACACCTTGTAAGTCAAGGCAGGAGTTTATTGCTGATAGGACTGAAATCTCAACAGAGAAATCAATAGAACTGTTGCAGCTAAGTAAAGCAGAAAAAAAAAAAAAAAAAAGGACAAAATCTCCTTAATAATAATATGCTTTAAAATGTTATGCACAGCTACTCACCATGCCCTGCATCAGTGGCTCCAGTCTGTCTCCATAAAGAAGTCAGGGAGCAAAGGGTTGCAGAAAGTTTCAGTGTCCCATATTCTTTGCTGAGGTGAGTGATGGTGGCAGTGGTATTTCTTTCCCTGTGCTGGGGAATGATAATATCCATGGTTTCTTTTTTCACTCTGGGTTCACTTTGGGCTGTTTTCATGTTTTTTGACACAGGTTTGCAGTTCATTCTTTGTTCATGTCTGCAATGAACAAAGCTCTTCAGTAGGAGGGTGGTGAGACTGGCACAGGCTGCCCAGAGAGGCTGCCTCCTGCCTGGGGGTGTTGGAGGCCAGGTTGGATGAGACCTTGAGCAGCTGAGTCTAGTTGAGAGGTGTCCCTGCCCATGGTGGAGGGTTGGAGGAGATGAGCTCCGAGGTCCCTTCTAACCTAAGTCATTCTAGGACTCTGTGTGATAATTTTCCTTGTACTTTATGATCTGAACCAGAGCCTTTTTCAGCTGGTTGAACTGAGCCAATGCACTTAATTGTGAGTTGCCTCAAGAAAACAATTGCAGAACACATGGCTCGGTGACACTGCTCTGTCAGCAGGCTACCTCTGAGCTGCTTCCAGGCTGGCTCTGCTGGGCAGTCTTTCTGAAGAGTGGTAGGTGACATAATGCACATAGACTTCACCCTCAGTTGCATGGTGTTCATGAACAAATGCAAATAAGCTCAGGAAATGGCAGCTTTAATACAGGTAGAACGAAGTGCCAATATGGAGCAAGTAATTTTGCTATGTAACTGACTCAGAATGAATCATTCCAGGTCGATTCAATAAAGTGAAGCAAGGTTGAGTTTTTCTGCTGAAAGTGGATAATACAGATTTGCCTGGGGAGAGAGTCAATCAGGAGGTCTGAAAATCAGTTCACTGCCTTGGCTAGCATGGCTCTTTAATAACCTGGCTGTTCAGCTGTGCTGTATAAAGGTGCCTGTGATGTTTGCTGCATTTATAACTTGATAACCTCATGATATAAAAAAATTAACAGGTTGTGTTGGGTTGGAAGGGACCCTCCCAGGGCATCTTGTCCAAGATGTGTCAGCAGGGACACATCGACTCTGACCTCGAATGTCTCCAGGGATGGGGCTTCAACCACACCCCTGGGCAGCCTGTTCCAGTGTCTCACTACTCTCCTTCTGATGTCCAACCTAAATCTCCCCTGCTCCAGTTTCAAACCATTGCCCTCATCCTATCCCCACAGACCCTTCTGAAGTGTCCCTCCACAGCCTGCCTGTATCCCCCTTCAGACACCAAAATGTAGCCATAATGTCTGAAGGGAACCTACAGGAAGGTTAATGGAGAAGATGACACCCGTGTGGCTGGACTCTGTAAAGTACAACGGAGATGGTTCTCTTTGCTTGGTTTGCGGGTTTTTGTCGGTTTGTTTGTCCTGATTTGTTTTGTTTTAAAGAAGAAAAACGTTTAAAAGTCAAAGAGATTAATAGTGCTTACGTTTTGATAACATAACGGACATATAAGAAGGGGGAAATGTTACATTCCGATTTGTTGGGTAAAAAATGTACGAGGTTAGTGCCGTTAGTCGCTGTCGATGGTGTGACAGTGAGGGAGAGGGCCGGAGCCGGCGCTGCGCCGGGAGGGGCTGGCTGCCAGCGGGGTCAGTGAGGCAGGAGGCCGCCAGGTGGCAGCACTGCGCCGGGAGGGGCTGGCTGCCAGCGGGGTCAGTGAGGCAGGCGGCCGCCAGGTGGCAGCACTGCGCCGGGAGTGGCTGGCTGCCAGCGGGGTCAGTGAGGCAGGAGGCCGCCAGGTGGCAGCACTGCACCGGGCGCTAGCAGCGGGGCGCTGGGGCGCAGCCGCCCTGCCGCTCTTGCTGCCTTCGGTGCGGCCACGGCGCTTTGCGCGGAGAAAGCGCAACTCGGGGGCTAAGGAAGTGGATCTGGATTATGAAGCCTGTAATGGATACCAGTTTACTCTAAAAACGGTATAGGTCGTGGCTGTGTCCAGAGGAGTGTGGCCAGCGGCGCAGGAGAGGGGATTCTGACCCTTTGCTCTGCTGAGACCTCACCTCCAGTACTGCCTCTAGGTCTGGTGTCCCCAGCATCAGGACACAAAGATGACCCAAGGGCTGCAGCATCTATGAGGACAGGCTGAGGGAGCTGGGGGTGTACAGCCTAGAGAAGGGAAGACTCCAGCGTAACCTCGGAGCTGCCTGCCAGTGCCTGAAAGGATCCTAGAGGAAGGCTGCAGAGAGGCTTCTGCTGAGGGTGTCTATGGACAGGAGAAGGGGGAATGGTTTGAAGCTGAGGCAGAGCAGGGTTAGACTGGAGCTGAGGAAGAAGTTCTTCAGTAGGAGGGTGGTGAGAGTCTGGCACAGGCTGCCCAGGGAGGCCGTGGCTGCCTCCTGCCTGGGAGTGTTGAAGGCCAGGTTGGATGAGACCTTGAGCAGCTGAGTCTAGTTGAGAGGTGTTTCTTCCTATGTCAGGAGGTTGCAGATCCTTTCCAAGCTGAGCCATTCTGGGATCCTATGATTCTTCCTATAATGGTTATAAATTTACTGTAAGTCTTCAGTTACTGATACGGCTCATGGACAATGGAGCGAATTATATATTAAACTAGGAGCAGGTGATGCTTGCTTGTCATGGTTTCATCTTCCTTTATCCTGCAATTGATGTTTCCTAATTTAAGCATGTTCCTTCTTCAGTACAAGTGAAAAGGAAAAAAATCTGTAGGGTCTGATTCACTACCTTCTGTAGTTTTTATTTCTGGCCTGACATGGTAAGGGAAAGTCTTGTCTAAAGAAGCTTTTTTTACCTTGTGCCAGAGTTAATGACTGTAACATATTGGATCTCATGCACAATTCATGAGAGCTGATTTAGCATTAATGCAGGTGCATAGGATGGCTGGAGCTGTTCACCTGCTCTCCCTGATGGAGGCAAAATGCTGCCGTGACTTCAAACAAAGAGAAACTGGAGGAATGAGTCAGGGAGATAAAGTGTATAATGTATATATAAATGTGGCTCAAAATGCATTGTAAATGATTTGTACCCCGCAAGTCAAATACCTTTCTCTAGCGACAGGCTAATCTTCTAGTCAGTGCTAAAACACAAGGCAAGATTGTCATCCTGTTGGCAGCCTTCTGAAGCAAATTAGGACTTGATCCTTCTGCCAGTGGAATCATTGGCAGGCAATCACAGGCACAATATGCTGCCTCCACTGCAATCAGAGAAATGTGCATTTAACTTAACTGGCTAAAACTCTTCACCTGATAATCACCTGCTGACTTATAATCACTTGATAACTTGCCACTTCTCTAATTTCCCTAGAATATGTAGGCAAATTCTAGCAAAGCAAGATTTCTTTTCCCCATGCTTATTGAAAATAGGCTTTGGTCAGTTGGTTCCAGTAGCCTTCAAAATTGCTACTGATCTTACAGAGTTTATTTATAGGAATGAAATTATTTTCTTCCAACATTAATAGTGACAGGCATTTCCTGTTCCTAAATGCTGCAAGCCTCTATGAATTGCTCATTCACTGTTTCCTGTTTAGTTTCTCATTTCAGCTTTGTATCTTTTATGTTGCTGAAGGAACACATTAACAGGGAAAGGCAGCCTGAAGTGTTCTGGGTGGCTGTAGCTTGCCTAGGCAGTGTCCCCCCATGACATCCAGGCCTCTAAACTGGAAAGATGTGGATTTGATGGGTGCACCACACAGTGGATGTGGAGTTGGCTTGGTGATCATATAGAGTGATGGTCAGTGGTTGAAGGTGCTAAGTGGAGACAAGTGAGGAGCTGTGTTCCACAGGGACTGCTGAGTCTGGACATTCATTCTGTGGAGGGCCTGAGATAATTATCCAGAAGTAACTGACTGTTTCAGGGTTAGGTTTCACTAAATTGAACTGATTAGATCTCTGTTGATGGTAATGGGAGCTTAGCCTGCATTGGAACATCTAAATTTAGATGCCTAAATCTGTGAGCTGTACCACTCAGTATGACTATACTGTAATGAAAAGACACCCAAGACAGCTTTAAACTATCCAGCTTGGCTAAGTCCAATCTAATTTCACAGCAACATAGAATTTAGCTCCAAATGATATCCTGCCATGAAGGGGGACTACAGTATAGGCTATTTTGGAGACTTGCAGTAATTTACTTTGGGTAATACAAGTCTTAGCAGTGACTTAAATGGGATGTTATTTGGTAACCAAGCTGTTTGCCAAGCTGTGCTACACAGCCTGGATGGGAAAAGCATTTATTCCTCGGGCATTAGTGCTAGTGATACAGAAGGAATTCAGCTGGTGGAATCCTGGCAGCTTGGAAGAAAGAGTGACATCCTAGAATAACATTCTAATAATTGTAATGTCTCCTTTTTTGTGGTGTGCTATTGCTTGATTTGCTTGCCTGGACACTGAAGTTGACTAAGGTCACGCCATGGCACGTAGGTTATTACCATGGCTGCTTTCTGCAAAGCAGTGATTTACAACACAATCAAACACTCAAAGTCCTTCTTGCCTGGAATGTTACAGTTACTGCTTGGAGCAGGAGTCCCCTCATCTTCCTTAGGCAGATGTAACGTAGACAGCTATTTCTGAACCTCCCTCTGTGTTTGTCATGCAGAAATAGGCCTTTTTTATGATTCATCTCATGTGTTGGGAATGTCTCAGAGGAGCTCTGTCTTCACAGTCTACAGTGAGTAGATTTCTACTGATGGTAGGTGGATCCTGGGGTGACTCAGATAAAGAGCAGGCCTCTGCATCCGGTCAGATGCATTCCTCCCTGAGTCTTTGGACTGAAGTCACCATGCTTTTCTCTCTGGACCATGAAATCATTCTGAAGAAGAAGATAAATCTAACTAACTGGTGCATTCCATAATAAGTTCAACTAAACCCTTTCCTCCTCACATGCTTTTGCCAAATTCTGCAGTTGCTGGACTCAGTCGACTGTTTAGTACACTCCTCATCGACACTGGTCTGTATTCTGCCACCCTGTTAGCCCAGAAAAGGCACAGGATTTCGGAGTGGGCCATCAGACAGGTACTATTATTTACTGTCTCACGTTATCTTATTTGCATATAGACTACCCAATAAACCAGTGCCTAGTGGAAGAGGTCCCAAAACATCAGACACAAGCATAGTTTCAGTTGCTGGCTTCATATAAATATCTCTTCAACCAGAAAAGAGTTCCAGGGATTCTAACTTGTAATTTGTATTCCCATTATATTTAATAACTCTTTATACAATCCATCTAGGTCAGTTTAAATGAATGCCTTGTTGCTACTTAGATGATTATGGGTTGCAATTCATTTAATGTGCCCAACGATTCATGTTTAATTTATTGAATTTAATGCAGTATCTGAGTGACCTGTGCATGGGTAGCACTTCAAATGCATGTACAGTGGCACACGCAGCCCTCCCTGGCATTTTGCTTAAGTAATCAGCTTATCGATGTGGTAGAGTTAGAGATGCTGTGTGACTCTCTATGCTACTGTTTAATTTAATGCTACTTGCAGTAATGAGTCTGTCTAGGTTGCCTGGCTGCCTCTCAGGAGCTCCGTGGCTTTTATGTCAGCAGTCGTGGTTCAGGATGTGCTCTGCTCTTTGATTTGTTACCTGGGCATTTGGCAGCAGCCACTGCCTTGTGTCTGCATCTCATTGTGGGTTCGTGTTGGGAAACTAATTAATGAGTGCCCTTTGTTTACAGCTAGAGGTATTTGTCTTCCTTCAATACCCGAGAAGTCAAATGGCACTTAGAAGGAATAATGGCTTTTGTGGAAAAGACCTTTCTGGGTGCTGAGACTGTAGGCTATACCTGTGTGATTCCCTGAGCCTTCTGTAGGGAAGGTTTTCATTCATCTAAGCAGAGTGCAGACTGCTCTGGGGAGCTTTCTTAAAATTCAGAACTTCAGGTCATTGCTTTTGACAGACCTGTATTTTTGTGCTTTCAGTTCTTGTCAAGATACTGATTCCTCACAAGACAGCAGCAATGAAATTATTGAGGGAAAATGCTGCTGGCCTGATGAAATCCACATTACCACCAATGGTTTTCATCTTCACCACATTTCTTTCATATCTGTGAACCACATGACCCAAGCTAGTGCTTGATACCTGTGCCATCAAGCAGGTAGTACCAGGTGGCAGATCTTCCTGCCAGACTCAGAAGTAGAATGGTTCTATAATGAATGTAACAATGCCCTGGACCCCATATGCAGGAGGCTCCCAGGCAAGCAAGCAGGGGCTAAAGTTAAAGTACAGAATTTCTACCTGGCCACCCGGATTGCTATCCTGTAGATTTCCTGCAGTGTCTAGGACAAGTTCCTGAATTAAGTGAGGTTCTCTGTAATAAAGTGAGGGCCCCAGTTGTAATGGTATTGGGAAATAAATGCCTTGCAGATTTTGTATGTCTCAGCTCCCATGGTAATAGAAGCAAGAACATTTCCATAGAGGATTGATTTTTGCTTTATTTTGCAATGTGCCAAATCCAGGACCGAACCCGATCTTTAGAAATGTCTTTGAAGCCTATCGCACCAATTTCTCCCCCGCTGCCATCTCTTAAGAGAATCCTGAGTTAGTTACATTCTCCCTGTGCTGCAGCTAATGGAGAGTTTATTGTCTTACATGCATCTTCACTGGCAAGAAGGCCTCCAGTCTGAGCTCCCTGGCAGCAGCCTGCTGATTTCAGAGATGATGTATTTCTATTGGTGGAAGAGATGCTCCTCTAATTGCCTTTTTTTGATGATGTCAATATATATATTCCGTGTAGCTGTTAAATTGCTCAGCAACTTTTAGCAATATATATCCTGTGAGATGTCACTTTCATTTCATGCTACACAGCTTCTCTTTCTTCCTTTAACTCTGCACAATAGCTTTAGCTCCCTGCTCGCCGCCGTGTGCTGAGGTTATGTGATCAGAACAACAGTAGATGCAATCAAACTCACAATTAGGCTGTGATTCACATTATGTAAAAGATTCATCATGCCAATTGATGGGAAATGACATGCAGGCTCTAGGCAGTGATTGCACAAGGCTTTAATCTCTCCACACACTCAACCCTGTACCTACAGTGGCTCAGCAAAGCTTGCTTGCAATCATTTTGGGGCTAATGCCTTTCCATGATTTCATTATGAAGAATATAACAATGAAGGCTTTTTCTGCTACTTCTTTTAAATGCCAGCATGTCCTGATTACACAGTTAGCATCCTGCCTGCAGCTGACCTTTTGGGTAGCAATGGTATGAGGCTGGTGGGTTTTTACCATTCAAGGGTTAGGTGTCTTACTGAAGACAGATGACAGATTGGTTTCTTCATCCTAACATTCCCCTTTTCCTTCTTGGCACACTGGTCAGTCACTTGGAAAGTTCTCAAAGGCAGGTGCACTGAGGTTTCTTTAGGAGCTCAATCCAAAAAGCAAGCACTTCTGTAATTTCTGAGATGATGAAGAAACTCTTCTGATAGCCACTTTTCAGGAAAAGTGTCTCCTAAGCATAGCCTACATCTTCAAGGCATTTTTTGGTAGATATTGAAAATGAGACTCTCCATGTGGGCATCTCAGAACGATGGCAAGTGTCACTCCAGACCTCAGACCTCAGCAGTGAGTGACCAGTGCTCTGTGTATCTCAAGGGCAAGGTGAGGAGCAGAAGCAGGAGCAGAAGCAGAGTCCTGTGCCTGGGGAGGACTAATAAACTGTACCAGTACAGGCTGGAAGGTGACTGCTGGAGAGTAGCTGTGTGGAGAGAGACCTGGGGGTGCTGGTGGAGAACATCCATGGCACAGCAAAGTGCCCTGATGGCCAAGAGGATCAACATGATCTTGGGGTGCATTAGGAAGGGTGTGTCCAGCAGATCAATGGTGATTCTCCTCCCCCCCTACTCTGACCTGCTGAGACCTCATCTTGAGCACTGCCTTCAGTTTTGGGCTCCCTAGCTGAAGAGGGACAGGGATCTGCTGGAGAGGATCTCATGGAGGGCTACAAGAATGCTGAGGGGACTGCAGCACTGCCTGGGGAGGAGAGTTTGAGGGACCTGGGGCTGCTTAGTGTGGAGAAGAGAAGACTGAGAGGGGATCTAATCAATGTCCATAAATATCTGAGTTCTGGGGGTCAGGAGCGGGGTGACAGGCCCTGCTCACTGCTCCTTGGGATAGGACAAGGAGCAATGGATGGAAGCTGCAGCACAGGAGGTTGCAGCTCAACACAAGGAGCAACTTCTTGACTGGAAGGGTCCCAGAGCCCTGGCACAGGCTGCCTGGAGAGGTTGTGGAGTCTCCTTGTCTGGAGCCTTTGCAGACTCTGTCTGGATGTGTTGCTGTGTGCCCTGAGCTAGATTGTCTGCTCCTGCTGTGGCAGGGGGGTTGGACTGGATGAGCTCTTTGGGTCCCTTCCAACGCCTGACATCCTGTGAGCCTGTGAACTCCACACAGTGCTTACTGGTTGGAGACTGTGCAGTGGCTGGATGGGCAAGAGTTTTCCAGCCCTGAATGCTGAGTAGAAGTGGGTTTGCCTTTAACGCCTGTGAATGAGGAGGAGTACAGAGATGCTAATGTGCATGACTAAATTCTCTTTCAAACAACTGAGTATGACTGAGTGCCACTCGTTTTTCATTTGTGAATAACTTATCTAGATGAAAAATCCTTTGAGACATGCATATCAAAATAAAAAATCAGAAATATGGAAATTGTTATGCCTTTGGTCAATAATTGAAAACATTCATTTCCACAACTGTAAAAAAATTAGGCTTTAGCTATTTTGGAATTCACACTGTGCCCTATTTCATTAAGTAGGAATTGCAGATGATTAAGGATCAGCCATAAGCTGTAGTCATTGACTTCTGATAGAATACTTTGAACCTATTTGTACTCATAGTTCTTTTAATTAACTACTTTTTCTGCAGGATCAAAGAGAGCTGGAGCCAAAACCCACTGAAAGCAGAAGATCAGATAAAGCTTAAACAAAACAAAAAAAAAATATTCTGTAGTTGGAAATCCCATTTTTCTATTCACACACTAGCTGAAGCACAAAAGCTGTGTTCCCGAAGCAGAGTTACAACTCCAGGGAAGGTGTTGTAGGGACTTCAGTGTTGTAAGTCATTCTAGCACTGCTGAGATCATCTGCTTCACCCTTCCCACCATGGACACCTCTCAGCTAGGCTCAGCTGCTCAAGGACTCACTCATCCTGGTCTTTAACACCCCCAGGCAGGAGGCAGCCACAGCCTCCCTGGGCAGCCTATTCCAGAGTCTCACCACCCTCAGAACTTCTTCCTAAGCTCCAGTCTAACCCTGCTCTGCCTCAGCTCCAAAGCATTCCCCCTTGGCCTGTCTCTAGACACTCTCAGCAAAAGTTCCTCTGCAGCCTTCCTGCAGGATCCCTTCAGGTACTGGCAGGCAGTTCCTAAGGTCCCCCTACCAGAGTCTGCTCCAGGCTGCACACTTCCAGCTCCCTCAGCCTGTCCTCACAGCAGAGGTGCAGCAGCCCTTGGACCATGGTTGTTGATAAAGGTGGGATTGAATCAGTGTGTCTTGAGTTTCTGCTGGGGCTCCTGCAGCTCACACGTGTATTTTCTTCTGACTACTCTGCAGTTAGGGTAGTGTCCTCCAGGACAGCTTTGGAACAGACACAAGTGGTGATTTCTAAAAGTGTTTCAACAAGAGTCACTAGAGTTCATCTTCCTTGCTATTAAATATTAATTATAGACATACACACAGAGAGATATGCAGGCAGAGTTAATTCATCCCTTGTGTAATGCTGGATGATTAAAAGACAAAGAAACAGTGCTGGGTTTCTGTTTCTAGTAAATCAACATCTTTGTCCTTAGAGACAGCTACTTTGTGCATTAGAATAAACATTGTTTGTAGTCTCACCTTGTTACTTCACTCGGATTGGTATCCATTTGCATGAAACAATGTACTTTCCCCTGTCACATCAAGTATATATGCATGTACAAAACTTTTGTGAGCAGCCCAGTCAGCTAGCTAGAGAAATGTGCCCACCTGTGCCTCACTAAGTGCTGTTTCTAACAATGCTAATTGCTCTGTGTGTGCCTGCCGTGGGCACAGCTGCTTTCAAGGGAAGTAATCATAGATCAGAGCCACAGAATCCTTGAGTGGCTTAGGATGGAAGGAGCCCCAGAGTTCATCTACTGCAACCTCCCCACTATGGGCAGGGACACCTCACAACTAGACATGACTGCTCAAGGTCCCATCCACCCTGGCTTCAACACCTCCAGGCAGGAGGCAGCCACAGCCTGCCTGGGCAGCCTCAGCTTCAAACCATTCCCCCTTGGCCTGTTTCTAGACACCCTCAGCAAAAGTCTCTCTGCAGCCTTCTTGTAGCATCCTTTCAGCTTTTGGAAGGCAGCTCTAAGGTCTCCTTGGAGTGTTCTCTAAGCTGAATGGTTTGGGTTGGAAGTGATCTCTGTAGCCCATCCCCCCTGCAGTAAGCAGGGACACCCTCCACTAGATCTTAGTTTTGATGATATAAGTAGCAGAAGGGGAGAACATTGCTGTGGCACTCAGATGCTTTCAGCTTTTAAACTTCTTTTCTTCAAAACAATTATTTTCTGAGCGTTTGAGTCCATTTAATTATGTTTCTAAAAGATTTCCCTGTCATTATCCATCACTGGGTAGTTTTGAAAGGGAATGTTCTGAGTGAAACATTGTGCAGAGTATTACATACTTTATAAACAAAAGAGAGGGGCAAGAGATTTTCTTCTTCTGGTTTAATAGCAATTGTACCAAACCATTGAAAGAAGAAACTGATAGTAGCAGATTTGCTATTACTGCTGTCTTCTGCATTGCACAGCCATTACTGTACTGCTTTCTTACTGCCTTTGTGTTTGAAGAGCTGAGATAGAATGATTTACATTTTCTTTTTCTATCAAAAAAAGCTTTGATATTTTCATTATGAGATGATACTGCACAGCATCAAACCTGCTTTAGGACTGAAAACTGGCTTCTCATTAATGAGGCATTCCCCCACCCCTTAGTTTATATTTGTCTTCCATGTTTCAGTTATTTTTTAAATGATTTGAGTAAATGAGGGTCTTATAAACCCACTGACAGACAAGTAGAAGGAAGACCCATTACTGGGTCTTGCCAGCACTGCTCCACTTCTTTCACACCCTGCAAACCCACTGCCTCTGCCAGTCCTGGGATTCCCTTAAACCCACTGTTTCTGATGGATGCATGGAGGAACCTCCTCCATAATCTCCAGTAAATCAATATGCAGATAAAGTGTTTCTCTCTCTTTTAGGTCTCTACTTTTTATTGTTAACAGAGTTTTGCCACTTGGGATCATGGTGTAAACTAAATTATTGGCCACATCCAACCAACAAGCTGAAGCTTACACTAGGTATAAATGCAGCTGTCAAGCCTACCTCACTACTAATAAGAACCTAATCCTGAGCTGAGCTGAGACTTTAAACCATCAGTCTTGGTTCTACTAATTCTGGACATTACCTGAAGGCAGCTTTGATTGTGTTCTACATTTGGATCAGCAAGTCAGGACAAGGCACACAAGGCAGGTAGCCCTGGTGAAATCCTGCTGACACCTTTGATCACAGTCCCACAACTTTCAAGTGACAATTTAGCCCAGAAGGCTATGAAATAAAATGTGTTGTAGGTTTTGCCTGTAGCAGAAAGGAGATTTTCAGAAGCTGCAATAGTTTAGCACTCTCCTGGCCTTCATCTGCTTTGTGGGTGCTGTACAGCAGGTGGTGTGCTCCACCTGATGGCTCCTAAATCGGCAGCTGCCTCCTGCTCAGACCTTTATGGCCTCAAGCTGAGGCTGGGTTGGTTTAGACTGGACATTAGGAAAAAGTTTTTCACGGAGAAGAGTGTTCAGGCTCTGGAATGAGCTGCCCAGGGAGGTGCTGGAATTCACTCACCCTGGATGTGTCTAAGGGTCGTTTGGATGTGTGGCTTAGGGATATGGTTTAAGGTAGAGTAGGGTTATAGGTTGGGCTTGGTGATCCTGAAGGGCTTTGCCAACCTGCACGTTGTTGTGCTTCTGTGATTTATTACCAAGTGGGAAAGGTGATGGTGGGGCTGCAGCACTCTTACCTCCCAGGAAGTCATTTTTATTTAGCTCTTGGTGGTTTGCTGACTGGTGAGATCCTGATCAGTTCCCCCGAGGTAGGGATTTTTTTCTTCTCTGTTTTCTGCCCCCCTCTCTACACAGATGCATCAACAAACAGTAGGAGGGCTGCCTTCTCTCCTAGTAGCATGCAGGGTGATTTCACCATCTGATTCACTTTTTTTTTCCCTCTAAGAGACATCTGTAAAAAGGGTGGCATTCACTTAAACAGATTTCCCATCAACAGGATTTCCTGGGAAAAAAAAAAAAAAAAACAAAAAACTTAAATCCTTGCTTTAATCTCATCTTTAAAAGGTACAGGAAAGAAAAAGCCTCCTCTGATGTTCCAGCATTTTAAAATGTTATTGAAGAATGAAAATACTCTTTTAGTGGGTAAATGGAATATACTGGGGGAAATGTATTTGCAGTGGAGACTTCTTTTACCTCTGTGCACATCACTGCTTTCCTAGCTGGTCAAGGAGAACCAATACTTTTTGATTCTTTTTGCTTTTTTATAGCTGGACCCGCATCTAACCTTGACCAAGGTCATGGCATGGAAGGAAGTGATAAGACATACTTCATTTAGGATTAAATAACAATGAGACTGACAGAGCCTGGAGGGGCTTGCAGTCCTAATGGAGAGTTTATCAGCACTCTAGTGGAGGGAGAACAATGTGATTTGGATTAGTTGCTTCCTATTTGCCAGTCACACCGGGGAACATGCCCAGCAGGCCGAGCTAATGTGCTCTGCCAACAGTTTGAAGAACAGCAAAGGTGTTGAGCCTATGAAACAGAAATATTCTTAGCTGATTCTTGCTGGGATGTGTTACTCCACTTTGTGAGCTCTCTGGCTTTGTTTTCTTTTGTTACTCTGTGTAGGTCTATACTCGGATCTCAGTGGGTTAGCTCTGCTAAGATCTTTGCAAGCCCTTCCACAGGCAATCTGTCTCCTTCATTTAATTGTCCAGACATGTACATTTTATGGTGGTGAACTCATAACCAAGATTAAGTGACTTGATCTTGACTGAATAAAGTCACGGTCCTACCTTTTCCAAGCACTCCAGAGCTCCCAGGATTCCTGCATACTCCCTTTCCATCCATTTTGCTATAGCTGTTGCTGTTAGTGCAGATTTGCTGACCACTTCCTAAGGACTTGCACCACTCACCTACTTCTTTATTCTCTGCCACAAGGTTTGTCAGACAACCCTGCTTAATCACATGAAGTAAATCTTCAGTGCCTTTCCCTTTTTCTGCTGACCTCTAAATGGATTAGGTGAGCATGTAGGATGTATATTTTGATTGGTCTTTCCTCTCATGGATCTTGCAGTGCAATCTTTGCAATATAAACGTGGAGGTGACTATATGCTGATGGGCAGTTCTCTGTTAGGCTGAATTTAACAATCTGTTTTGGCTGATCAAGCAGCTGGCTCCTGTGCTAGTGCCTGGCTAGTCTCCTGCTCTTGAGAACAGCCTTCCCCTTCTTCCCTCAGGCTATTCTTGGTGCAACTGCCCTGCCAAGGCAAAACCACCCTGGGTAGTTCACACAGGAATGCATCCAGGTGGGTTTTGAAAGTCTCCAGAGAAGGAGACTCCACAACCCCCCTAGGCAGGCTGTTCCAGGGCTTTGTCACTCTCACTTTAAAGAATTTCTCCTCGAGTTGAGGTGAAACCTTCTCTGTTCCAGTTTGTATCCATTGCTTGTATGCAACAGAACTAAAGCTCTAAAGCTGGGTGTAGTATCAAGTGAAAAGAACAAATCTGTACCTTTAGGAAGCCTCTCCCTGATTATCTGGAAAGAACTCATATTGTGGTTTGTTTTGAACTCATACTATTGTTTCTTAAGGAAATTCGACCTAAATAAGAGACTATTCTATTGGCTAAAATTTTCTGTTTGTTCCAGCCGTGTATCAGGATGTATCCTTGCTCTCTTTACACTTAAGGAGATGCTGTGAAGTAGTTGTAATGCTTCCTGCTTCCATCAGAGGGTATTAGAAACATGCTTAAGGCTTTCTCATTTTTGGCCTCATCTGCAAAGGAATGGATGTTTCTTTCAGTTTGGAATTTCCTGAGCATTTCCACAGTCCAGCATTTCTGTATCGCCAGCATTTGCCTTGCTGAAAACATGAGTAGTTTAGGGAGCCTCATTGCAAACATCTGAAAAGAAGCTTAGCAAATGTTCTCTTCACCTTATTCACTGGATATTTGCTTTTAAAAAGGAGCCTTGTTCCAGAACTTCCACGTGCAAAATGCCAGCATGCATGGAGGTAAAAAATAGTCCTTGTGTACCAAACATCTTACACATCTTGGCAGTCAGAATACCCTGACGTCCTCTGCAGGTACAGAAAAGAACCCTGTCAGCAGAGACAGAGCTTGAGAAGCCAAAGAGCTGTATTCTGTATATACCACATGCTGCAGGCAGTGGAACATCTCCTGCGAGGCCAGGCTGAAGGAGCTGGGGCTTGGAGCTTGGAGCAGAGGAGCCTGAAGCTGTCCTCAGTGCTGTGCTGAAGATGTACAGGGCAGGATGGGGAGAACAGAGCCAGGCTCTGCTCAGGGATGACCAAGGACGGGACAAGGGGCACTGGGGCAAGCTGGAGCCAAAGGGAAAACTTTTTGCCTGTGAGGGTGTCAGTGCCCTGGAGCAGGCTGCCCAGAGATGTTATAGAATTTCCTTCTCTGGAGACATTCCAAAGCCACCTGGGTGTGTTCCTGCATTCCTAGATGATGTTGCTCTGGCATGGGGACTGGATGATCTTTCAAGGTCCCTTCCAACCCCCAACATGCTGTGAACTTGAGGTATCTTATACAAACATGATTGACAGAAAAGCAGCACCCACCTGCCAGTGACTCTTGGGACAGATGCTTTATGGTGCTGAGCTTCTGGCCTGTGGGTGCTGCATGAGTACTCAATAAGAGTTCAGTGTATTCAGAGTGGTTAACAAGAAAATAGTTGCTTTTTGTCAGAAGAAGGCAGGTGAGGTTCAGTGTGATTGTCCACCTGCTGTAACTCTGTGGCAGCTCAGGTACTATTTGTTGTTCCACAACGAACATAGCATGAGCACAAAGCCTGGAGTTAGATCTGGCTAACTGAACAGAGACAATCTTCTGCCCACTCTTGGCAGAGAGAAAACCTGCACCCACATGTGCAGCAACCCCCCCAGGATTACAGGTCACTGACTCGATGCCAGACCTTCAGACTCTATCATCAATGTTCTTCTAACCTTATGCTCTGCCAATGATACTTTGTAGTGGGACCATTTAGAGGCTAAGGTTTGGTTTGACTTAGAGAAACCCAACTATACTTGCGTGATTGATGAAAACCACAAAGCTTCTTGGAGAGGTGATGGAGAAAAAATTCCATCAGACAAGAAATCAGTCAGCAGGAAGCAGAGTCTGAGTTTTCTTCCCATTTTGAAACCATGCATTCCATTCTTATTTGCATTAGTTTCATGTACACCACATGTGGCTTTTGCACAAACACCTCAATGACCTTCTAATGTGTCCTGTAGCAGAACAAAGTCTTATATCCCTCTGCAGGTGATATAAAAGCAAGTTTATTTTAGGGCCCATTTTTCTGCATGTGCAGCCTCCACAAATCTGGGATCCAGAAACAAGCATCTTCTAGCTAGAACATGCTTATTTATAAAACATTGCCCAGGACTGTTTCACAGGTTAAAAAACTTCAAAGGTGGGCAACATGTATAACAGTTTCAGTTTTCAGTGTAGCTTATGTGCAGGTATAGAACTATTAATATAAAAATAAAGGCAATTTTATAAATGGACATTTATGCAATGTTGGAGATACCTAAGTAAAACAATTTACTTTAGTGAAGCAATTCCTGGAACTGGCCTACCAAATGAACGCAAAATCACAATCTGGTTCATTTGATAAAAATGAAACCACAAGGTGTGACTATTTTTGCTTAGTTTAGGTTTTTTAACTGCAGAGATAATGGAGAAAGTGCTATGAAAACCTCCAGCATCTCAGTCTGTGAGTATTAAGAGGCATTTTCACCGAGGGTATTTTTAACCTTCATATCCATGTGCACCAAACATAGTCCAGGACAGAATTCTCTGTGCTATATTCTGATTCTGATGAGGTAAATAACAAAACTGCCATTGTACTCGGTGGTACAGGATTAGTTCCTTTATTTTTTTTTCCTGGGACAGAGCCTTTTTTCCCTTACTATTATTGTATCCCCATACAAATATAGCAGCATTATTGAAAGCCTGAAGCTTCGTGCCGTTGCTTTGCTCATCTTCTTAAATTCAGTACCACATGGCAGATTTCTGTGTAGCCTTATCTCTCAAGCCAAAAAGAAAAGCATGATCACAATAGCTTGGCTTTTCTTCTCATCTCTATGTGCACTTCAGTGCAGAAGAAGTTCAGACACCACGGAGCTTCAAATACTTTCTTTCAAAGGCATTATGAAAAGAAAGGGAAACAAATACCCAGCTATTGCAAAGAAGTTTGCAGCCACTGCATGTTTATTAAGCTTACTTTATTCCATCCAGCATATTCAAAGGCATCTGATTAAACTGTCCCAAATAAAAAGGACAAAGCTTTCTTCAGCCTGTGCAGTACAGATAAATAATTTTGTGGGAGATTTTTATCATCTCTCAGCCTCTGTACTGGAGACTTGTGGAGGCATTTCAAACAGGCTGCGCACACTGCCAGACTCAGTCCCGTTCAGAGCATGCTAAAATATTGGATCTGGCTAATTGGAGATAGAAAAGATTGTTTGTAATCACTACATGACATACTTTGCAGTTCTTGCAGATGCTCACTTGTATTTATGCCTTCCATTTTTCAGTGGAATTACTGGAACAAGTCACAAGAACCAGAGTGGAGTAGTCTAACAGCACACAATGACCTTGTGACTCTTCTTTGGTATCCCCCTTTAATCTTTGCATCTCTAATGCTTCAGCAGTGTGATAAGTTAATTTACAGCTGATATTTTTGGTAGGGACCATTCAAAAGCAAAAATAAATGTTGAATAGTATCATATTCATGAAAATGGAGACAGGGCAGGACTTTTTCACCTGGCTCCTCAGCTGTTCTCTTGAAGTCGATGTTGCTCTGTTTGAGGATCTGTTATTTTATCTTCCTGATGCATTTCATTTATTCAAGAAATAAATCTCCTCCGTGCAGGAATAGTTGGTTCTTATTGAGTTAGGGAATTTAGCTGCTCCTTCCTACCTCTGTGGTTCAGTAAGGAAATCAATAGGCCAAATTGCTTTTTTGTTTCTGCATCTGTTTACACTTTGTTTTAAACCAGTGATGAGGGAGCAAGGAGAGCCATGTTTGAACTGTGACACTAAACCAGACAGTGCTGCTGCTGCTGCTGCTTCCAGTTTCTACTGCTCTGTTCATAAAGTTCATCTTTATTTGAGGTCATCTAAGAAATAGGCCAGATCATAATTTAGCTTCAGTTTTATGCAAACTGGCATGGCCAGCAGAGTCACAGATCTTGCTCTTCTGTTCAGAGATCAAGGCTTAGAGAAGTTGTAAAAGGAGACTGGAACATCACATCTACAGTAAGAAGAGAAAGCTTATTCTAATCTCTTTTGCAAAATGAACTTAATGATTCTTTTGGTAGCATTTGGCTCAGTTTTCATAGAATACTAGAATGACTTATGCTGGAAGGGACCTCAGAGCTCATATCCTCCAACCTCCCCACCATGGGTAGGGACACCTCTCAACTAGACTCGGCTCCTCAAGGTCTCATCCAACCTGGCCTGCAACACCTCCAGGCAAGAGGCAGCCACAGCCTCCCTGGGCAGCCTGTGCCAGAGTCTCACCACCCTCCTACTGAACAACTTCTTCCTCAGGTCCAGCCTAACCCTGCTCTGCCTTAGCTTCAAACCATTCCCCCTTGACCTGTCATGCTCAGGAAAAGTCCTTCTGAGCAGTGGCACAGCCTGTGGAAAGCAGCAACTTTCTCCATGCTCTTTTCATTTTGTTTGTTAATAGACCAAAACTGTTCCCCAAAATGTTACTACCCACTGCTGTCTTCACTGGAAGACAGACAGAGAACCATACTGCAGGGAGGATTATTTTGAAGATGATACGTTAACTGAAGTCTAATTACTTTAAAGCATAGTAAGTGGATCCAAATCTATAGTCTACTTTTACTCCTCTGCAGTCAGTGTCCTGTGGCTGTCTCTCTTCTCCACTGTCACTAGTTTTAAGCACTGCAGCCTTGTGAGCAAACACAACAGTTCAGAGCAGTTGCCAGGCTGTGATGCTCCCTGTCTACATGCCAGTGCCTCTCTAACTGAAGGGGCCCACATTTTTGTACCCCTGTCATCCTGTCTCTAGGAGACACAGTAAAATTAATGAAAGTAGGTTTTATTGCACATTAGGGAAAGTGATGGCCCTTTGGAGCTCTGGATCAGTGGTCTCTGATTTGATATTTGCATGAGGCTAATAAAGAAAAGCAGACAATTGATGTAATACCCTCTGCAGACAGGATAACTGCTAACTGATGGCATAACCTTCACGACCACAGTGCTGCAATGCATTAACTTACCATTGAAAGTCTTTTGTAGTAGGTCTGGGAGACATTTTCTTCAACTGCTTTGTGCACATCTCTATCATAATGGCCAATAAAAAAAGTGATTTTTTTTTTCCCCACCTGGAATTGTTTCCCGTCCAGGATTCCTTTCTGGCTTCTTTTTATTTTGGTGAAAGGGTTCAGAAAGTTGGGCTTTTGTCTTTTTCTACTCAGTGATAATTGATTCTTAGGATTTATTCTTCCCCGAGAGTGGAAATCTTGGCAGCTCCTGAGTGCAGACTCTGATTGGCACATTCCCTGGGCTGGGAAGATGGGAATGTTCCACTGATCTTCCCATGCAGAAGCAATCTGACTGATTTTTAGTCCCACTTTGGAAAAGTGCCTTATAGCACCCCAATGGTTATTCATTTTAGAAGGACAGTACTTCACCAGTGTAATTATTAATTACTACTCTGAGCTAATGTCACATCTTTGCAGAATTTGGGGATCTTGGCAGTGCTCAGTAAAGCTGAGTTCATTTCCAGGAACTGCTCTACTCTACAGCTACCTGCAGGCAGGTTGGAGTGAAGTGGCTTTGGTCTCTTCTCCTTGGTATCAGGTGATAAGAGGAAATGTGGAGGTTTAGATTGGATATTAGGAAACAATTCTTTACAGAAAGAGTGGTGAGGCATTGGAACAGGCTGCACAGGGAGGTGGTGGAGTCACCTTCCCTGGAGGTGTACAAGAGGCCTGTGGATGTGGCATTTGGGGACACAGTTTAGTGGCCACAGTGGTGTTGCGTTGATGGTTTGACTGGATGATCTCAGAGGGCTTTTCCAAACACAACAATTCGATGATTCCACTGTGGCCAATGGGACAGAGTCTAGCTGGAGGCCTCTAACTACTGGAGTCCCTCAGGGGTCAATACTGGGACCAGTATTATTTATTGTATTCATCAATGAGGGCACAGAGTGCACTGCCAGCAAGTTTGCTGATGACACCAAGCTGGGTGGAGTGGCTGCCACAGCAGAGTTGTGCTGCTATTTAGGCACACTTGGACAGGTTGGAGAGCTGGGCAGGGAGAAATTGAATTAAATTCCCCAGGGGCAAGTGGAGAATAGTGCACCTGGGAAAGAACAGATTTAAAGGTGACAAACAGTTTTTATAGTTATTAACACTCTTCGCCTGGGTATCAGCATTAATATAGATTATCAATTTTGCATCATTCGTAACAGAGTGGCCAGGTGAGAAGTGCAGCCCTTGTGCCTGTGATGCTCCTTTCCTCTCAGGTCAGACACTGTTGTCTTTGTGGGCTCCAAGAGCCTTTCCCTCGCTGCAGCCGCAGGCGCTGGCAGTGGCGCAGCCTAAGCGCAAGGCGCCGGCCCCTGGCTGGGCAGCGGGCGTGGGCCAGCCGAACAAGAGACAAGCAGCCCATCACAGTGCCTGAGCTTGTACAAAGATGGATTATACTGCGTGCTGCACAATCCCCCTATTAGAGCAGCAGCCAAATGGCTTTGGCATTCGGGGTGCTTTTCTGCTCCCAGCAAAGGCAGTGGGAGCTCCGCAGCAGACTTCAATGAGAGGAGGATAAAGCATTAAATAACGAAGCTGCACAGCTTTTGTGGTACTTGAAAGGAGTCCAGGCAGACCTTTGCCAGAGTGCTTGTGAATGTGCTGCTTTTCCAGAAGAGTTTGGAGGCCCTCGGGCTTGGCCAGAGGAGTGTACATCGGTTCAAACCTAAAATTGTGCAAAGTTTTCCAAACCCTAAATGACAGACAACAAAAAAGCACGAGCTGCATGGAAGCTATAATTCCAGTTAACATCTGAGCACAGCACAAAAGAGATGCAGCTGCTTAAATGAACTTTTTTTTTTTTTTTTTTTGCTAAAGAAACTTCAGTTGTCATTTCTATCTTTTCTTTTTCATATTGAATTTTAAAAATAGTTCTCCACTTTACCCTTTAAGTGAACTGGAAAAGAACAAATGACAATAGCATAGTAATTTGGGGGCCAATTTTCCTTAAATACATGTTCTATTCGATACTGAACCCTTTTGATATTTGGAAGCTTCGGGACTGAGCTCTCTGAAAGAAGCTGCATAAATTGAGGAATTCTGACAATACCGTTTGGCCTAATAGCTACTTGATGGTGATTCCTCGGTGGATCCCACTGTTCTGGCTGATTGGAAGGCTCTCAGGTGCATACAGCAGTGCTGAAATGCCAGGCGAGCTGCCGTGGGCAGGGTTTTGCATGCACCGTGGTCGTTAAGCTCTATTGTCAGGGCCTTTGTAATCTGGCTGTACAATCACACTTAGCTGAGGGCACAGGGACGAGCCTGCAGGCTCATCCACTTGACTGTTTTTGCATACTTTTCAAATCGCTTATTCTCTTTTGCTACCTTTTCTC